>VDFB02047230.1:193889849-194331449 GCA_007258455.2 Sequoia sempervirens | reverse complement strand
GATTAAGAACAATACCTGCTTATGGAATATTTATGTTGTCGTGAATAAGAACAGATTTTCCAGACCTTGAAGAGAAATAGTACAATCATTCATTGATATTTAATGGAGCCTCTAAAAGGAACCCAGGGGTCATTATGGTTGGGAATTAAATTTTACTATTATGTGGGAAAGGCTAGGTCACCCTTTGAAACATGAAGCCAGACAAATTGTATTGTTTCAAGGATTCAAGTCTTCAAATATAAGTTCCATGGCTTTTAAGAAAATTCCAATCCAATTTTGTGGGACCTAATGAATGAGATAAATCTATGATACCTAGTTCTACTAAATCCTAGCAAAACCCAGACCAGTCCAGACTCAATACAGATATCAATGTATGTCCAACCTGGGTTTTGCCAAGGTCCTACCTCAGGATTTCAGATTTGGCTTGAGTACATTTGAATGCACCCAGGTTGAATTTGCAAGGCATGACCCTAGGCGATATTAAAGTAGTGTTTTATCTTGCAATGGTCAATTAGCTTTTAGGATAGACTTTAGGAATCTTCTTTAATAAAGTTATGTTGACTTTAGATATTTTTCCTATGAGTTGCCATCCTTATCCTTTGTGGATAAGATTTACCCTTTTGCTTTATGAGTTGTCAATCTTATCCTGTGAATTGTCATCCTTATCCTTTGTGGATAAGATATTTGTCATCCTTATCCTCTGTGGATAAGATATTTGTAATCCTATATAAGGATGCTTTTGCCTTATTTCTTAACAGATTATTATGCAATCTTGGTTAACTTTCTGTGTGCTGTTTCTGAAAACCCAAGAAGAACCTACCTAAGACCCTTAAAAAAACTATTTTTAATAGAAAAAGCAAAAATCAAATTTCATAACCTAATCTAAACCTAGAAATTGACTCCTTGGTCACAATACACAAAACACACCAAACAAAAGAAAAAATACATTCCAATCTCTCATCCTCACTCACCCAAAACTCCATTTCTACTTGTTGCTCAAGGATGCAAGTTTTCTATGTTCAATCATTGTGCCCTAGTCATTCCTACACCTCAAGGAGTGTTAGATAATTAGTTGAACAGGCTAAAATAACTATTATATGGGACTATATAATAACCCCCGCAGGGCTTTAACTCAAATCCCAATATTATTTTTACAATCAACTCAATTCTACTCTTTTTAATCACCCAATTCCCAAAATAGACAAGGTAAGAGCATAGGGAGTAAAAACGAGAACAAAGGAAAATTAATTGAAAAGTGTTTGCGGCAAGCTAACCAACTTACAATCTAAGATTCTAAAACAATCATAGAATTGCTCTAGCCAAATCGGCAAATAGTGAGTACAACCAAAGTTACCTCAGCACCAAATGGTGGATTGGTGGATTAACTCACCTAATTCTGATTCACACCATGCAAGGCAGAGAATGACAAAAAACAAAAATGGGATCCAACAATACTACAAGCCAAGGATCTAATACAATGAAATATTCAGAAAAGGAAGAATCTAGCAGTATACCTTTCGGATTATTACAATGAGGAATGACCTTCATTTACAATAATATTTGAATCAGTTTCAAATACATTTCTTCATTATTCTAAAAATGAGTATTTTGTCAAACAGTTGGCATGAAACTAAAAATCATAAAATAATTACCAAAAAAAAACTAAAGAGATGAACAAGTGATGTAGTTATATCAATCAACTGATAACCACCGTTATTTCCAACTCACTGCAGATTTATTAATTTTTCCACAAGCTAATCTTTCACATTAAAAAATCAGAAATTTGTAACCTTTAACCTTTGAGACCACTTCTAAACTACCAATGAACATATAAATATCCAGTAGACTGTACTGCTGCAGCACTTTAAATAATAACAAACCATCAAATGTTCCTTAGTAGATAGGTACAACACTTCCCAAAAGAGGGGCAACTCTTACAAGAGTACTCAGCCACTTCAAAAATTCAAAGATAGATTTGTTTTGCAAAAGCACTATATATATATATATATATATATATAATCTGCATTTCACACAACACAAACTACTACACATAAAATCAGATTATTATTCTTTTATTTTTTGAAATATATAAATCACACCAAACATTGAATCCACACAAAATCTCAAAAATCTCTACAAACCCTTAAAACTGAAAACCACAAACCACAACCAAATACCCATTGAATCTGAAACTCAATCTGCAACTTTCAACACAACGATGATTCCTACATGAAACCGCATAGCCAGTTAGGAGGGTTTTCGTTCCTAAAACTAGATTTACCAAAGAGTTTTCATTCTCAAAGCAACAATGAAAAATTAACATTAACCATTCTTCTAAAGAACCCAACCTTCTTTTATAACCCTTTTAGAACTATTTTTTGAAAAAGCATTTTTTTGCTTTTCCGATGCTTTGTTTTGAAAAAACATATTTCCTTAATAAAATAACACAACGTCCTTATGATCACTTTTCAACACCTTGAGTCTAGCAATACTTTATCCGTACACTTGAAACACGTTTTTTAATAATTAAATATAGGTTGTCATTTAATTTAATTTTTTTGACAACTTCAATATTTAATTATTTAATTAATTTTCCCTTTTAAACTATCTCAAGATCTTAAAGAAAATATTAAAATAGGCCAATAAACTTTCTTGATAGTTCCACCAACTCCATAAGTGCATAGGACTTCAATCCATGAAAAGTTGGCACTATCCAAGGATGATGAACCTCTCCAAGAAGTTTGGAGTGCTCCCAAAATGTTGGATTCACACATGGAAAGTACCATTGTGCACATCTAGGCTGCATGAACTCGCTACTGCTATCAAAATTTTCTTTCAAGGAAGTAGGTGTTATCCAAGAAAGTTGGAGTTTCCAAGAATGTTGGAATGGACCCAAAAAAAGGGGACATTACAAGGCCAGTATACATGTACTCCAAGTTCTTTCAAATGAATCTACACCTTACATTATCCAATTATTTGAGCCCCTTTAGTGAATGCAATAAATAGATGCTAAGATGATCAAGTAGAATCTTCACGCAAAGTTAAAAAAAAATGTTTTTGAGGTTATTTAAATATTTTTTAAATTTCTTTCCAAGCTCTACAAAAGGTTTCCTTTTTGTTCAAAAAATAATCGTAGCATAGGGGTATGTTTTTGTTTCTTTCCTAACATATGTTTATTTTGAAACATGTTAATACAAGTATTGTCTAGAATGGCTAGGAGTTCTAACTCTATGGATGATGGGTTACATAGGCCTTCAAAATAAACCGATTTTCACTATTTTGGCAACATGTGACAAAATGATTAGACAACTTACTGGAGAAGGGTTAGCTTTGATACTGTAATGAATGTTGAAACAAGTACAAAAGCTCCTATAGTTGGTGAAAGCTCACTTGTGTGCACAATTGCTAGCCAAAAAAGCAGATATTGTGGTAGGCTGACCAAAACTTGGTTGCCAAAGGAACCCATTCTTGCTTATATCAAAGAGCCAAAGGAAGCAGATAACGTGATCAAATAATCTAGATCAAAGTCTCATCCTTTGGCTAAGAAAGGATCTCACATGCCACCTACAAAGCCATTCTCAAGTACTCCAATAGTGGCTGCCAAACATCATTGTCCCTCCTCACAAGAGAACCAAGGATGCACACCAATTAGAAGGAGCATTTTAGAATGAGGCAAAAGACAATGGTGATGGGTTATAGTGCATTGTATTTTTACCAATGGGCCTTTCAACCTTGTAAGGTCACCATATTGACAACCAATGCTCAAGGAGATAAATGAGACAACTACAAGATATACATGTCTTGGCTATTTTGTGAAAGCAAGCCCCTAATGAATGTCATTGTAGTGTGCCCTAAAGGGTCAATGTTTTTTAGGGTGGTTGATCATAAAGAGCAAGTGAAAGATGAATACTTCATTGACAACATCCTCATAGAGTCCATTGATGTGGTATGACCTTAAAACATTATTCAAGTGACAACAAAATATGCTAAAAATTACAAAGCTACATGGCAATTGATTGAGGTGAGATATAGGCACATATATTTTGGACATCATGTGCCATTCACTCACTCAACATGATGATGCAGAAGCTTAGCAAATTGATCATGTGAATGGAACAACTCTACATTGAAGTTAATTAAATTTAAATGTTTGACTAATCATCATATGTCACAAGTAGTCTTCACGTTCTTCTCAAAATTGGAGTTGTTTAAGGTAACTTTATGAAATTTCAATATATGTTGTTTTTATTTACTTCAATTTTTATATTTTAATCTGCATTTTTTATTTTACTTTTTACATCATCTACTTTGTTTTTTAAATTTTAAATATTAAAAATGAAATAGATAATGTTTTAAGTTTTTAACTTTAAATCTTTTTAATTTATTTTAATCTTTAAACACCACAATAGGTTGTTGAAACTCAATTCACCTCATGCACAATTGTCTTGGGATGACTTGTAAAGATGCAAGAGGCATCGAGCGCCATGATAATCAACAATCTTTGGGGTGTATGGAGGCAATCTAATATAGAGAGGACCCAAAAGGTCAAAACATTGATCTTGGACAATGATTGGCAACTCGTGCGAAAGCAGTGTTGAGTTTCACTAAGCCCGTCACAAATATGATTAGGTTCACTAGTACGAATCAGCCATGTTTGGGCTAGGTGTATGACAACATTGACCCTATGACAAAAAAATTAGGGGTATAATAGCAACTAAGGAGCGAGCCCCCATCGAAACATTTTCCAAGCAAGTGTAAAAAATTACAATTGAATAGTGGAACAAGGTAACCATCCACTACATTTCCTAGCATTTAATTTGACCCCCAAGTGTTACAGCATAGAGATTTTATTTGCTCAAGAGGCAACCATCATACAAAGATGTTTAAGTTAATGAAAGGGTACAATGTAACATTCACCAGACTCATTCCTTGATCTAGATATAAAAGACATAGTCTTGGAAATAGTATTAAAACTCTTCATGACAAATACAAGAACACTCATGAGTGTAACCTCCATGGCCAAGGATTTACTTACCTACAACATCTTGTCATCAAAGTACTATCACAGGTATATATTTTTAATTTGTTAAATCTTCTTTTTTTTTGACAACTATAATTTCTAACTGTTGTATTGACTTTGTCCTAAATCTCAACAAGTTGCAAGTTCCATTCAGCTAAGCAAAATTGGAGTACATATTCTTTATCTATGCAGTTAAGCACAACCAATTGATAACAAAAAAGGAAGAGGAGTTGGTGTAGGGAATTCCAACTTGTGCCTCCTCTCACATAAGAAAGTTGAGTACAAGGAGAGGACAACAAGGTGTTGGCATGTACGGCATGGGCATCTCAAGTTGAATGCTTTTGTTGCATAGCTTTTCATAGTCTCGGTCAAGGATGAAAGGCGCAAGGCTGCTATACAAGACTTGCATGATGCACCTAGCGGGAGCGGTATTCACTTTGTTTGTGGTTCTAATGAACAAGTTGATGATGTAGATGCTCTCAATGAAGATAAATATGATGATTTGTATTTATTTTCCATGTGCAATTGCACTAAAATTAACTATTTTGATTTATCTTTACACAGAGATAAACTTAACTCTTCCTAAATTTTAATATTAGAAAAATAATATATACGCAAACAATGATCTAAGTGGACTCTCCAAATACAAGTCCAGCAATACTGTGAAGCCCATTCTCATGGACTATGATGGTATGTTGTAGTGCCATCTCATAAGGTTTGCAGTACTTCCAAGATCGCCAGCCTGTCTCCAATATATACCACAGAATTTATAGTGGCCCGGGGCAATCTTAACAAATTAGACATGTTACAATCCATGCACTTCTAAAACTTATGGAATGTTCCCTCATCTGATTTCTACATTCAAGACACCTACGAACCAAATCTCTAAGGTCCATTTAAATTGCAATAACAGCAAGAGTCAACAGTGTTTCTGCCTTCATCCGTAGAAGGCCAATCCAGCCACTACATTTTATCACAGCTCAGCCTAACCTTGGAAGATGAAGAGTAATGTGTAGAAGGGTAACCTGTTCATCTTCCATAACAATTCTTTAGTCTTCACAGCTTCATGCACATTATGTATAAATATCTAGATAGACAACTATCATCAGATACTAGAGAATAGACAGAGTTAGCAGAATATAAACCATCATTCATCTCCCTTGAGAGTATGCCAATGTATATAATACACAAATTAATTAAGTTTTGTAGTCCAATTTATTGCTGACTCACTAATCATTTTTATATTACTTTTATATTGCTTGCACATAAACACATCCAGATTCTAACAATTTAGTGGGTTGTCTCCTAAATATTCAGTAGGACCCAAATCAATAGAGGTGGCAAATGAAATAAGAAATATGCAAGCCATTATCATGAATGAGATGTCAAATATTTGCTCCAATGACACAAATCAAATTTCAATCTAGTGTTATAGAGTTGTATGCAGATAAACAGCACTGTATTTTATACATGAAACTCAAATAAGCATGGGACTACTTTGGTGGTGTTTGTCCCTTTGATCCATTTAAATCTACCTACTAATCAGCTGGACAGAACGATAATTAAGAATTAATTGAGGAGACATCCCATAACAAGGGAATCGTCAAAGAAATCATGAACATGAAGCCAATGAAAGGAAACATTGTAGGTTAGTAATCTGTTGATGATCTTAAAACAACATGCAGCAATTTCGAGAGTAAAAGTTGAGGAGATGAAGGGGATGTTGATGTTATAGTAGTGGCGGGAGATCTCTTTCTCCTCTAAATTTGAAGTATATTAAATAATCTAAGAGGCCGATTAAACTAAAGAGGCACATTGTTTTGTGAAGGAGGCCGACCCTACATGAAAGGACACCTTGATGTGTATCTATACAAGAGGATTCAATTTCATTTGGCATCCAATAATTATCAAATGAAATTCACATAAATTTGAAGGAGTTCGATAGCTACAGCAGATCGATATTATTCTTGGTTGTGTATTTGCATCAAGTGTGGTGCTATTATCTTCATATCAGATCGGCCTTGTGATTGGCCTCATTGTAAAGCATATTGTTGCTACTTTATTCAATATATAGGTGATATATTGTTGCTGGGTTTTTCTCCCTTAAGAAGGAGGGTTTTCCCAGGGTAAATTCTGTGTTCTATTGTTCATGTGTTGTTCATTATTCTGTGTTTTTTGCTTATTCATTTCTGATCGTAAAAAAAATTAACATGGTATCAGAGCGGGTTTAAGACAAGACCTGATCAGATTTGTGTAAGCAGAGAATTCGTATTCTGCATAGAAGACAAAAGAAAAGGAGATTGCAAAAGGAAAACGACATTTCATTTCTTCGTCTCTTTCTTGGTCTGAGGAGATTCCATTGGTGTTGCAAGTGTTCCAATTTGTCGTGTAAATCGTTGAGGCTGAGGAAGATTGTCGGTTCATCATGTAGAGAGCTTGCTTTACCTATCTCTCTCTTAGGCATCCGACGCCACTGCAAGGGCGGAGGAATTAGTGGTGATCGTTCAGCACTAGGATCTTGTGCAGAGTCATCGATCCTAAAGAACACGTTACTCATTCCTCTCTGATCTTCGATCGAGAGTAACGAACTTGGTGTACGGTTAAAGTGATTGTGTCCCACAGACAATACTTTCACGTAGCTATTGAAGGCCCGATTTAGAAGAGTTAGATGGTTTGCTTATTGAGCTTTTGATAGTCACACAGCTTACATATGACACCATCGAAATAAGGAAGGAATGTGTGTGGTAGATCATCTGGAGCTTGATGCATCCTATGAGGAAGTCACGCAGGCTGAAGAATGGAGACACAGCTATTTGTCATGAGACTAAGTTGGTGGCTGGAGACATCTCTCGAAGAGGAAGAATCCTTAAAGATTGTCTTTGCGATCAGTTTCTTCGAAGAGGAGGAATTAACATTCAGAGGGAGTCTGACAATTCATCTGAGGCAACCTTGGACGAGGAGGTCAGGGGGTTGATTCAAGTACTTGGAGCTTCAGAGGGAGTCACATCATCATGAAGATCTGTTGTAATGTATATTTCTCTGTGACGGTGAAGTATGAGGTGAAAGCCCTTGTTAGTGCATATTTCTCTGTGACGAAGAAGTATGAGGTGAAAGCCCTTGTTAATGCATTTTTCTCTAAGACGGAGAAATTTGAGGTGAAAGCCCTTGTCCATCTCTGAGACGGTGATGTGGTTCTTTCCACCCTCTGGGAGTAGCCATGGTGGATGTCATGTTGAGAGACTCCATGACATCACGTTGAGAGACTTCGTGATGAATTCTTTGTACTTGTGTTTATCCACACATGGGAGTAGCCATGGTGGACGTCATGTTGAGAGACTAAATGACGACATCATGTTGAGTGACTCCGTGATGGGCACTTGTGCATATGTTCCTTTCCACACATGGTAGTAGCCATGGTGGACGTCATGTTGAGTGACTCCATGACGATATCACGTTGAGAGACTCCGTGATGATCTCTTTTCCACAAATGGATGTAGCCATTGTGGGTGTCATGTTGAGAGACTCCATGACTTGGATATCTGGAAAGATATCTCCCTAGCTAAGAGGGAGTGTTGATGTTATAGTAGTGGCAGGAGATCTCTTTCTCCTCTAAATTTGAAATATATTAAATAATCTAAGAGGCCGACTAAACTAAAGAGACACATTGTTTTGTGAAGGAGGCCGACCCTACATGAAAGGACACCTTGATGTGTTTATATACAAGAGGATTCACTTTCATTTGGCATCCAATAATTATCAAATGAAGTTCGCATAAATCTGAAGGAGTTCGATAGCTACAGCAGATCGATATTCTTGGATTCGATATTATTCTTGGTTGTGTATTTGCATCAAGTGTGGTGCTATTATCTTCATATCAGATCGACCTTGTGATTGGCCTCATTGTAAAGCATATTGTTGCTACTTTATTCAATATATAGGTGATATATTGTTGCTGGGTTTTTCTCCTTCAAGAAGGAGGGTTTTCCCAGGATAAATTATGTGTTTTATTGTTCATGTGCTGTTCATTATTCTGTGTTTTCTGCTTATTCATTTCTGATCCTAAAAAAAACTAACAGGGGACTCAAATCATGTAAACAAGGGAAGCAGCCATGAATTGGAGTATGAGCAGTGTGCTGATGAAAAGAAGAGAGTGATGATGGATAGCCCAGGCAGCTTGCTGGGGATTTGAACAAGTGTCAATGGCATTGATAGCTGCTATTATAGTTGCGGCCTTTTCTAGTCAGAAGACAAAGCATTCTTAGAATGTTTAACCATATTGGTTTTTTATTCCAATAGCTATTACATAGTTTAGACATGAATGCAGATAATCTAACCATTTTAGTTTGTTGAGAAATAATAAAATTGGTACACGCATTAAAAAAATCGGCATAAAGATTTAAACCATTGCTTCTTATGTTTCAATCTCCTTTTATTGTGTTATGTAAAACTAAGTAGTATAATATCAGTGCTGTTTGTTAAGAGTTTACTAATTCAAAAAATTTAGTTCTTCTACAATTCCATGTAAGTCTCAAGATTAAGTAACGATAAGCAGCTCTGTGGTAATCAAATAGTCCACAATTCGACAGAAATAAACTCTTACAATGTGCAGCAATTCGGTCATGTGCTAAATGGCTGAGTGCAACGCTTTAAAGGTCATCAACTTTGCATTGAGAAGGAACAGAATTGACCAGCTCAGAAAGATTAAAGGCAGTAAAAGAAGCATACAGTAAAGAGAAATCACGGATACAATTGCATTTGACACTTGACATTCAGTTCAGTGGTTTGATGGCATGATGGCTCATCTATGGAAAGACAAGGCAAGGTTGCTCTTTCTAGAGAAAGATTTTTTCTCAATATTGTAGAGGGAAGAAAGAAAATCCATCATGAGGAAAGAATAAATTGGCAATAACGAAGACAAGCACAGAGAGGCACTTCCATTTAACATTTTGATTCTTTGAATATCAGTGACAACCTGACTGTTCACATGTATAAAGGGAAGTCAGCCAAAGACAAATGGGAGTGCTTGCTGAAGATCTATGTAATTAGCTTTGAAAAGTTTTGTTATTTGTCGAGCCAACTATTTTGTTAGTTAATTGGTCAGCTTTGGGTTAGTTGCTCATTTTTAGTTGTAGTGGTTCCCAACAGCTTTGTCGATAAAGGAAAGTGTGTGACCTTGGCATGGTCTTCACTAATCTACTTGCATGCAAGCAAACTCTATTTGAATAAAGCATTGTTCGACGGAGTACTCTCACAAAGGAACTTGTTAACTTATCATAGCATGGTTTTGAAAGGCAGAAGTATCATTCTTGTTTATGACAGTATACATGATGTAACAGAACAAGGATACATTTCATTGAAGACGCCAGATCTAACATAGAAGCAAGTTTGACAATTATATTCTGTGTACCTATAATTATTAAGAATCTGCTGATAATTAGCAAGATAACTCATAAGCTTGATACTACAGTATCATTCAAGTTTACTTGTCCTTAAGAAGGTTGATATCAAGACATTTGATCAATTTTGCTTCTGGTTTTGATTGTGTTTGAGTTTTTTGTCATCGACGTTTCGGATCACACTCCATGATCCATCATCAGGATGAGAGAGAGCATAAGGAAGAGAAATGAATTGTTGCAGACCCAAGCCACCTAAAAAGGAGAGGAGTTACACACAAATCGAGGAGAAGACATAATAAAGCAAAATGAAAATGATAATAAGAAAACATGATAAATACAATAGAGTTCAAAACACAAAGATGAAGCTCATGAAAAACTAAAAGAGTTCAAAGAGGCGAAACAATAAATTAAGCAAAAATACATTAAAGGAGGGAAAAACAAAAAAGAGGAACAACAAGAAGACAATAAACTAAAACAAACATAACTCTAAAGTAAGGACAAAGAATAAAGTAACAACAAGGTAAATGAAAGTACCCAATCAAAAGCATTAAACCAGAACGAAAAAGTTCAAAGACAAAGGACACAAACCACAAATAAATTAAATAAATAAAACGGAATAAAGCCCCAAGCCAATAGACTATATATCTAAAAATATATATGAAAAACTAAATATTAATATATATACTTTTATTTATATTTATCTGATTTATTTTTACTTTTATTTTTATTTTCATTTTGGTCTCTCTTTTGCTTATGTGATTTTGATTGTTCTTTATTAATTGGATTTATTTTATTTATTTTTATTTAATTTTTCGTATATATATTAATATTTAGTTTTTCATATATATTTTTAGATATATAGTCTATTGGCTTGGGGCTTTATTCCGTTTTATTTATTTAATTTATTTGTGGTTTGTGTCCTTTGTCTTTGAACTTTTTCGTTCTGGTTTAATGCTTTTGATTGGGTACTTTCATTTACCTTGTTGTTACTTTATTCTTTGTCCTTTTCACTCTTAGAGTTATGTTTGTTTTAGTTTATTCTCTTTTGCTTGTTGTTCCTCTTTTTTGTTTCCCCCCCTCCTTCTTAATGTATTTTTGCTTAATTTATTGTTTCGCCTCTTTGAACTCTTTTAGTTTTTCATGAGCTTCATCTTTGTGTTTTGAACTCTATTGTATTTATCATGTTTTCTTATTATCATTTTCATTTTGCTTTATTATGTCTTCTCCTCGATTTGTGTGTAACTCCTCTCCTTTTTAGGTGGCTTGGGTCTGCAACAATTCATTTCTCTTCCTTATGCTCTCTCTCATCCTGATGATGGATCATGGAGTGTGATCCGAAACGTCGATGACAAAAAACTCAAACACAATCAAAACCAGAAGCAAAATTGATCATAATTATGGATTGTGGAAACTTGATATCTCTATCAAGACATTTGCTAAAAGCATATGAGAAGGAAATCAATATAAGTTGTGTATGTAAGTGTCAGAAGAAGCATTAGCTGCTGCACATGACAAAGGCGCTAATAGGATCATTTAGATTCACAGGTTGGAGAGTGTTGGCAAGTACTATCTGAGCTTGTTAGAAAACGACTGGTAAGAGCAAGTATCGGAGACAATTTCATTATGTACACTACTCTATAATATTCAGTTGTGTAAACCAACAATTGAAGCTTGAAAATGAGTTTCTTGAGTGCTGTAACAGGGATCAATCGTCGTATGCATGGAAAAGAACGAAAAAGAACCGCAAACGTATTGAAAAAATGAACTTATTGCAAGGGATTTTACCTTAAAGAAACCCAATGTGGAAAAACTCAACACACACCCTTTTACTGTACTTGCTACCACTAAAAAGATTCAGCCAAGAACCATTTGATGAATAGGGCAAAACCCTAAGGGTGTAAATAACAGAACTTGTCAATAATGACTTAAATCAAGAAGTCCAAACACCAAAGAACATGTTAAAAACATTCAGCCAGGAAGCATTCAATGAATAAGACAACCCTCCAAGGGTGTAAATGACACAATTTATCAAAAAAGACTCAAATCAAGAAGTCCAAACACCAAAGAACATGTTTTTCAGCAATTACTCTTCTTTTTTGTCCAACACAGGCATAACCATCACATGTCGGGGTCAAACCACCATGACATATCCTCAGCCATCATGTCAAGTGAATCCATATGGCAAGAACCACCAAATATGTCAGGGTCAAACCACCATGACATATCCTTGACTGCCATGACAAGTGAATCCACCATGATACAAGCCAAATTACCATAAGTGAAGCAGAATCACTATGTCACAAGTGCAACCACCTTGACACAAGTGCTCCTCTAACCGTATAACTGGTGATTCTGTGACAATGCAAACTATTCTATGTTTCTACTCTCTTTTTAGGGAGTTCCTTCAAACATTTATAATTCCAACGTATCTAAATCACCTAAGAACCATCTACAACCTTGTAGACACCTAGATCAATCCTGCAAACTTTATTCTTACTGAAATTCATCATATTAGAAATGTTGAGACTGTTCTCAAGTTTCATACATAATCAAAATAGTAAATGAAAATATTAGCTTAATAAGCTGAACTTACTTTTCATGATCTAATTTGGATCACACCTCCCCAATTAAGAAAATTCTGGCCCCCATAAGCCTGGGAACTTATATGAGGGCACAATTTTCCCACTTTCTTCTTAGAATACCACTTGGCTTTGCTTGCCAATTTAAATTTCAACCCCACTTCATAACGTCCCTGCTCTGTTCTCTTTGATGCTCTCATCTTTAGTGAAACATCTTCTTCCAACTCGTTTTGAGCCAATTTCCCTAGTCCGATCTCTTTGATGTTCTCATCTTAAGTCAAACATCTTTTCCCAACTCTTATTGGGGATCAGGTCCAAAGTTTTCAATGGAACTTCTTCATCTAGCATAGAAGACTCAAGGGGACGTTAGTTTTCAACATTCATCATAGAATACAACTTCACATTTGGAAGCATATCTAATATGAAGTTATGTCAGATGGACCACACTTAAGCGATTTTAGCTTCCTTGCTTTACCTTTGAGTCTTTCTCTGCATAAATAAAGCTATACCTTGTCCCTAACTTGGAACTTGTGTTCATCTTTATGTTGATCATGTTTTACTTATACTTAGCTTGAGACCTGTCCAAACTCTCATGTACTTAGAGATGTATTTGCCTCATCTTTTCAATGAATTTTTCAGTTTTGTGGGTTTCTGAATCTACTCCTTGCCGCCTTTTTGACCCTCACAACATCAAACCAATAAGGAAGTAAATAACCAAACATATCTTAAGAGGAGTCAATTAATAGAAGAGAATTGACTGCTCTAATATATAAATAGGTTATATGTGCCAAATTTCCCAGGCTTAAGGTGCTTCCTATTATAGACTCTCTAGAGCTGCACCAATGTTCGATTAACCACATTAATTTGTCTAGATCCATCTGTAGACAAAAGCAATTGATCTCTTCAAACTTGTACCCATTTTCTCCCACAATGTGCCCCACCTAGAACTCTTGAACCGTAACTGAACTGATAAAACCAGACAAACCAAAATGAACTAAGCAGCAATGAAACACAAATCATCCAAACCATTGTCCTTAAGAGTTCTCTTGAATGAAATGAACGCATACATCTTAATAAGCCCATGCACACTTATAAAAATGCAAGTACCCTTTCTTCAACAAAGACTATTGCTCTCCAATGGTCTAAAAGGAACCAGTAAAGGCATATACAACATGGATTCCAAGGTTTGCAACATCATTTTGCATGTTTGGCCAATACACATAACTTTGTAAATGCCAAAGTCATCGCCATTTCAGAGTGATAAGCAACTTTTGGGCCCCCTCATTAATTTAACTCTTCCATCTTTAAGTGCACAAAGTTTCTGCAACTTGTAAAGCAAACATTCTTGGACATCGTAGTTTTCTTTAGGCTCAAAATCTGCATTTTTTGCCCTTCGTGCATTCTGAAACATCTCTCCAAAATAAACCACAATAAAGTAGACTCTCTGAATAGATTACATATCCTACTGAGATTGCTCTAGTTGCATGATTGCATCTGTAGATTATTGTGATACTATTTCTTCAGTTATAAGAGTTACTTTAATTAGGGTGATACTGACGATTGGAGTAGCATTAGATAAGCATGTTTGTCACTTGGAGTTATCAAATACTATATAAATGGAAGAGAAAATCTTCGTGGGACAACCAGGAGGCTACATAGAATAAGGTGAAGATAATTGAGTATGCAGATTGTGAGATTGTGGAAGCTTTCTAGTTTAAATGGTCTGAAGTAATCCTCAAGATTTATAGTCTATCTTGGTAGTTACAAATACTGGATAAAAGATTTTTCAGCGAAGATGAATATGCGGTTTTGCAAAAGAATACGTCCATAAGATTGGAATGGTGTGGACATTCATTGCTGTCTGAACCAAGACAAGGAACAGTCAGAATAGGAGCACATATTGCCAAATGCTAAGAGGAAGTACCAAAATATTCACATTATGTGCTCAACGAACAGCGTTAAATTAGGGGTACCGCTATATTCAGCTTAAATTACCTAATAATGCAATAGAGCAGTCAATTGAGAGGTCATCATTTAGACTTCACCTAACTAACAACGAAACTGCAACACCGTTCATGGGTATAGCTTAGATGAAAGGAAAAAAGATCCGAGAGGAGAAACATACTAACCAGAGTGAACCTCCACAAGTCCAATAAAAATGCAGAGTGCGAGTAATTGGGCGGGCTTCATTGAAAACAACTGGCCAGATGACCACCAATCTGTAAAAAATGAAAATCTTCAAAAAGTTGAAGATATTTCATAAGGACCTCTAGCAGTGGCACCCATCAATTGTTAGGGTAATATGTGGCCACTAACGTATTTCTCTGATTGAATTAATTATGTGGGTCTCACTATTGACATCATACAGAAGGCAGGGTCGACTTGACGGTGACATAAACATCTAAATTTTGCGGAGCTTTGATCTTGAATAAAATACAGAGAGAGTTGAGAAATACAGAGATTATTATATAACAGAAATATTGGTATTGAATATGTCTGTACCAGTGTCAGTCAATGTACTGCAGAGTAGAAGTTATGTTGATTTTCAAGCACACGAAACTTGATTTAATTTTTTTACTAATAGTCATCAGGATTCAGACCATTTAGGTTGAAGCTTTTGTATATGTAACCATTTTAATGAAATAGTTATACAATCAATGTATTCATTTGGGAGTGTGCGGATGAAATATGGTCAGAGTTATGGCAGATCTTTTGGGACGGTTGAATCTTATCAAGGGACTTAAATGTAATCTTTATGAGCATTAAATGACTTCACGTACAAAAAGCGAAGTTTTTCTTTTACCTGAGATGTCTTAACACAACTATAGTCACATGCGAGGGACCGTGTCCTTTGGGTAGAAGGATGCTTGTGATATTTGTCGTGTTTAGACCAGCAATCGCGCTCTTCTAAGCTGTAAAGGCCCATGGATAGCCAATGTCTAATGCAGGAGATTATACGGAAGAAATGTCAAACCAAATAAAAATATTAAAACCAGAGTTTACCTTTTTTAATTGGTTTTGCTCCCCAAAAAAAAACATAAATAAATAAAGAGATGTAGTGGAGAGGTCCCATTTGTCGCCCATATTCCAATAACAGTTCACCTCCTCGTCTGTCTAACCTCTCAAGCATATTCCAATAACAGTTCACCTTCTTGTCTACCTAACCTCTCAAATAATTTGTGCATTATAACCAATAATTTTTTTTAAAAGTCTAATAAAATTTTGCAAATGTACTAATACATGTTCAAATGTGAATGTGGAGTTGATCAATGAATGTGATTAATTACACATGCAACTTCATTTTTAATTTAAGACAAGTTGCTCCAAAATACCTATGTTTTTAATTTTTTGAATTTTTTAATGTTTACAATAACCACCCACTTGCAAGAGGTGCGATACTCAAATTATATTTACACATCTTCATGCACACTTGTTGGTTTCTAATCTCACATAAATTCAAACTCCTCTCAACTTTATGGGGGTGGACAAGTGCACATTCTCCAATATAGAGTTTCACATCCACATGGGTCAACTCCATTTACTAAAGGTACCTCCACAAACAATAAATGATGTAAGGCTCTCCTACCAAATACAACATTAGCAGCCTCGTTCTCATAATGAAATAAGCTATTATGTCTAGGCTTTTTGCTAACATTCTTTGCAATATACAAAGCATCAATTTTCTTTGGGTTTTTTGTTAATATCTTTTGCAATATACAGAGCATCACCAAGCATCATCTCCATGTTCCTCAACTATCCACGCATCTTCAAGTTGGTACATTGTATTCTCATTGCCTTATCAACGTATGTTATTCTGTAAATGACTTCATACATACACAATGATATATAAAGTTATTAATTTCATGTTTTCATAAGTACAAATACTTTTAAATTGATAGGCAAAGGTGGGTTTAATATATATTATTTGTCAATATTATATGCAAACATATAAATAAAAATTTGTGCAAATATCAATGTAGTCAAAATTCTCGATATATAGTATATACAATCACCTATTCTATGTAGGGTTCCAATTTTTACCATTGTTATAAATTCAAGGCTATTTGTTTTGATGGGTTTAATTAATAAAACCATTGTTTATATTCATGAAATTGTGTATATATATTATCTACCTACTTGTCAACTTAACACAATAACATACATACTCACTATCATATATATATGTCTGATGAGGTTTTTACTTATTTTTGTGACATTTGGCTTATCAAAGAACATAGGAACATACTTATTAAATATATTGATGGATTGATTTATAGCTTGTATATAATCACATTTACTTTGTGGGATCCATAGTTCTTTTACAAGTTAAACTCCGAATACTCTCATTTATATTCATGTAACTTTATATAACTAGTATGCCACATTACTCTTACCAACTTAACACATATATGCTAGTATTAAGCCATTTTCCACTATTGACAAGTATAACTAGTATGTCACTATGTTACTCAAACTATTACAATCCAATCATTTGTTTTCATCATTTTTCAGCATGCATTGCTCTCACTCAACGACACTCTCCATAATGTGATATGTTTGTGGGATACTCTTTATGGTTTCAAGTAATGTCAAGTTATCATTTGTTCATCAATTTGGACACAATGATACTTTTGAATCTATTCTGCTCCAATAATTGTATCTTTCTCCCATCATTGTGTAATCTATATAGGGGTTCATTCTCATTACCTATTTACCCTCTTTGGGGTGATATAATCAAAAGACTATTTGTAATATAATACCCTCATTATTTAGGGTTTATTTATAAGAACTTATGTTTCCTTTCATCAACATAGTGTAATATTATGATTGTGTATTGTGATGTATTTTGAGAGTCTAATAGTGGTCGTGTTGTATATGGATCTTTGGTTGGTGATACTCCTGTGGGAAGCTTGATCTACAAGTATAGTGTAATCTTTGTGATTTTTGAATAATATATTGGGTGAATTTTGGAGTGTGGGGCTTTTCTCCCAAAAGGGTTTTCCCCACATAAATTATTGTGTTGTGGTATGCATGATATTTATATTTATTTATATTTTTGTAACTGTTGTAAAGATTTGTAAAGTTTTGCATTATCCTCCTCTCAAGATTAGTGTAGGAAGTTGTTTTGCTACCTTAGCTTCCTTACAAGTGGTATCAAAATTTGATCACCTTTAGTTTCATTTGTGGGTTGTTGGGGTTTTTAACTAATTTAGATTTGAGTGACAACTTATGCAAAAGATACTTTGTGGTCTTGTTGCAGGAATTTTTAGATGGTAAGTTCATTAGGGAGAATAGAGGTGGATAAATTTTTTAGAAATAATTTTGAAATTTGGAAGTTGAAGATGGAGGATCTATTGATAGATTGAGATCTGTGGGATGTTGTTGATGAGAATGTTTCAAGGCCTACATATCCTACTTTAGCTACTCAATGTGATGTTATGGATTGTAAAGCCAAAGGTCTAATCAGATTGTGCTTGGTAGACTCTATTTTAATCAATGTCCATGAAGAGATTTGCATAGAAACTATGGAAGAAGCTTGGTGAGATGTATCAAGCCAAATCTTTAGTGGGAAAGATTTTCTTGAGGAAGAAATCATATTCCTTAAGAATGGAAGAGGGTGGACAAATTATAGACCACCTACAAGCATTCAATATGTTAGTGGCTCAATTCACATTAGTTCGTGTCAAAATGGACGAGGAGGAAAGATGTCAAATCTTGCTTTGTTTTTTGCCTGATTCATGGGATTCTCTTGTTATGGCTATTGGGAGTACTTATGTTATATTGAAGACTGAAGATGTGGCCAGTTCTTTTCTTTATGAAAATATGAGGAAAGTATCCATCGATGCCAAGGAGGCCATAAATTTTTGTGGCAGACCTAAGGAAAAAGGAAAGAAGAATGAGAATTGTGATAAATCCAAGTCCAAGGGGAGATCCAAATCTCCTAGAAAGTCCAAAATTATCTACTGGAACTATGGAAAGCTTGGACATATTTGTAAGGAATACAAAGAAGAAAATAAGAAAAAGAAGAGATTTGATTCTAATTTTGAGTTCAAGAAGGAAGATGGTGATGCATCCATTACAGCTTTGGCAACTTGTGTAGGTAATGATGCATGATTAATTGACTCGGGTGCATGTTTCCATATGACCTTTAATAGATATTGGTTTTTTGAATATGAAGAATTTGATGGAGATAAGGTGTACTTGGGTGATGATTCTTATTTAAATATTGTTGGTTGTGGTAAAGTTAAAATCGGGTTTCTTGATGGTAGAATAAAAAGGATTAATGGTGTGTTGCATATCCTTATATTAGCACGAAATTTGTTATCTATGAGCAAACTAATAGATGTAGGTGTACAAGTAGTATTTTTTGATGCAGGATGTAAAATGGTTAGAGGTGATATGGTGAATTCTAGAGGTGTCAAATATAGCACATTGTATAAGCTTGATGCATGCACTGTAGAGTGCAATAGTACTTCTGTGAAAAACAAGTAGGTGGAAGAGGTGAGGGTTTCATCTTTAGTAGATGGACATGGCTTTTGGGTACCCAAGGGTGCTCTTTCTTTTGAATCAAAGTTACCTGTAGAGAAAACTATGTTATGGCACCAGAGACTTGGCCACATTGGAGGAAAGAATCTAAGGACCTTGAAAAAAAAAACCTTGTTGAAGGGTTGTCCGATTGTAATCTTGAATTTGATTTTTGTGAGCATTGCATTTATGGAAAACAAAACCACATTTAGTTTTATTCAAGTTCTCATAAATCTTGTGGTATATTAGATCTTATTCATTCTAATGTGTTTGATTTTTACATGTTCCTTCAATTGGTAAATCCACATATTATGTTTCATTTATTGATGATTATAGTAGAAGGACATGGGAATATTTTCTAAAGAGTAAATCTAAAGTTTTAAATCGACTTAAAGAATTTAAAGCAATGGTTGAGTTGCAGACTTGAAATTAAAAAAAATATCTAAGGACTAATAATGGTGGTGAATTTTCCTCTAATGATTTTGATAGATTCTATAAAGATTGTGGTATTCATAGACAAAAGACAACTTCGTATTCTCCATAGTAGAATGGAGTTGCAGAAAAATGAACTAGACATTGATGGAGAAGGCTAGGAGTATGTTGAGTGGTGTTGGTCTAGAACAAAGATTTTGGGTTGAAGCTATTGCCACTGCTTGTTAGGTCTGATTAACAGGCCTCCTATATTAGCTATTGTTGATAAGATATCTATAGAGGCATGGTTGGGTCACAAACCTTCATTAAGACATCTTAGAGTTTTTGGTCATGAGGCATATGCACATGTGTCAAAGGAGAAGTGAAGAAAGTTGGAGAACAAGGCTATGAAATGTATTTTCATTGGATACAATTATGGTGTGAAAGGATACATTAAGCTTTGGGATCCTATTGCACAAAAGGTAATATATAGTAGAAGTGTTGTTTTTAGATAAACTAAGCCTTTTTATGTTGCATTGCATCCAAAACAAAGTAAATAGGAAGATGTTGTTAGACACATAGGACAATTAAGAGGTGGTGAATCACTTGTACATTAAAATATTAAACCTTCATTAACCATCAAACCCTTATTATCATCAGCATAATGTAAACAAATGAAACATAAACACATTCAACACCATGCACAAGAGAACACCAAATTTATGTGGAAAACCCTAATTAGGGAAAAACAACAGTGAGGATTAGCTCACATATATATATATGAATAGCAACATCAAATATAATAGGCTCACTTCCAGAAGGGATCACTGCCCAAAAGAGAAGAATGGTGCATTGACAAGGGCTCATTTCCCACAAGACCCACTGCTTGAAAGAAAGAAGAATAGAAGAAAACTATTATAGAGAGATTCACTATTTCGAAGCAATAATAAAAATCCACCACTGCAACTTTTCACCATCTGCAACCTTTAGGTCACTACCTCCAACAACTTTAGGCACATTGAAAATGTAGACACCTTTTGCTCACTGCACCCAGTAGCCTTAGGCATTTAATCTCGCACGTAGATCACCATACTTGATCACATTCACATCATTTCACACCACACCACACATCACATGCTTCTTCAACAATTAACCTTGCTTATATATCCTCCACAACCTCAAAAAATTTCTCCATGTCATCCTCAATGAAATGTATGCACCTCAAACGTGCAACCACTAAATAGGTTGGCACCAAACACTTTTGTAGTGGAAAGAAGTGAAGGATAACCATAATAAGGGTTAAATAGAACCCAAATCTACATTGACATGCTCTCGTGAACAACAAACAACCTCTGCAATTAGTGCTAGCACACTAGGTTGGTCAAACCTACACTAACACTAACAAGCAACCACATACACACCTTTCTAGGTCTACAAATACCACACGGACCACATAGAAACATTCCATAACATCCAAAGAATATTTCAACATCACCAAAATATTCAAAAATATTGTCGCAACCACTTGAAACTAAAGAACACTTTCATTTTGTGCAACCAGCCACACTACCACAGACATACATCTCACTCACCAACCTTGCGAAACAACTGAACACCATATACTCTAGGGAAAGGTATATACAAACATGTTCCCAAATCGACAAGACAAGAAACCTCAATGCAAATAAATGCAAAGCAATCTCATTTCTCTTAGACAACCTTTTTCACAGACAACACACTGTCAAACACAACTTCCACTACTGCATGATCCAAAACTTGAAATTCTAGATATAGCACCTCTGAACACCCCTAATCATCACTTCCAAACCATACAAGTACATCTTCAACCATGAAGAAATGCAAAGCACAACATTGAACACACTTCTATCACACTGCACACTCTTTTATTCAAATTTTCTCAAAAGCACTTGGAAACCAAGTGAACCAGCTACATCACCAACATCACAAACGCCTACTCAACATGACCATACTATAGGTTGACATCAAATCACAACACTGATTCCATCATAGTGCAACAATCTCCAGCAATATCCCTAACCACATTGGAGGTTGCCATCAATGAAAACACTAATGACAACACTAACATATCTCCAACAATCTCTCCCTTTGTCATTGATGGCAACACCAGCTTTGAAAAGCATCTATCAACATAAGCAATTATGCAACTCCAACACTTAGATAACTCTCCCCCTTACTTCAATATCTAGACCCCTAATTGGGACATTCCTTTTACTTCTACCACTTTCTCAGACTTCACTAGATCTCTTTCCCTTTCCTTCGTTTTTCTCCCCCTTGAGGGTTTTTTTCAAACTTCAATCTCTCCCCCCCTTTGACATCACCTGAAAGCTTCACTTTAGGCAACACCAGCACATTACTTTCACTCTATTACGCTCTCTCTCCACTTTCTCCTCCTTAGGGCTGCACATTTTAATTCCCTCTATTTCCACATATCTATTTCCTACCATTGAAGACTCTTTGGTAAAGTTTAAATCACAAAGATCTTAATTGAATGGTTGTGGTAAGGATAAAATTGATAAGGAATGCATATTCTTGATTTTGTCTAAATTGAAAGGTCCATTTGCATACTTCTCTACTTTGTTTTATTCTACAATGGATGGATTGGGTGATTCATTTGTCATGACTTATTTTGAGAAATTTTGTGATAGGTTGAATAGGGGACAAGTTAAACTTGTCAACATGATACACATTCTAATAATTTGGCATTGATTAAATCATCATCTAAGAGTAAATGAAAGAATAAGTCTAAACCAATGATATAATCTTATGATACACCCACCTGAGCTCCTAGAGAGGATAAAACTAAGCAGAAACCAAAGTGTGGTTATTGTAACAAACCAAGGCATGGTGAACATAATTGCTATAAGAAATAATTAGATGATATGAGGAAAATTTTAAAGGAACATAACATTTCTTTGCCTTTTAAATCTACAAGTTCACCCTCTTCTTTTTAAAAAACCTCTTCATCCACACATTCAGGATCATCAAGTAATGATAAGGGAAAAGATCATAAGATGAAAGGTAAAACTCTTGTTGTAACTAAAGTTGAAGAATGTGTTGGATGGATTCTTGATTTTGGAGCTTCTGACCACATGGCATGTTCACTAGATCTAATTTTTTAACATTTGAGCACTCCCTTACAACTAAGATATTGATGGATAATATCAAGTACATGGTTGTTTGTTGCAAAGGAGATGTTGATAAGGGTACAAGGACCTTTACTGTAATATATCATATATTCTTAAGCTTGCCAATAATCTTCTTTCTATATATCAAATTGCATGTAGTGGTATAGGGAAGTCTATTGAGCTCACTCCAAATTCAATATTCATTTAAGATTTGAATACTAGGCAACTTGTTGCAGTGGGAAAGGTCAATCATATTCCCAATGTTTATGTCTTTTCATATTTTGATTCTACTCTTGACAAGGATCATTTTTCTCCTTCTCTTGCATCAAGTGTGGGTAGTTATTTTACGGGTTATATTGGTCACTTGAACCTTTGTGTTAAGGTTCCTCCTACTACTTCAAACTTGAGTGTTGACATGGTTTCTAGGACTTCAGATGAGTAGGATATCTTTTGTTTTCTAGATTTATCTTTGCAAGTTGGTTTCATGACAGGTATATCAGATTTGGTTTGTCATTCTTCTTTTGTAGATTTGGAGGACATGTTTGAGGGGTATCTCTCATCTTTGATCACAAATATTATTTAGAGGTTACTCTTGAGTTTCCACATCCTTTATCTTTTTCGATTAGGGTCACACTTGATTTTGTTGAGACATCTTTAGAGATATCATTCTTGAGGCTTCTTCCCTCTTGCTTCCTCATGAAGATGAGCTTTCTTTAGCATCAACTATTGGATTTATTTCCTCGCAAGGGGAGACATGTTGTTTGTAGGTGTTGGATTCTCTTTTGTCTTTAGACTATTGGAAATGGGTGTTGTCATTAATGTCAACCTAATATGGGGTGTCATTGATATTTGGTGTATATGTTGATGTATGTACAAGCTTCAGAGATAGTTGTTATGATGTGATATTAGTTGGTGCAAGTCTGCTGAGTTGTATAAGGAAGAATAATGTTCAATATGATAACTAGGTGTGATGTGGAGGATGATACACACGTCTTGATGAGTCTACAACATGTCTATATTGATATCATTTCAATTTGATGTACCACACACATAAATAAAGGTGCAAAAGTTTCACTAAAGCATTCATAGTGTAGACTCTAAGGAAAATCCATGTTTTCCTAGTTCACATCCTTTTGTTGAGCAAGATTCAATCCTACAGTTCAAATGATATGTTGTTCAAACTATGGAGGTGTCATTTCCAAGAAATCAAGTCATTACACCTTCTACAATGCAAGTAACAAGTAATAGTATTATGGTCCACACTCTAACAGTATAATGTGTTAACATTTGTGTATTTAAAGACTTTGCATTCCTCCAAAAGTAAATTATTGGCCTTTCGGTTTTGTAGACATGATTAATAATGTTAAATGTACACTATTGTGCAACCTCAGGTGTTTTAGTGTTCCACAAGATCAGATTTTTGAATAATGTTCAGTATGTTATAGTTTATTCAGAATGCTCTATTCTTGTATATTCAATGGGTTTCTCTTCTTGCACCAACATATGATGACCAATTTCTTCATGAGAATGTTGAGGATATATTGTGCATGTACTATAGTGCTTGCATCTTGATCCACATGGTGATTTTAATCTCTCCTCAATGGTGTAAAGTTTTGCTAATGGAAGTGTTGATGGTATTGTCATTATTTGGGCCAATAGACTTGTTTCCTCCATCAACGATTAATCCCGACTAATTAATCTTATTTTCAAGAAAGTGTTGTGATGTAATTGGGTCCTAGCATACCATGTGTTGATCTGAAACATGTTTTATTTCATATTGTATACGTTTTGGAGCTTACTCATGCAATATCATTTGTTTCATCTAAAGGACATCTTGGTGTCAACCTATTTGTGGTAATGAGTTGTTGTGAAGGATATTTACAGAAGAAAAAAGCATTTGTGATTGTGATTATGTGTGAAGAGAATACGAATTAAGCAAAATAAAAGGATGAAGTGTCCAAAGTCAGTGTGAAGGATTAATTATGCAAAAAAGTGACTACAACATCAATATGTGTTAGATGCTTCTTCATAGTAGTTTATAATCAATTTTCTCATTCTAATTTTCATGTAAATTAGATATTTCTAATTTTCATGTATATTAGATATGAGATAGTGAGTCTCATTAGGTCCTTTTGTATCTTTCTATAAGGTTGTAGATCTTAGTTTGCAAGTCTATAGGTAATGAGCCTCAACAACATTACATATTTCTTGTTAGCAGTGAGCTACATATATTGTGAGTTAATCCTCACCATGGTTTTTCCCTCATAGGGTTTTCCACGTAAAAATTTTGGTGTCTTTATGTGATGCATGTGTTCTCTTTTGTTTTTTTTAGTTATTGTGATATGTTGTTAATCTACAAATGAGAATGGTTCAATTTCAATTATCCTGATTCACCCCTCTCTCAACACATCTTTTTGTTCAACAATTGGTATCAAATCCAAGTGCCTTAAGAAGCTTAACAAATAAGGTTGATCCTACTCTTGAACACATGGGGTCTGTAGCAAAAATCAATGATATGTTTATTCTAGAACCATATCCAGAATCAATGGAACTTGAAGGTTGGGACATCAGTTCAAAAGATTGTGAAGTAGACTTTGAAGGAGAACTCTAGTCTACTCTTGAAGATCTGGATGAAGCAATAAATGTGGGTAATATAAAGGAAGAAATGTTTTTCATTGGGCTATCTTTATCAAAATTTAAGTTAATTAGATATGTGAACATTATCTCCACCCTTATCCCTTTAGGTTCATCATAATTTCCCATGTGTTCTACTAAAATATTATCTCTTGGTTATTTAGTTTTTGGGGATTTATAAGGATTTTTAGGTTGCTCTTAGTCAAGAGGCTACTAATTAAAATTTGCTTCTCCTAAAACTACTTACCCTTGATGTTTCATTATTTCTTCTTATTTTGGTGGGGTTCTAGCTATAAATTTATCATTTAGATCTATTTTCTAAACATGCATGTAAAATATTATTTTTACTAAATACCACTAGCTTGGGTTGACTATCCTTGACCCTAATGACACCTTTGGTTCCCTATAAATGATGCCAAAAAGTGGTGAGTGTTGTTGATCTTTGTACTATAATAGATAGATATCTTGTCAATCCATCAAGTGTCCAAAGGCTACATGCAAAAGGGTAATTTAGGATTATTTTCTAGCACTAGTGCTACTCTACTCAAAAGGAAAATATACTTAATCTAATCCACTAAGTTTAGGAAATTAATCTAAGAATATAAATTGTGTTAATGAATTGAATAGATTAACTATGAAATATAAAATTCTTATGCTAAATAAAAGGCTATTTATGGAATAATATTGCTTATTCTTGAATAATAAATCTACATAAAAAATATGCTTATTCCAACTAACAAAGATTACCTACAAAATAACACATTAGAAAATGAAATTTGGATGTTTCCTTTTATTGTTTGTGTACACACACTGATAATGAATGTAGTAATCCTATAAGCAATATAATTTGAGAAGCACTATTTATTTGACCATGAAATAAACAACACTATATCTCTAACTATGTAATGAATAAATAATACTTATATCTATTTCTACAAGTTCTTTGTCTATAGATGGGTGGTCAATTATCTAGAGATAATAATGCTTCTTCAAACTATTACACCCAACAATACTATTTAGGAATTGCAAGACAACATTGTTTCATCTCTAATTTTAGATGTCCATATATGCAAATGAAAAATGTGAATATAAAACTAAAATTGTATTGTATATCTTGAATATTAGAGAGTAATAAGAATTATTAACATTCTAAATGATACTATTGATATATCAAAACAAAAATATATGTTTTTAATATCTAATACTTCTAAATCCTAAAATGTAGTGGTGTATTAAGGTGTTGACACACTACTAGAGTTCAATTGGATTTCTAAATTAAATACAAGTACATGAATTTTTTAAAGGAATAAATACAACATCAATTATTTGAATCATCTATTAGGAGAATGACATCAATCATGAATCCTATTAGGACTCCTTCGCCAAAAAGGGATCATTTTTACATTTAAAAAACTAGAGAATGGATAAATTTTCATTAACCCTACTGGCAATTCAAGATTCCATGTAGCAACTAAAAATTGCCAAGTGAAAATTTTGAGCCAAAGTCAAAAAGGATTTGATGGTGTTATTTTTCTAGAGTTTGTATCCTTTGGATCTCTTTGAAAACTTTACCACCACAATATATTTCAAAAGCACACTTCTTTCAAAAAAAAATATTATTGAACTAAACTTCCATTAATCAATAATTATTGAACCAAATTATGCACACAAAAAAAGGTAAAAGTGGCATAGCCACTATATCATATATTAAAAGATAGAAAATAGTTACATAGCTTCAATCGAGCAAAAACGATGATCTCCCATAGAGACAAAAACAAAGATTACAAGTAGCAGAGCACTAATTGGTAAAAATTTCAAATGAACTAGCCAACTCTAAAGGCAAAGGAAAAAACATGCTAGAGTGAGGGTAATCCATAACATGTTGGAATAAGAAATGAATAGAATTGAAAGAGGAACAAGCATTGTTATATATAACTTCACCAACATACGAGTGGAGGAAACTAAGCTGAACAAAAAAATCTTGAGGGTTGTCCCCCACCAAACTAGTAGCCATCAAATGAAGTAGGGAGGAGTGAGCCCAATTAGATAAAATAACATTCTGATCCAAAAAACAACCCACCATAGAAGAACCATTATAGAAATTATAGCCTTCTAGAGCCTCTGACAATGAAGAGGATGAATAAATAGAGGGAAACAAATAATTTAAATAATGTTCGCGAGGTGTTGGGGAAGTGCTGGATCATCCATATCATCAGAGTATTGGAGAAAAAATAGTAGCAATTCTCTAAAGGCAAGTGTGCAAATGAATTGAAAGTGACCCTTCAACCTCTATTTAAGCCTAAAAATTAGGGTTTTTGCCCTAATTAGGGTTAGAAAATGAGATTTTTAATCCTTTTAATCAAATTTCAAGCTATGTAGCTTATTTTGAGGCATTTTTAGGTTTCTAAGCATATTTTCATGTCTAGAGATTTTCTTTTGCAGCTAAACCTAGGTTAAATCTTTGTCACGATCTCAACCTAAAAATTAAAATTTTCACTCAATCTCTTGAGGGGGCAGTATACCAGCATAATTCCTTCAGTTGGGGCAATAGTGGGGCATCCAAAAATTCAAGAATTTTTAATTTTTTGATCTAAATGACAACATTGATCCAAAAAATATTAGTCTTTGAACCAATATAACATGTACCTCACTTCAAAGAGGGGCAAAATGTAGACACTTAAAATCATCTTGATCGATATTGCACATCTAAATTTGATTACTAAGACGATTTTCGTCCTAATTCACCTCTTTTTGACTATTTAATTAAATAATATTAATTGTTTAATTAAATTCATCACTTTCATTTATCAATTGGATAATCAATTTTATCAGGTTAATTCATCCTCTTTCATACTAATTTTCATCCTATTTAATTAAATAATGCAAATTATTTAAGTGTATGTCATTATTCCCTTTTTTTATTAAATATGTTAATTGTTTCATGAAATTCCTAATTTTATCCATCATGCACAATTAGATAATGTTTTAATTATCTAATTAGCTAATTTCTCTCACCCTCCCACTTGTAAAGGAATATTCCCATAGAATATTCCTCCATTTCCACTACTCCAAAATGGGAAATATCTTGTAACTTCCTAATTTTTAGGAAGTGTGCTTCTTCAAATCAATATGAGCCATTGATTAAAATCCTTGATCCTTCTCAACTTGTAATCTCATCCATAGAGTGGAATCTTCGATCCATGCCAACTCCTCTTATTGATTTTCATCCATTGATTGATCAATTCAATATTGACCATTGACTCAACTATTTCACCTATAAATAGTCCTCATTTCTATGAGAGAAGGATCCACATTCATTTAGAGTAACTATGTTATAGGGAACTTTAGAGCATTCCTCACAAGCATTTTGCCATTTAGCATCCATTTTAGTCAAGCTTTGCATCCATTTTAGCTTATCTTTCATTCATTTTCATCAATCTTCATCAATAGCATCCATTTGAAAGCTTGTTTCAACCAAGGGATTGGGAAAGGGCTGAAATTCCACATCAATGCAACACCAATCCCCCAATGGGATGAGGTTTGATGCATTAGATTAGTTTCCATTACGCATTTCTAATTTGTTTCATATTTAATGGCTTCTTTGTTTAATGTTTTCAAGAATTTCATTAGGAGCTTGACTTAACTAATTAGATCTTGGTTAATTTCTTGTGGATCAACCATGTTTAGATTAGGTTATGATCATGCTCACAATACCATAAGACATATCTATCAAGAAGCGAACAAAGATGTGAATTATCTCTCAAATATATCCATTGATCATATGGATAACCATGGGATTTTGAGCAATATCAAGGACTGGCATGGTATCGGGTAACTAATAAAAGAAAAATCTCACGAACCCTCTCGGCATCCCAACACTTAGCACTTCCTGATGGTTGTTCCGACAGCATACAAGAACACAATTACCATCCCTCCTGCTATATTATATCCAAGGTATGTCAACCAAGTACATCTTCAATAAATATGGAGATCACATTTCCAAATTACATGACTATTTTACCAGGGGATATTGGAGCCTCGACTTTGAAGCTCTAGGATATAAACTTTCTTAATCGGTATTTGGGTGGCTTTGAATCTGAAGGTACTCTAGCGCTGCTGGCAAATCTTCTTTGAACAATGAGCACTATCATTCTGGGCTTCAACCATTAAGAACCTGGAAACTTCTGTTTGGACATGGTGTTTAAGCGGTGAATGGTTGGATAAAACAATAGCTCTTGATCATACACCAACTGATTCTATACTTCAAAAATCAAGGTGGGTGAGCCTTTCTTTGTGCCCCACAACAAAAGGTGAAGAAGCAGTGCAGGAAGATCCTAAACGAGTGATTTCTGGTCTGTGCAAGTGGAAGAACCTGCAATCTATAAATGGTCGATTTCCTCAAGATAAAAGGGTGCAAATGCAAGTGTACTTAGCCGAATTTGTCCAAACAACTTAAAGAGGTCTTTGGCATTCAATTGGACGTTGTAGAAATTGTCATCAAGGCAATCATCAGCAAGAAACATCTTTCTCATGCCTATGTCCATAATGCTGAGCTAACGTAGAAATTCATATACAATATGGTTCACACCATTGGGAATTTCGGTTGGGAGGAACAAGTGCTCAACAAATACATTCAACCGGATTTTAGAGACATGGTTGCCCAGGCACTCTCAAGACTTAAGTCGTGACTCAAAACAGGGTCTATTAGATGATGCAATATGTATTGAGGTGGCTAGAGGTAATGAGGCCATCACATTAATGGGAGAAGGTTTAGAAAGGAACAATATGCAAATTTATGTTTTTTCTTAAGTCATGAAGAAAATATTTTCACCCCAGTCCAGATTGAAAGGTTAGAGGAAGTCATTGAGGCCATTCGTCTCATTATTTTCACCTTGGGTTGAAGTCACAATAGTGTAAATTTTTCTTGGGAACCACCCATTTTTGTGGTACTTTTCCTTAAAAAAATAATATTTTGTACATTTTCATTGAACACCAAATAATAACTTAATATTGATTTATTAATTGGTTTTTCATAACCTTTTTACAAGAAAAATTGAGCTTCCCTTAGCTTCAACAAATATTTATTTTGTATTGACAAGGCCAACCATGTAACTTAGGTGGAAGCTCATGTTGCCTCATATAAGACCTAAGACACCTATTCTAGTTGGCATAAGACACCTATATCAAGTATCTATACCTAGATTTTATAAATGTACTAGACCTAAGACATGTCTAGATTTTATACCTTAATGTAGTCTAAACCTAGTTACATAGTTCTTAGACCTGCTTGACACCTAGACTTTATACCTTATTGTACAGTCTAGACCTAGTTGACATAGTAGACCTCAAGTGACACCTAGATTTTATACCTTATCAAGTAGTCTATATATAAGACACTAGAGAGACACCTATTATAGTTGTATAGGTAAGACACCTAGACACCTAAATTATAGTATTCCTACGACACTTGGATTTTACACCTTATTCTAGTCTAGAGAGACACATATATTTTCTAACAAGTAGACACTTATGTTTTGCACCTTATTCTCTAAGTCTACAGATGTAATATGTAAGACACCTATTATATACCTAAGACACCGATTGTATATATATCAAATTTTAAGACGCCTAGAAGTTAAACTACATGTAAGACACCTAAATTAAACAATATATAGTTTAGAGATCATACCTACAATATGAAGTTCAATAACTTGAAATCATTTCAGCTATATGATTACAAAAACAAATCTCCTACCACGATGAAATATAAATAAAAATAGAGTTCGTAGAGATCATTGGATTCTAAAATTTGTTTAGAACCATTGAAATCAAATTTTGAAAGGAAAGAGCTGTTGAAGCATAAAATAAAATAATTAATACTTAGATCTAGTGAATACCTTCAAAATGAAGTGTAAGTTGTTGTCCACATTTTTCATATCACATTGAATGGTTCAACTCACTCTTCAATAACATGTAATATTCTCTGATGATCATCTTTATCTAGTCTCCACTTATGACATCCATGTGCACGTGGAACTTGGTGAAGAGACAAGTCGATAGAAATCACTAGGTGGCTATATTGATACACCATGTTTTTAGAATGGTAATCAATAAAATGAATCTCATTTTGAATAATTTTGACTTGTTTGAGATATATCCCTTGCACTTCAATTGAACATGTGGGAAATAATATTCTATCACTTATTTCTAGTATTTTAACTTAATCCTTTCCTTTGTGCAACACAATAAATAAGAACTAACATCTATGTTTCTAGCCTCTGTTATGACTAAAAAAACATTTCCTACACCACAATGTTCAATGTAAAAAAATTAGAACCAATCTTTAATCCTAATATTAATAACCAAATTACAATTATATTTTGTCTTTAGCACATTAAAATTTTAAAAATCAAGAACTACAAACTTTGCACGATATATATATATATATATATATATATATATATATATTTTAATCAATAATGAAATATGGTCATAATAAATTGAAATCAAAGGAATGTCTTCAAATATTTCATCTTCATCTTCATTATATGTGTCAGTAATAACTAGTGGCACAAAATTCCATTCATCAACATATCCATGTTGTTGGTTGTTGCAATTATCATAATTTTCCAAAATGCAGTCATAACAAAAACAAGAGTAATCCCTATTGCACAATGTCCATGTGTAGCTATCTATACCCATGACACAATACAAAGATTTTATTCTATCTACCCTCTTGCATCCATACATTTTTCTTCCATCCACACCTAAAAATTATATAAATAAGAAATCAAATAAATATTTAAGTAAAACTTTAAAAATATGTCAAACTTTTTTCAAACAATACAACCTAATATCTCCCAAAATACTCTATTTGGACATGGCTTCTTCCCTAAAGATATGTCAACCTCACATGCAAATTGTTTCTTACACCATTCAACAACATCATGTGCATCATTTATATGATCTCCCTCATAATTCATTTGATGTTTTCTTCGAGCACGTTTTATGCAAGCTCTTGTACTATCATGTTCACCCTTTCCATGCCCACTCTCAAAGAAATTCCAAACATGTAGTATATTGTCATGTCAAGGATATCTACATAATGCATAAAATGACATTGATGATTTGAATTATGATGCACACCCATCAAACCATAAAAAATGTTTTTCAATTTCACACCCCTTCTTGCCAAATCTTCAAAAAAACATTTTAAAGCAATATTCTATAAAATGTGTGTCAGGCTCTTTATCATCATTAATATAAAAGTGATATTATTTATTAACGACTTGTTTTTCATATGTACTGTCAACACCATCCAAATCCAATTGTACATGATAAAATACATTCACCATATTTGTGACTTGCTCAAAATAGAAATATTGTGTTTGAATCTTCTTTTGATGGGTAAAAGAGTATTTTTTTACAAAGTTGACTTCTGTTAAAACTATTCCAGGTGGGAAAGTATCTCCTAACAACTGATTTTTTTTTCTTGCCACTTAGCAAAAATAAATGATGTATGTACAGTTGTATCAATTTAGGAAAATTTTCCATAAATGTTCCAATAGGTACCTCCTCTTCTACATATTCTAACATTGTAGATTATTTCCCAAATTTTGTTTCAAACTTTATGTACTTGTAACTCTTGCAATTTACCATCTTCATCATGTCAATATCTTCATTTATCAAAGGCATTTTAGCTAGATTTCCATATGTTTCACAAATTCATTTTAAGCATTTCCTTGGACCATCTACATCATCATCACATTTATCACATAAAATGGATGTAATGAATTGAATTACCCATTTAGAAGGTGCATTTTGAAAACTATCACTTTTTTCTTTGATCTTTCGAAACACCTAATAGTAAAGATCAAATTTAATATGATAACAACAACAAAAAGTTTCTAAAACCTTGTTTTCCTTCACATAATATGGCCTTAACATTTAAACAACCAGTGTTGTGCCACACAACCTCTGAGGGTGGTTCAGACCCAAGATTGGTTAGCGATTCAAATGAGAAACTATTTAACATAGAAAAATTAAACACATACACATGGTAGATTGTTTCAACATAGCGAAAATTAAATTGAATGCATATTTACCAATTCAACACACTTCCAAACAAAAGGTATGCCATTACCATACGAAAGAGTTTTAAATATATATCTAGAACAAAAATGTTGTAATTCCCTAGCTACAGTAAACAATTAAATATAAAAGGATGCCTTTGTAGTCTTCAATGTTGTTTATGTGATTGGTTCCTCCCAACCTCAATCAAACAAAATGGGAAAATAATTTAGAGCTAATGTGACAAAGGTTGTTGCTTGGAAACTTGGGCTAGCTATGCCAACCATGTTCTCATCCTGTGTTGGTGGATTTGGAGTGGTGGCTACATGAGTTGGTGTTGGACTTGAAAATTGAGTGCAACTTACATGGGATAGGATTAGAGTTGAACAATACATAGCAATAGAAAACTGAGGGATATGATGTTCATCTCGAGTAGGTGTTGGACTATAAAATTGAGAGCAACTTACATGAGATGGTGTAAAACTTGAGCAATTTATAGTAGCAACAAATTTAAGGATATTGATGTTCACCAAATCCCAAAATAAAGCATATTTTTTAGTAAGGGGTTAAGTGGACTACTCAAGCACCTTTCTCACTATAAAGCCCTCTTGGCCACCTCCAACTCTTTTTCCTTTCTTTCATGTTCCCTTTTAACCCTCTCTTACTCCTTTTTTTGCTCTTTTTCCTTTGTAAAATTTCTAGTTGCTCTTTTTCTTGACATTGTATTTCCTTATCCACTTTGGCTTGCTCCTTCAATTCACTTGCCACTACATGCGCTACCTTTCTATCCTTAATATTTTGTCTCTTTCAACCTTTGATTTTGTTTAGTTATTTCTTCCTTTGATCCTTCTGCATTAAGAGACTCATGTAGTGATATGTTGTTAATATTTGAGACTGTCGACTCAACTAAATTCCACTATCAACAGTATTATTTTATCTTTCATTGACAATGTGCATAGGAAGCTTAAGCAACTTTTTTGATGGTTGAATCTATTTGGGAATCCATTATTTCATTCAATTATGAGTTGATGTTTTCTTCGCCTTCGTTGCAAACTACATCAGTATCTTGGTTGAATTTTGCATCACATCCACTATTTGAACTTTGACATTCAACATAGTAATGTACCATTTCAGGTACATTGAATGTGGTTGGTGGAGATGGGAATGAAAATGTTCCTTCTTCTTGATGGCAATATAAATTGATACCCAAATTTTGAGCTCCCTCCACCACCCATGATGGTTGGCTTGGTTGTGAAGAAAGACTAAGTATAACTTCATATTCTAAGTGTTGGTTATAATTCTCCATGTCATCATACACTTGATCATGCACCAAGTGTACTTGGGAATCATTGGGAATACTTTGAGGTGTATGCATTGCACCTTCCTCTACCTATGATTCTAATGTCGAATAATCCAAATTATCGCCATTTGCAAGATTAGACAACAATGTGTTGGCTAGTTCATTTTTTAAAACATCAACTCTTGATGGACTAAGGATGTTGTGCACTTCCGAAGCATCTTCTTTTACGTTGAATTGAAATGTGTCACTAAGATGCGTGTCTTCCATGAGTGCATCGAGATTTATGGGACATATTCCTGTCCTTTTGAATCTCACAGTGATATTATATTATGTCAATATTATTTTAGTGACTTGCTACCATGTTTAGCCAATTCAGCCTCCCTGATTTCAATATTTGGAAATTTTGTCAGCCATGTTTCTCATTCAAATTTGAAGCATGATTTGAATATCAAAAAGACACTCACATTGAGGGGTTGTATTTTATGAGACATATATTCTAGAAATGTAAGAAAATCAATACCCAACATCCTTACCTCTTGGATTGTGGTAACTTTGATATGGCTTCCACAACCATAAAAAAATAGTAAGTGTTTATTTGTGGTTGACACACCACGTAGAAATGACTCTGCAAAGTGGTGCAAAAAATTCTTGAAAATTTATTTTGTCATCCATGTATGTTGTTGAATTTCCATGCAAGCACTTGATTTGTAGCATGTAATTTAATTTTTAGCTGCTTTTACCCTTAAATAAATGGAACCTTGGTATGCTTTGTCCAAAAAAAATAACATAGCATAGAATGGTTATCCATTCTCGAATCTTAGGAATGATGTATGCGACACTCATGTTACCTTTTTGTAAAACACTCTCATGGCACTACTTCCTACCTAAATATTGGTTTCATCATAGTTCCAAATTCTTTGAGGTCCACATGGATTTGCTTCATATTTCTTTGAAAATTTAGTGTAGAAAGAAGATACAACAATAGGTCTAAGGTTGACTGCCCTATTTTTAGCAAGGCCTTTAGCTATCCTTAATGTGTGCTCAGGATGGTGCCTTTTAAACCCAGTATACTAGGACTTCCTAGGTAGCCTATCCTTAAAGTGGTTGGGTCAAGTTTGGAAAATCTAGGCTGCCTTTTCCTTGAGATTGATAATCTCAAGGCCATGGCCAACTGCAACCATCTCTTTTCACCATTCAATAATTAGACCCTCTTCATTTACTATCAAGATAGTTGGAGGACCTTTCTTCGATGTGGATGTAAGCCCACCCAACCAATTGGTGAGAGTGGTTGTTGGGATTCTTGATTTTTTTGTTGCAAATCTTGTGTACATTTTGTTATCCTCAACACCTTTAAGAGATCCATTCATTTCCTCTATCAACCCCTCACATTCTCATATTGTTCTATTCTATGTTTTTGTAAGTGTAATAACCTCCAGCATTGCTTCAATAGGTTGTGGATTCTAGTCTCAGCATGAACTAGAGGTTCTTCATGTGGGGGAATTGAACCCCTGTTTTTGTTGAGGTAACCTTGTTGTGGATCTTTTTTTTCCAAGTCAGGTCCTCATTCGAGGTTTATTTTTCATCTGTAGATAAGAACAAGCAATAATGTAAACAAAGTGAAGGAAAAAAAATCTACATTTCAATATTATTGGCAAACACTAAAACTTAAACCATTTAATGTATAATTGTCGGTGCATGATTTTGTTTGTAACTTGAGATTGTAAGTTTAGAGTGATTTTTGAACAAAAGGTTTGTAATTGATGGTTGAACATATATAAAAAAAAATTGAATTAAGGTATACATATTGAAAGTTTCTATTGTATAACAGGTATATAGTTTAGGTTTTTTTAATTTTAATTTGATGTTTTCAAATTGACATGAATAATGAAAATTAAAACCTCATATATGCACTTCCATTATAGTGGGTACAACATTTACATCCTATAGAATAGATAGGCATTTATATGATAATAACTTTTACATCTTATAGAAGAAGTGACCTTTAACAATTTGCAAGACATAGGAATTAACAATATAATAAAAAATCCCATGTATTGACTTGCATTACACTACCTACAACAATTTCATCTTATATAACAAATTTGCATTAACAATGGCTAAAACATCCACCCACAACGCCCATTTCCTTTCATTTAACACATGTCATCTATTTTTTCCCTCCTAGTCAACCAAGTAACATTTATTGACAAATATTACACTGGCTATAACTTAAAGCATGTGTATCAAATAGATAGGCATAAACAATATAACTTAAAACCCCATATATGCACTTACAACATAAGGGGTGGAGTATTTACATCATATACAATATATAAGCATTCACAGGCATAAACAATATAACTTAAAACCCCATGTATACACTTACAATACTGTGGCTAGAACATTTGCAACCTATACAATAAATAGGCATTCACAAGCATAAACAATATATATTAAACCCCTACATATGCACTTTCAACACATTGGTTAGAACATTTACATCACATAGAACATATTGGCATTCAAAAGCATCAACATTGCAACAACAAACCCCATATATGCACTTACAACATAGTGAGTATAATATTTACATTGTATACAACAAATTGGCATTCATAGGAATACATAAAATAACATAAACCCCTATATTTGCACTTACAACATAGTGGGTATAGAATCTACATCATATACAACATATTGGTGCATTCATAGGCATAAACAAAATAACTTAAAACCCCATATATGCACTTAATACAAATTGACTAGAACATTTACATCATATGCAACAAATTGACATTCACAATTTACAACATCCTACAGGATATAACATATAGATCATATAAACATAGGCATGTAGAGTATATGTTGCAATAAAAAATCTGGAAGAATATGCAATTTTCTTGCGTGTAATATTTTGTTGTTGCCTCGTCTTCTTGCATCGATGCTTCGACTAAAAAATATAAGAGGATAGAAAACAAAGAGAAGAAAATAGGATGAAATTGGCGAGGGATTCACTTGAGACGAGTGAGTGGATTTAATGAGTTCCATGTCTATTTGAATTTTTAATATTAATGATTTCTTGAATTCTTGTTTTGTATGGAGTCTTAAATTTATGTCCTCTTGTTTTGATTATGTTCCTTGTTGGGTTTGGAAATTTTAAACTTTGTCATAAATTGTAGAGTTGATTGATTAGGTTGAATGCTTGTATGTTGTGGATTGTCTAATTTGTGTCCTCTTCTTTGGATAACTTCTTTGGTGAGCCTTAAATCTTGTCTATGTTTGATGCAAGTGAAGTGAGCAGTAGGTAGATAGTTGAGTTTGATAGATGGGACACATGGTATTTCCTTTTGTTTGAAGAGTATTTTTTATTTGGAGAACTATGATATACAATGGATTTAATATGTTTATGTGATGGGACAGATGGGCTTGGTTCATGTTGATGTGGTACTTAATTTTTGACACCATTGTATATGGAATGGGTGGTAGTAGCTTATATTGTATTTGTTATATGCATGGGTGAAAAATGAAATGAAATGTTGTTTAACTTAGCATCGTCGATTTAGAATGGGTTGTGTTAGAAGCTTTATTAATATTCTTTGACTTGTAAGGCTATTACAAAATATTCTATTTTCAAACAAGTATAAGCATATTATAAAACAAATATGATGTGTACATTATTTGGTTTATATTTATTTTATTTGTGGGTAATTTTTTTTTTAATTGGTTAATGAGGTGCTGCATTGTGGGGCCCATACACACAAACTCCTATCCCTACTATAGGATCTCGCTCCATTATCGAGCCCTCTCCCCTAATTATATGCCATAATGAAGGAGCCAAAAATATTGCCAACTTTTCTTAGAGTGTTTTCTTCCTAATATTTATATGGGAAGTTGTAAAGTCTTATCCACATGGGGGAGATGGTTACATGATGGGAAAGAGGGTTAAAATTGGGTTCTCAATTTTTAACATAGAAGATGATTCCATCCATGAACATGGGTTCTCCCATTGTGATCTTTTTCTCTTTATCTTTTGTCAGACACTCTATTAGAAAAATTCCCCTCGAAAGATATTTGATTTTAAATCTCACCTCAACAATCAAAAAAGCCATTTTCGAACCCTGGATTTGGCTAGCCAAGAACATGCCTATTTGATGAAAAACATGTATAGATTTCAATTGTGAAATAATTTTTTTTGGCTCTTATGCATCCAACTAAGTCATCATCCTTTGTGTTGATGTCTTCTCTTTGATTGGTATGTTATTTTCTCATATTACCAAGTTATAACCTTTTGGAACCTAGATTTGATTGAGACCTTTTCCCATGTTTGAATGATTGAGGTTAGATCTAAAGTATGTCATTTATTTCTCTCGGTTGAAGCTTTTGATTTGAAGGTCTTATTTTCCATCTATGGAAGTCCTCCATTTTCCATCCTTGTTGAACCAACCATTATTCTCCCAACCTTCCCTTCATCATCAATGCATCTTTATGTTCTAGGTCATGAAATTTTGTATCTTGCTATTGTTTTTGGCTTCATTATTGAACATTGACTTTTTTATTTATTATAAGATATAGAGATATGGAAGAAACTGAAAAGTAGGATAATTAATATATTGCAAGTGAATGCTATATTTTATGTGTTTACTTTATTGGTGTGGTGGTTCAAGGTTATTAAAAAATTAGTAACTTTGGTTGGAACTCTTGATAGTGACTTCAATATTTCCACTTTGACACTTTTGAGTGATATTTCACTATTAGATGAATGGTGATCGATGACTACAATTTAATTTTAGAATGCAAATCTAACAAGGTGGATATTGGTAACATAAATCTTGGAATCATCCAATAGCCATTAGATTTATTTAGATCAATAGTTGATATTTTTTTGAAGAATTACCCATTCTGATGTCATATACATGTAAGTTAACCTTTTAATATTTTATTAGTGGCATTGGTAGGAGGAATTTAATGAAGTTTCAATCCATTTTACTTTGTACTAAAATTTGTTTTTTAATAGTTATAGTACTTTTACTTGACACTAATCTTGGAAGAAAGAAAGAAAATGCAAAAAAAATAGAAAAACAAGATGTAGAAACTCAAGCATTAGTACTGCAAATTTGCAATTTGATTGCTAAATGCTATAGTGTTCATGACTCCTTACTCCTCTAGAAGAGAGAGTTGATATTGTGTGCTTGAATATCACTTGCATACCATGAAAAATTGATTATATTCATTTTTGGGGTAATTGAAAACCTATATTCATTTCTATTAGTATAAGGTTTGAATTTTGAATTTTTCATACTTCTAGGGTTAAGTTCAAATTAAATATTTACACCATGTATTTGGTTAAGCATAAAACATGTACCTCATATGTCAAACTACTTAAAACCCCTATTTTTAGTGATGAATACCATGATATTTATCATAGGAGTTTATGGTGAACTCCTCAAACACCCCAGGATCACCTACAAGACAAAATAGCTTCCACAAGAGAGAAATGGCAAAAATATATCATGCTCTCATTAAGGATGCAAGAATACCAAATTAGATATCCTCAAAAGTGTCCACACAAGATTCCTCAATGTCAACATATGTCGAATCATCAAGAGAAAAATGTGAGAAGGTGTAGACTCGAGATTGGTGATCAACCTCCCTAGATGCAACTATATCTCTACTCTGTAAATCTTGAATTATGACAGAATCTGGTGTGAACTCAACACTCTTGCCTGCTCCACCATGTGTGATCTAATAGATAGAAATGATATTGTTGACAATGAAGGCACACAAAGAACATCATTGAATGCTTCGTCATCCATGTCAATGGATCCCTTCCCACAAATACACATGTGTTGTTCTCCATTAGGATGGGTGGTGATGAACAAGTCTCAAATGAAGAGAACATACTCTTTGATGAAGCCATGTGATGTGAGGCTCCTGAATCAAGTATCCACCTCTCTAACTTAGAATCTACAACTGTAACAAGTGCTTTCCCATTATGTTTATTGGACTTTGATGATGAATGTTGTACCCAAACCAATTTTTTTGCTTCATTAAGGCATTTTGCTTAAAAGAGTCTAAACCTTGTAACATTATGTCAAAACATAGTTTTTGGGAAAATCAAGTATGGAATTTGTGTCAGTTTGATGTCAGGAGGATACTGGTGAAATTTGAAAAAATTGAAAATTAGGGTTTTCAAGCACCCTGTTTCAGGTTGTGAAACCCTAAAATTTGAAACTTGTTAGAATTGACTAAGAATTGTTTTGATTGGCTTATTTTTCTTCATGATCATAATGGTGAAGTTAGTTTTAGTTAAAACTCAATTTAAGTTTGGTGAGTGGTTTCTACTTTTTTTATATGGAAAGCTACGAGTTCTGAGGTCATCAATGGCAGATGGCCAGAGACCAGGTGTTGAAATCTAAGCCTAAAACACTCAAATGAAGGAACTATGGCGAGATAAGTTCTAAATAATGCTTCATCTTAGAGGAGTTTTTCATTGGGATGAAAATCATCAAAAAAATTCTAACTCTAGAGCACTAGAGCCCATGGAGGCTAGGGGCACCCTATATTTTAGAGGCCCAGATTTCAATTTTGAGGTTTGTCACTTCCAAGGAGACTTGTCAGGGATACTATCAGCTTCGTGATGAGCTATCTAGCCAACTTGAAAGATGTGTCTAGCACCTGATATGGGAGATTCAACGAGAAATGAGCAGAATGAAAAAATGACTAACACTGGAAGGAAAAGCCTAGCTTTTGCAAAGGGTGCCCATCTTTTTGAGGGATCAGATGAAGATTTTTGACTAAATGACACCTAGGATGTTTGTCTCATGTTTGTTCAGATTTCACAACACACCTGTCAGCAGGTCAATCTGAGTGTTGAACTGTCAGAATCAGAGGTCAAACATGAGGTTAAATCTTGGTCAAAATGTCAAGGAAAAAGAAAAAGCGCCCCTGTTGGCCAGGAGTGCCCAAGGTTTTGGATCCTAAAATGTCTTCTTTCAGTTGATCTTAGGTATTCATCATGTTCATGTTACATCCAACTTTTCATTGCATACCTCCATTAGGTCAGAAGATGAGTCATCATCCTATAGCTAGAGTTTAAATGTTATTTTAGCCAATTGGAAAAATGGCTCTCTGGCAACAAAAGTGCCCCTGAAGGCCAGGGGCGCCCTTGATTTTGATCCACCAGATGATGAAATTTGATGAAGTGTATTCTTGGAGCCTTTGTCAAGAACAAAGCTAGCTCCACAATGAGTCTGTTGTTTAGTCCTGAAGTTTTGCCAAACACGAGATACGAGGAGGTCGAGTTCACCTTCTAAGTGTTGAAAATGATAAAAATTTGACTAAGTCTGGGGTCAAAAGCACAATTTTTGCTAAGGGCACCTTGATTTTTCAAGCCTCAAACCTCAATTTTATGGATTGCAATCTCAAGGAGTGTTTTTGTCAGATTTGATCCTACTCTTCAATGCAACTACTAGCCAGTTGAATGGGCATGTCAGTCAATCAGAGTCAGTGATTGAACAAAGGCTCTGGTGAGGATTGAAAATCCAAATTTTCATTAAAATGGTTAAGTCTAGAAATTGACGCCTTAAGTCAAAGGTTTGAGTTTTTTAACTAAAGATGACTAAGCATCATGAAAGGTGGATTTAAATATTATTTAATATTTAAATAATTTGACTATAAGGGGGATTATTTTAATTGCAAAAAGGGACAATTTTAGCATGCATGTTCAGTTAACTGATTTGCATGTTGAGTTTAACTGAAATAATTAAAGATGACGCTCTTTTTAGGGTTATTTCACATCCAATTAACTGTTTTTAAGTCCCAGTTAGATGAAGTCAAATTATTTTGAGGTCCAATCAAAATTAAATTGAATATTTTCAGGGTGGCACTTAATTGTATGAAGATGGGATAATTTTATGCTTAAATTTATTTATTTAAGTCATTTTTGCCATTATTCTCATACCAAGTTCAGAGCAAAGGCAATTTTCTTGAGCAATTGAAGATTCAAAGGTTCTTTGAGTTCAATTTTTCAATGCCAGGTCTAGATTGTTTAGAAGATTAATTTTACAGAGTTCAATTTTTTAGTGCATGCAATCTTCATCGAATCTAGTTCTAGTATAGGCGACTTTTGAGGCAGAATAAACAAACTTCTATCTTCTATTTAAATTCTTTTATTCTCATCTTAGGTATTTTTCACATGTCAAAGAAAACAACAAATTTTTTTGAATCTAATCATCTAGGTTCACATATTTCAGCAACAGCTAAACCCATGTCTTAGATTTTTTTTTGAGAAAATTGTCGTGCTGCTTTTACTCTAAAAGCACTATGCTTTTTTCCGAAGATTCCTTTGTATGTGGGTCAAAAACACATATTTTCCAAAATTGAATTATCTGGGTTGCCTTAGAATTCAATTGCCTACAAAACCCATGTTGTAGATTTTCTCGAAAAAAATTGCCTCGGGAAGCTCTAAAATTCCTATTTTTCTTCATTAAAAAGCCTTTGCATGCCTTGCTAAAAAGCTTTTTTTCAAATTTATGATGTTGTGGGTTGGCTTAGAATTTCATTCTCTACAAAACCCACATCTCAATTTTTTTTGTAAAATTTGCCCCTCGACAAGCTATTTTTAGCCTCATCAAGAGATATTTTAGTTTTTTGGAAAAGTTGTCAGAATATAGTTGTGTTCACATTCAACAGGAAATTTTTTCAGAATGTAGTTCAACCAAACTGAATTCAAGACCAAATCGGTCTTAATTCATGATTTCGTCAGAATGACTGACACAAATCTGCATCAAGTGCATTTGGAGGGTTGATTCAAACATTTTGATAGGCATAGTCACCCAAGGTTCACATGGTTTCATACCTCGTATAGCTGATAGCCTTCACATGCCAGTTTAGAAGGTTGCACACCATTGGAATTCTACGTGTGCAACAAGTTCGTGTGTATTTCTCGCAACCAGAGTGTTTGCAGTCAAGCTTCGTGGTTTCATCATGCAACACTCTTTCATTGAGAAGAATTAAGAAAAGCATCAAAAGTGTTAAGTTGTAGAGGGAACATAGGTCATCACTCAATTTATGGAGCCGCCAAAGTCACTCAAATCCCATGCCATTATCTTTGTGAAGATGGTACCTACGTTGATCTCGAGGTTGTGCAAACTGAGTTCCAAAAGCTTGTTCATGATATCTTGATGGAGATCATGTGACATTCGAGTTGGATCACTTCTCAATGATGACAACTAGTTTCAAAAAGGCAACTGAAGAGGTCAAAGAACGCATGAGGGAAACCAGAGACGATGATAGAGAGTTGAATAGGTAGGTTATTATCATGGAAAGCATCAAAGCACCAAAGGATGAGACAATTGATCAGTTCCTAGATGAAGTGTTAGACTATGATGACCTGGAGTGATTCGTCAGTTGAAACCTGTAGTTATTTTCAAGGATAGAATAAGGAGCAACAGTTAACTCAACATTCAGTCTTGAGTTCTAATTGTTGATTTCATGCACACACATCTCATCCTTGGAGATATCTTTGTGGGAGTTTAGACTTTCAATTAGGAGTAGTTAATTGATGTTACTTATTAGTTATTTTTATTTCAATAAGGACTTGCATGTTGCACATGTCCAGTTCAATTGAGTCCTGTTTCAGTTAACTGACGATAGTTTTCCAATTAACTATATAGTTTCCTTTATTTAGGGTTTATCAATAAAATCTTGCATGCTTGCAAGACTGTAGTTGACTCAAGGTGATTTTAGGGTTCCCTACACCTTTGATGTCTATAAATAAGAGCTCTTTTCTCATTTGTAATTAAATTTTGCACGAGATAGTAATATATGTTGCGCCTACATTGCCTGTAATATTGTTGTTTTGTATCTATTCACGAGCTTTTACTATGATAATGAATTATTGCGCCACCTTGCCTTCATGTTATTGTTATGGTATTTGTTTATCTTAGTTAGATATAGTGGCTAGTTTGATTGTTTATTGTATGTGTGTTTTTCCAATGCAATTTGTTGTCCTACTTGTCTATTCTCTATTTTGTTTCTAATAAGCCTATACAGATGAGAAAATTGCCGAGCCACCTTGCCCTCACATTGTGAATCTGTACCTAAAGCTTATCATTTGATGTTTGTGTCAATAAACCTATTCAGCCAAGCAAATTGTTGCGCCACCTTGCCTTCATGTTGTGAAGTTTTACTCAGTTTATCGTATATTTGTTTGCTTCTAATAAACTTCTTCCTAGCCGAGAAAATAGTTGCACCACCTTGCCTTCACATTGTGAATCTGTACTTGAAGTTTATCGTATAAGAACATTCCTACTCCATTTCCTCATGCTCTATTTTCTTGAGGAGATTGGATAGATTAAAGCTTTTAGTTTAGTTATAGTTAGTGATCTACGAAACTAGAAAATCCTTAGCTGCAACATTTGTGGCTTTTCTTAACCTTGTGCCTCTTCCAGCTGAGACAAAAAGATAAGAGTTATATTACTTTACTTTCCACGCATTTTAGCATATGAGGGAGCTTCCCCTCCTAATTTGAAGAGCACTCATTATGCATTGCGCATAGTTGTCTGTACCAACTCACACTCCAGAGGTGCTAATTGTTATTCCAACATTGAAGAAGATGAACCCTTTGGTGATGAAGATTCATTGATTTGATGCTTCTTAAGAAGATTCCTCATCTCATCAATCTATTTTGAACAACATTGATGTTCATCATGCACTAATTTCTTACAATATGCACAAATAGGATTCTCCTTCTTAGATTATTTCCCTTTTGAGGGAGGATTCAAATTCTTTATGTGGCTTGTTCTTTTTCTTCTTTTGCTTCTTATCAAGATTCCTCGTTTCTTTCTATACCTTAGACTCAGTAGCCAACAATGCTTGTGACTTGGAAGACTTGATTAGACCCATGTTCATTAACTTAGCTTCCTCTTGGATTGGGAGATTTGCAAAGTAATCAAACTTAGGGTCAACATATGATGCCCCCATAGAAAGTCGATGGGTATGAAAGCCAAAAACAAACACTAAATACTCAGGACCAAGCTTACATAACACATTCAGAATCAATTGTAAATCCTATTTATCAACATTGTAATCTTTCAACTATGTTCTTAGTTGTTTAACCTTAGAGATGTAGTCTTGGATGTGGTCAAAACTTTTAGGATCAAGATTCATCAAATCATTATCAATCTAATATCCCGTAATCTTATCTGTTTTACCATACAACTTCTCAAAAGCCTCCCAAGCCTCTTTAGGTGTTTTACATGATTCAACATGAAATTGTAAATCAAATGAGACTAATGAACATGAATCCAAGTGTTTTCTCACAATTAAGCTCTCATTTTTCCAATTCTTTAGCATCAGTAGGTTAAGGAATGGTTTCCTTTAGATAGCCTATTAGACCTTTCATCATGAGAAAATTCCATACTAATTTTCTCCATGTAGCATAATTATGTGGAGTTAGGAGTTCAATTTGAGATTTCCCTATAGAAAGAACACAAACCAAGTGAAAGAAAGCAATCAACCACTATGAGATTACCCCCCCACCAAATTACTCAATCAAGAAAACCCTCATATTTGTGGCACTTTATACTTAGTGTGATTACATGTGCCACTTGCCAAAAACAATGAAGTGGACTTGATCTTAGTGCTTATAGATTGCAAAATTTGGCCTCAATATTAAAGTGAAATTTTTACAATAGATGAGATCAAACTAATTACACCACTAGAAAGTACACAAAAAATTATGTACTTTAAAAAAAATCACCCTAAAATGTTACCGTAGGAACAAGAACAGAGCTCCTGAAGTTCCCAAATGAGGATGACACATCAATACATATGAGAATCTGCAATTTTTGGAAAAACCAAGCACTAAAATAAAAATCTGATTGCACCACTACAAAGAGAATAAAATTCTACCCCAAATCTAGTATTTCTTTCAAGCTTTTCTAATTCTCCAGATCATCATTTGATGCAAGATAAGAACATACTCGGCTTTTCAAGATTTACCAAGATCTCTCAATAAAGACTAACAAGAAGCAATCCCACAAGCTATGATACCATGTAGGAGTTTATGGTGAACTCCTCAAACACCTTAGGATCACTTGCAAGACAAAATAACTTCCACAAGAGAGATCAATATGCAATGCTCAAGATTGCAATGGAATTGATTATGATACCATGTAAGAGTTGGTATAGAATAACTCTACACCGTGCAATATTGGCTAAAGATTATAGCCACCCAAAATCTAGGCACTTCATGAAAGCATAAGAGAGATAAATATACAATGCTCAAGATTACAATGGAATTGATTATCCAAGAATTGCACATGAATTACATATGAAACCACCTAGTTATATAGCCAAGGTGAGACATAGGATTAAATAGGATTATGACAAGTGTCTTAATCCTATGACATGTGACAACTTATCACAACTACCTAGGACACGTGTTATAAGTCTAAAGATAAGATAAGGTCTAATGACAACTAACACCTTCTAGAAAGATTTCTTCTTAGGACCTAAGTAAACATGTAAATAAGTCCCCTAAGTCCCCTGTAATGAATTAACTAGGTACAAGACTTTATTTACACCAACATTTATGACCCCATAATCACTAATAGGAGTTCAGAAGAGCTTAGATATGTCTTTCAAAAGAAGACAAAATATTAATGCTCCTAATGATAGAAGTATCAGTGTGCCATGGGTGATTGAATTGGCACAAATAATGTTTCATGAAATTTTTCCTTGCCCAAAATTTGTGATAGTTTGTTCCCAAAATTATGAAGAAAATAAAAAAGCAATTGTTAACAAAGACATCTAAGAAGAAATCTTGTTCATTATGGAGTAGAATGTTATCAATGAGTTGGAATTTATAGTATATGTATAATGAGGAACTATCCATATTAACTTAAAAACACTTGTTGGTGATTATGAGAGACAAAAAATATAAAGAAAGCTTTTTGTAAAAAATATCATTTGATGATTAGGTAGCCAAAGGTAATCTTCCTTGTGAAATTACATTTTTAAAATTATGGGCTAAGGATATCATTTATATGCTAGCACTTTTCCTTGGATTGGATAATGATAATCTAATGGATGCAATCATTCTTGAAATGGTATAAACATCTATTATGGTCAGCTACCTATTAAATATATATTTGTTAGGCACATTGTTGAATCCATATAAACATTTTTAATTAATTAAAGAAGATTCAAACACTAATACCTTTATATTCACAACCCACTTATGCTACTTATTTTTCAGGTGGTTTTGTGGAAGGTTAATGGACAACAAACTTTAGACTCAACCCTATTCTGATGTTCATGCAAAAAAATTTACTTGATTACTTGAATGGACCAATGAGATAAGCATGTGTGACAAGAGAAGGAAATGCAATAATTTTATGGACTACTTTTTGTCTCCAATTTATGAAGAAATTATAAATGATCCAATTTCTAGATTGTGTAAGAATTATAAATATTCTATTTAATTGGAATCAAAAATAAAATTTGCTAATTGGTACTTCACAAAAAAATATCATGCTAAGATTTTATGGATTGAGAATAAAGCTCCACAAAATTCTGATATATGTGATAAAGAGGGTTTTCTCCTTCAAATATATAAGGTAGATGGATAGTATAAACCAATTTTATTTCATTAGTCAATAAAAGAAGAGGTTATTTCCTTAATTATCTTTCTCATGTGGAGGGTTCACATTTGAGAGAAAAATATTCCACTACGGCACATAGAATTTTAATTTTTTGAAATTTGATGTTGAATCTCATGGACAATAGGACCCATGTGAGGTGATTAAAGCAAGATTGGTGGCCAATAAGAACTCTTCTAGTAAAATTTAATATGAAAGTAAACCCCTACTAGAAATATTAAAAAATAAGGACTCTTGGGATGAGACTATAAAAGTAATGGAAGAAAGTGCAATTGAGAAAGTAATTACTTTTCAATAATTGTCCATAGAAATTCTAGGTTTTGAGTTGGGTCTAGGGCCAAATGTAGAGATAATGGCTAGAGGATACAACAATTTTATTCAAAAGTTTCTCAAAATTCCTTTTTATAAAAGCATTTCATAGGCTCTCAAAAGAGCTTTTATAGATATTATTTAGTCATGGTAAAAAATATTTGTTTTGGTCAATGAGGAATGATCTAGGTGATCCATATGTTACTAATATTTGGAGGATATCCCAAAAATATGAATACTTTAACAAATTGTGGCAAATAGAGCATCCTAATGAGATAACAAATTTTGAATTTGATGATGAGAGTTAGGATGTACAATTGGACCCATAGAATGTCAATCAAGATTACTCCCACAAACCTAATGTAAAACCACAGGTACAACGAAAACATAAATTAGAGGGTAGATATAACCATAAAAATGGGCTATGAAGGCAGCGGTTTGAGTTCAACAAGACAAGTTATTTGGTTTCCACAACAGATAGAACCTAGAAAACCTTAAGATATGTGAGGCATTGGAGCTTTTTCTAATGAGCACATTGAGGGTCTCTTAGAATACAAGTAAAGGTAGTACAATCTAGTTTATTTCATCTTCAAATATTGTGCATTAGATGCAATTGAAACCACAAAGGTCTTGACATCATCAATCTAAGTTACAAGTTAAAAATTTAAGTGGTATAGGAGGTGGTAGATAATACAGTGCTACAATGGTGATGGTAGAGGTAGTGGTGGCGGTGGTTAGCAAGTGCCATACCAATAGAATATTCAAAAGAAGTAAATAGATATAGGTACAACAAACCAAAAAGGCCATGACAAGAGACAAAATACTTGATAGCTATGAATGTAAGAAATCTAGTGCATGGTATCTCCACCTCAAAGGAATTATTTGTAGAGGCACCCCCCAAGATAGTGTGATTGGGACAAGAGCGGGTTATCCTCAACATCAAAGAAAGGCCTCAAACACTCCAAGTACTATCTCCATTCAAGCTTTGGATTGCACTTACAACCATAAGTTTTGATTATGAAGTTAAGTTTATCTAGAAATTACAAAGAGGTAAAAGAAAAAATAAAAAAATGCTTGAGGCTATTGTAAATTGAGAGCCTACAACAACTAGGGTATTACCCACATATGATCCAAATATGGAACCATAAAGTACATATATTGTGTGTACAAATTTAACAAACTAGAGGATCAAATGCATCACATTGATTAAGAAATAAGCACCATTTCCTTGGATTTTAGCAAAATGAAAAGGTATGAAAAAATAAACATATTAAAAAAGAATGATGATGTGGTATACAAATCATTGATGAAGGCAAGGAGAAAAAATAGGCTGAAGAATCAAATAGAAAAGTTACAAGTAGACAAGTAACAAATGAGAAAGTAACAAATAATAATCTATTAGTGAATAAAGCATTTGTTTGTACATCTATGATCAATGTGAATGAACAAGTAGAGGTGAAATTGAAAGACTTAAAAGAAAATTAGAATAAAGTACAAATAATTATAATGAAAGAGAACTTTAAAAAATTACAACAAAGACTAACAAAAATCAATATCTTAAGAAAATAAAGGACAAGAGACCTTGACAAACAAAAGTGCAAAAGAAAAAATAGAAGCAAAAATTGGAAGAAGTGAGAAAATAATATGAAAAACTTACAATAGGCGCTGAGGAAAGTAGAAAGGGAATAATGTATTCTAAACACAAAGTATTGAAACTTTATAAGTAGACAATGATTCATATAAAATATAATGTTTGGTAGGAAATAATCTATAAAATTGATGATTTGAATAAGATGTTTGAATTCATCAATGGTCTATAGACACACTTTGACAAGCTCACTAAATACATTACTAAAAGTAGAAAATTGACGATTTTAAGAGAGGCTATAGCAAAACAAAATTTGAGAACACTATACAAAATTAGTGAAAATGAAGTGGCATTCAAAGAAATCCCCAATAAGAATGATGACTTGATATAAACATAATTTATTATTCAAAAGTGTGAAGCCAAGTGAGACAAAAAAAAAAATTAATGTGGAAAAAATATTAATGGAGCGACATGAAAAGGTAGAAAAACTCACAAAGCTAGGTTTCCCAATGCTTTTTGACAAAAAAAAATCATTACAAAAAATGCTTTCAATACAAAGATGGAGGATATAATGAAGTAGAATAAGGACATCTTTCCCGAGAAGCTAAATAAGACAATTTTTTTTTGGTTTTGTTGAAGCATTGATGACCTTAAAACTAAGTTTGCATAATAAAATAAAATAAAAAAATTATGTATTGTTAATTAATTATGAATTGTTAACAAATTTGAATGTTAGTCACTATGAGTTATAAAAAATTACATGTCCAATAGATGAATATTAGAACATGCTGCATAAGATCGTATTCTAGCCATTGTCAATGTAGAGTATAATTCAATTAACAATATCTTTTTTTTTTTTGCATTTGTTGTATTTTTTTCTAGATACAATATTACAATTTTAAATGTTATAAAAATTTGACAATTTTAATGCAATATGTTTTAAATATTTGTACAATGAGCAATGACTTAACAAATGTTGGCACTTTTATTTTATTAGTATGTTGTTCTTAAATGTTTTATGACTATAAAGCATTATACTCTAAATATCACAAGATTTATTCAAATATATATATTCTACTATATTTGTTGCTACTCTCAGGAGTTACCAAATAAACATTACCGGTACAAATAAATTTTAAAATTATATTTAAAAATAGTGTTTAAATTTTAGATTCTAAAAGAGAACATTGAATAATAATAATATGTCAGTTCTTTCTATTTATATGTCCATATTAAACTAGTAGAAAAAAAAAATTATAACCAAGAACAATTTGAAATATGGAGTGCATTACAAATACCTAATAAATCTCTTACAACTACCAAACCATTTTCTCATTTTAACTATGAGTCATCTTGAATCCAATCTTCATTTTCTTTTGTATGCATGTTTCCACTTAGTTGCATCTCACCAATGCCACTAGATGTGTTGTACATTCTTTTCGATGTGCTAGTATTATTTGAAGTGTTGCACAATGCTCTTCTTTCACATTGGACCTCTAGATTTCCAATGCTCTTTCAAAAAGACAACTTTGGATACTAGTTGAATACATCCTCATGTAATTTTTGAAATTCTTGTCAAATTTGTTTCGTGTCTTTAGTTTCTAAAATCTCAATGCACTAAAACCTCTCTCATTCTTCTTTGACCCCAATATCATGGTTTGACATAGATCAACAATTTTAAAATATTTTGATATTGAATCACACAATATTTCACTTTGACCTAAGATTTCCCAAAATTTTGTTAGTGATCCATCATAGAAGGCACTCCATGAGTTTAAATTGTTCCATCATTGATTTTGCAAACTGAGTTGATTTCCCTATAAGCTTAGATTTTTTATAATTATTTTAATATTTTGTCCATTAAATTCTAAAGTTTTAGAGAATTGTTTCGCTATAATTTTTATTTTGTGATGAAAATCAAAAGGTTGACAATTGTTCTAGTATTAATGATATACAACAGACATGGCTTCAAGATTCATCTCGAATGAATCATTCTCTAATTTCTAAAAAAAAAATCTCACAATAACATTTAAGGTAATACTTGCGAATTTCACAATATTGTCAAAAGCCTCCCTTTTAAAAAAGTATTTATTCGATAGTGTGTCAAAACTTAGAAAATGGTTCATTGGTATCTCATATCTCTACACTAAGATACAACTTCTTGTTAGCATTAAACTATAAAAAAAAATGGCAATATTGTCCACATTTGTCATTAAGTATCAACATTAAATTTTGGACTTATGAATGATTGTTTTGATGGATATAGATTATAGAGGGTCATGCATCTCATTTTATGTAGCTTTGTATATTCTAAAATATTTATAGGTCTTTCTTAGGCTTTTTTCACAAGAGAGTTCATTTCTTATAACATAAAAGAAATTCTAAATAAAGTTAAAAGTGTCTCTATGTTACTTAACCCAAATAAGAGGTTAGAAGTTTTGTTTATTATGAAGTGATCTTCATACATTACTCCAATCAAGGATTGATATTTTACAAAAACTTTTTGCACTAACCCATTCAAGGAGATCAATCTTGTATAAACATTCTTAGGAAACTCATTTTTTATGGTTATTTCATCAACAAATTGTTAAAATTCCAAAAACCATTTGCAATTTCAACATAAGTATAAGCGGAGCTGATGGACTAAATCTTCATGATGAGCTCTACACCACCCGAAACCCACACAAAACACACCAATAGATATCGACACAAAAGATGTGAGACAAAAAATAACCCACTTTCAATTATTTTCAAAAAATGAAGTTACAGATTTAGAACTTACAATGCTACAACCTCATGGGCTTGATTCATTACAACAAAATCAACTTTGAAAGAAAAACTATTATTTGGAGTCGCAATCTACACTAATGGAACCACCTCCTACAACCCCCACTTAACCCTTTTCTTTCACCCAATAACCGCCCTAGAATGTTCTAGAAAGTGTAACTTTGCCTTTTGTTTTGGCGCCAAAAGTCGTGCCATTTGATTTCTTGCCTAGGAAGATATTTTAATGAAATTCACTTTTTAGTGGGGCAACTTTTTGAGGCCATAACTTTTGATCCGACTATCAGATTTTTAATTGTAATATATCGATGGAAAGCTTATGAAGAGATCTACAACCATCTTTTGCCAAATCTAAAGGATTAGAGATCTTGCACTTTGTTTCAGGGCTCTAAAGGGCCTCAATTTTCAGTTTTAAATTTCATTGGAGAAATTACCTGATATGAGAATTTAATATCTTCCAGATCGTGTAGGATTTTGAGATAATTCTTTCGCCAAAAACCTTATTTTCCAATTTCACTCCTTTGGGTCAATTTTCATGTCCATACGACCTAAATAGGTTGGCTTACTAAAAATAACAAGTGACTATTTTTGGTTGTTTCAAACTTCTAACTATCCCAAAGATTGCACGAATCACCCTGGCCCCAAGACAACTAAGGAAACTACAAACAAATGAAAATACAATATTTTTGGGTGATGCAAGATTGCCTTTACACTACTGGATGCTCTTGCATCACTTCAATTTTTTGATACTATGGAAAACTTTCTCATAGTTTTAAATGCTAAATTTATTTTGTGGGTCATGCAGTGAATAGCAATCATGTAAGGTAAACAAGAATTTTATAGCTTTACACAAAAAATGTTCCTATGACCTTGCATTACTAAAGCTCTATCCACCCCTTCATTCACCACTTTTTGGCAATTGTGTAGTCATTCATATCTCTAATTTCATTCAAATATTTTTTAATCATTTCAAATAAATTATGCGATGTATTCTCCTTCATTTTTGTACAAAGTGTAGATGAAGTTAGCAAACATGATTTTCTATAGTATGCACATGTATACATACCTAAGAAGCATCATCTACTACTATAATTTCATATAAAAATAATGCAATAAAAATTAATTATTTTATTTTATTTTCTCTACATCCTATTTTTTCACCTTAACAGAATGACTTGCCCATTCCCATCTATTGTTTATTGATCAACATGTGTTAAGAAAGTTAGGAACACCTAAAAAGACAAATTTATTGTATTTTGGGTATGTGAAAAATACATCTCCTCTATTGGTGTTGTGAAACCCAGCAATAAATTTGCTATTGTTTAAACTCAGGAATTTGAATAACAAAAGTTAAATTACTGAAACAAAGAACTAAAGCATGCGCAACACCATTCACTAAAATACTAAACACAGTAGAAAAATTGGAGAAAACCAATCACACTTTGACACAATGATTTACCTTGGAAAACCCCTAACTCTGGGGAAAAATCAGCATTCAAAGAGAGATTTTATTACTACAAAAAAGAAGAAATTTACAACTGCTAGAACTTGGCATCCCAAACAATACTGCAAACTTGGATAATGTTCAACTCCTTTTTCTGTTCACTGAAATCTCCCTTTCTTCCTGTGTCATTTTCTACAAAAACCTTCAATCTATGTCTACAATACCCACATCAATTCCTTTGTATAATCTCTTATTCACCATCGGTAAAATAAAGCAGAGATTAACTTAGAAGAAAACATAGTTGTTTCTAAAAAGAAATTTTCCAAACTAGCAAGTGCGTTGTAGACATGAAGGAGAAAAGCAGGAAATTTTATCCAATCTCTCCAACTTGGGTGGCACGGTTCCAGGCTGGAAGATTTATCTTTGACCTACATTTTCAACACTCCCTCTTAGCGAGGAAGGTGTTCTCTACTACACCTAACTTGTCCCTGAAGAAGACAAACTTGCTTTTCATCAAGGCCTTCGTCAAGATGTCTACAACCTGCTCATCTGTAGATATATACTATAGTCGAACTAATCCACGCTGTACACAATCCCTGATAAAGTGATATCTAATGTCAGTATGCTTCAACCTATCATGAAACACAAGATTCTCAGAGAGTTTTATGCAACTCTAATTATCACAGTGAATGATGGTTGGTTCTAGCTCCTTACCAAACAATGCCACTAACAGCTTCCAAAGCCATATGGCCTCACATGTTGCCATGCTTGTTGCCATGTACTCTACTTCTGCAGAGCTTAATGCAACAAAATTTTGTTTCCTGCTATACCAAGAGACAAGCCCTGATCCCATACTGAAACAACACCCTGAAGTGCTTTTCCTATCTATTGCATTACCTGCCCAGTCTGCATCAATGTAGCCAATCAACCTGACACCATCACCCCAAGTATATCCAGTCCATACTCAACTGTACCACGTAGATACCTTAGCACATGCTTTGCTACTGTCTAATGTACTCTCTTTGGTTCTACCATGAACTAACTAAGAGAGTTGACTGCAAAGAAAATGTTTGGTCTTGTATTGACTAGATACATCAATGAACCAATAAGTTGTCTATACAAGGTGGGGTCTACTGCCTCTTGCTTTGATGCATTGATCTTTCGCCAATTTGTAACCATTGGTGTAGACATGGGTCTACAGTCCAGCATTCTGAAACACTTCAATATTTCCATAGTATATTTCCCTTGACCAAGGAAAATCTCTCCCTCTGTCTGCCACACCTCTAGTCCTAGAAAATAGTGCATCAACCCCAAATCCTTCATCTCAAACTTTGCTGCTAGGTCCCTCTCGCAATCCTCTATGAGCCTCGGTGAACCAGTGATAAATAAATCATCCACATACAAAACTAGAATGGGTGGTTCACCTCCCACCATGAGATAGTAAAGGTTTGAGTCTGCCTCACTCTTCACGAATCCCATGCTCTGCAAGTAGCTACCTATGCACTCATACCACGCTCTGGGTGCCTGCTTAAGTCTGTATAGTGCTTTCTTTAACCTGCAAACATAAGTCACTCCCATGTGCCACAAAACCTTATGGTTGTTTGATGTACACTTCCTCCTCTATGATTTCATTTAAGAAAGTCGTCTTGACATCTATTTGATGGATCTGCCATCCCATTTGTGATGTTAATGAGATCACAACTCGTATGGAGGTATATCTGACCCCTGGAGCGAATGTCTAGTCATAATCGATTCCCTCCTTTTGAGAGAACCCCTTGGCCACAAACCTGGCTTTGTATTTCTCTACATGCTACCATCTGCAACATGCTTGATCTTATAGATCCAGCGAGAACCAACCACTACCTTATCTATAGGCCTTGGCATTACCTCCCAAACATCATTCTTCATGATGGAGTTGTACTCCTCCACCATGGCATCCTGCCAAACTTGTTGCTGTGCAACATCCTAATAACTAGAAGGCTCACTGTCAATGAGCTCGCTTATTAATGCCACATAATTTGAATATTTAGTTGGTGGCTGCCACTTGTTCTAGGAGCTCCCATAAACTCCTAAGCATCTCGCACAATCTAAGTTTCAACTCGGCTAGTCCTTCTCCTGCCGGTAGGAGATACACCAATAGATGGAGCTTGTTGTTCCCTATTCTGCTGCTCTTGATCCTGTGGACTCAACTCACCCAAGGTACCTATATTTGCATTTGTTTCTATCATAGTGCCCTATACCTGAGACTCCTGATCCACTTTTGGAGCTTCAATTTGCTGACTCTGCTCAATTGCTGGCAAATCCTAAGATGTTTTGAAGGCTTTCTCCTCCAGAAACTTCACATCACGTCTCACTATGATCCTCCTCGTCCCTGGAATAAAGATCACGTATGCCTTGGAGGTTCGTTGTATCCAACAAAGAAACCTTTCTCTACAGTCGAATCTAACTTGGTTCGTTTCTCTGATGGTACGTGATAGTATGCTATACTGCCAAAGATCCTAAAATGCCCGACCTCAAGCTTCTTCCTTGTAAAGGCTTCTTCTGGTGTCATTTTCCCCAAAATCTTAAGAGGTACTATATTCTGAATATAGACTGTTGTGTTGCAAGCCTCTGCCCAAAGATACTTAGGCAAATCCTGATCAAACAGCATGGCCCTGACTGCTTCAACAATTGCCATGTTCTTATGCTCAACAACCCCGTTTTGTTGTGGGTTGTAGGGAACAGTCCACTCTCTCTTGATTCCTTCTCTAGTACAAAACTCCTGGAAGGTTTTTCTTTTATACTCACCCCTGTTGTCTATCCGAAGAACCTTGATCTTCCTGTCTGTCACATTCTCCACAAGAGCTTTGAATTCTTGGAAGCGATTGAAGACCTTATCTTTGGCCTTCAAGAAATATATCTAGGTCTTCCTGGAGAAATCATCAATGAAGGTTACGTAACACTCATAACCCCTCAAAGACTGAGTAGACATGGGGTCACAAATATTAGAATGTATTAAATCAAAAACACCTTTGCTTCTACTGTCACTTCTAGGAAAGGTTGCCTTTGAAAATTTCCCAAGTGCACATCCTTTACATGTGTCACTGTGCTCAACACTCAACTCTATAATTTCTATCATAGTTTCTTTGAGCAATTTCAATGCCCCATGGTGTATATGTCCCATTCATCTATGCCATAGCTCTCCTAATTCCTTGCTGATGTTACTACTCACTAGTGCCTTTGGAGTTTCAAACTGCATGTATAAATTGTCACTTCTAACCCCAATATGCTTTTCCTTCTTCTAGTCCTTGTGTTTTAAATACACCTTCTGTCCCTGAAAGAGTACACTGTACCCTATGTCTTCAAGGGAAAATACTAAAATCAGATTCATGCACATCCCTGGCACATGCAATACATCTGTGATCTTAATATCACTGCTTGACTCCCTCTGAAATGAAACAAGCCCTCTCCCAACTAGAGTTCAAGTGGACTTGTTTCCCATTTTTATCTAGAAGCCCATCTCTTCTGCTTTGTAGTTGGAGAAGTTTTCTCTAACTCCTGTCATATGGCATGACACACCACTGTCAATGTACCAGACCCCTGTAGTGCTTGAGCTATATAAGCGATTTAGAAGAGCAAACTCGTTTTCCAGTCTAGAGGATAGCTCATCAACATCTGCTGAAGTTGTTGTCTACTTCTTCTTCTTGTCTCCTTTCTTCTGATTCAGACATTGACTAACATAATGTCCTAGTTGATCACAACCATAACATTTAATTTTGCTCAGGTCTTTCTTTTCCTTCTTGTCCCCTTTTGAGGTAGACTCACTGCTTGAGCCTTTCTTGGCTTTGCCTTTGCTGGCAAGAACAACATTCTCTTCCACCTCACCCTTACGACCACTGTTGCTTCCTCCATTAACATAACTCATTCGTAACTCTTCCTAAGTGAAATCGGTCCACAAACGATCCCAATTAGGAATATCTTGTCGTCCGGATACAACTTTGACAAAGATGTCCCATTCTTTTGTGAATCCTGCCAATGCAATCCTAACAACCTCATCATCTGGTATCGTTACCCCAACAGTTACCAGTTCATCTTTTACTATTTTGATCCTGGTAAGGTAGTCCACAATGCTCTCCCCTTTCTTCATTCTAGTGTTTCTCAGCTTATCCCTGAGAATCAACTACCTATTCAAATTTGAACTCTAGTATAGGTTGAGTATGGCATCATACATCTTTTTGTAGGTGTCTAAATCTGCAATATGAGGAACAAGGTGATCCTTGATCCCATCCATAACAATGTGTCTAGCTTTGGCATCTTCTTTTTGGTAGGTTGCCAGTAGCGTAGCATCTGTCAAAACAAAAACGGTAGTGGTTGCGTATTCCTTCAGACCATTCTCCTCCAGTAACAGAAGAATTCTTGCTTTCCACATGCCAAAGTTTGAAGCCCCCTTGAGTTTGTTTGAATCTCTTAATCTGGTTGTTGCCATTGCTGAAACCCTTGAACTTAAACCTCCCTGAACACAAAAAGAAAATCGAAACTTGCACCTATGTGATTAAGTCCTAGTTTTCTCTTTCAGAGTATTAGCTCTGATACCATGTGAAAAATATGTTTCCTCTATTGGTGTTGTGAAACCCAACAATAAATTTCCTATTGTTTAAACTCAGGAATATGAATAACAAAAGTTAAATTAGTGAAACAAAGAACTAAAGCATGCACAACACCATTCACTAAAATACTGAACGCAATAGAAAAATTAGAGAAAACCAATCACACTTTGACACAATGATTTACCCTTGAAAACCCCTAACTCTAGGGAAAAACCAGCATTCAAAGAGAGATTTTACTACTACATAAAAGAAGAAATTTACAACAACTGCTAGAACTTGGCATCCGCAACAATACTGCAAACTTGGATAATGTTCAACTCCTTCTGTTCACTAAAATCTCCCTTTCTTCCTGTGTCATTTCTTGCAAAAACCTTCAATCTATATCTACAATACCCACACCAATTCCTTGTTATAATCTCTTATTCACCATCGGTAAAATAAAGCAGAGATTAACTTAGAAGAAAACATAGTTGTTTCTAAAAAGAAATTTTCCAAACTAGCAAGTGCGTTGTAGACATGAAGGAGAAAAGCAGGAAATTTTATCCAATCTCTCCAACCTAGGTGGCACGGTTCCAGGCTGGAAGATTTATCTTTTGAGCTACGTTTTTCAACAAGGTAGTTTGCAATAGGACATCCTCTAGTAAAAAAACCACTTAACTAAACAATTTTTGTCATTTGTGTTGTTCTCATCATCTTTCCAAATTGAGTTTGAATCGTACCTCCACATCCAACAAGTTTTACGTGTTTTTGAATATACTCATCATATTGCAAGGCATACTTAACATGAAAACACTCTTCCTTTGTTGTCTATTTTATCACTGATGTTTTCTCTTCTTCTATGATTTATTTTTTATGAACTTTACCAACATGTTTCTCTATGGTGTTAACTTTTGCCTACAACTTCTTTTTCCTACCATATTTCCAACTACAATCTTACAACTATATTTTATGAGAGGTTCCTCTTTGTTTGCATTATCCACTAGTTCAATTAATAGTTAATTGGCACTCAATCAATATGAAAATTCTTTGATGGATCCCATTCACATCCTATTTTTTATTTGGCTTTCCTTTTCCCATTTTGTGCAAAATCTTCATTTTTTTCACTTTTTGAGGTGGGTTTATTAATATCATTATTCCCACTACCCCAAGACTTCTTTGTAACATCATCTATAGTAATATAATGTACCTCATTACAATCTTCCTCTAGGGTGTTATCTTCTTTGCCAACAAATGGTGCAAATACTAATGCTATATAATGATTAGTGAGTGCTAGACTACACACAGCCAAAGTACAATGCTATGTTTCTAAATTTGATGAATACCATTTACCACTTCTAAGAAACTGACTCCTACTTGACATCTCTCATGAATTAGAAATTGCAAAAAAGATTATCACGTTTAAGGTCATTGTCAAAAACTCAAATGCTAACAATTTCAATAACGTTTGTAACAATGAAACTAAGTATACAAAATCAACAAAAAGAATCATGGATCCTTAGTACCTAGATGTATCACTACTCAATATTATATGTAACAATGAAACCAAATAGATAAATAAACATGAGAAATCTAATGTTATAAAACAACTAAAAAAATCACTTACCTCTCACTAACTCATTAATGCTTGTAGTTGTCTTTGGCTCACTAAAAACATAATTCTAAGAGGGAAGTAGGTATTGGCCATAGAAGAAATCAAATGCTTCCAAAACAAGTCTTCAAATAATTTAAATATTTGAGAATTGAGTTAGTCTAAATTGATAGTAGAATAAAATGTGTAAAAGAGTAATTTAAAGTTTTAATTGTATTCATATAAATTGAAATTTGACAAAATATGCCAAATTGTAAAACAATTAATTGTGAATGTTGGGCGATAGGGATCACAATCCAAAACATTTGGTAATTTCAAAATTATTATGGCCCCAATTGTAGCATGGAGTTATAATGGTATTAGCAAAATTGATGCTCATACAAGGTAGAATTTTGATGATATTGGCGAATATGTCTATTAATTGAAACATGCCTTTGAAATTCCAAGCAATGTAGTCTATTTTGGCAAAATTAGTACAATATAAATGTTTCATAGATAATTTCGCAGTGACTTAACATACATTAGACTGATAAATCAAAAATTCACGACGATTGAGTCTCCAACCATTTTATTGTATTCACCAAAATTGAATTGGCCCATACAATCTATTCATCAATTGGCAAAGATTTGCCACCAAGACAATCATTGGATAGAGATATGTCCATGAGCCAATTTAGAGTCTCAATTCTATGTTTATAGATGGGTATGTAAGCATTTGAAATTTTACAGGAGTGCTGAAACTATTGAATTAAAACTAATGAGTAATCACTAGGGAAAACTTTAGTAAGTTTGAATAGGTCTTAATGGTTCAATGTTCATGTTTATGATCATTATAGAGTTATTTTAAGGTTTCATATGCCAAAATATATTATACTCCAATAGATTTATATACATGCTTCTTGCAAAAAGAGCAAATCAACATAGCAAGCTTTGATCAAGTCTTCAAGACAGAAATTAACTAGGGGATCTCACCCCCAAAATTTGGAGAGGTTCTTCATTGATGTGAGAATCAATGCTTTTCAATTCAATGTTGTCCATATGTGATTCTTGCTCATCGGGTTCCTACTATGCTATGTTTGCTAGCATGGGAATATAAACTCTTATTATTTTTTCCATTGATTTAATAATAGACAGTCCCTCTTGTACTCTGATTTTCCTTTCTTTTTAACAAAAATATTTAATTAATTTCCCACATTTGAAGTGGATTTGCAACAAGGTCAATATGTTGAGAAGAGCTGGTGCTTTTAGGTCTATTCTTGGTAGTCATTGCAAAACTTGTTACAAGAAAAATCAGCATCTAAGTCTATTCAGTAGGCTTCCCTTGGAATACATCCTCTTTTTTACTACGTATTGCTTGCATTCCTTTGTGTGATTTTTTGAGAAAGTTCAAAAGGATTATGTAGAATAAGGTATGATGATTAAGAGTGTGCAACTTTCCCTTTGTGTATATGGCCTTTGAAATTTGTTATTATTTTATTGTAGATCTAAAGGTTTCTAAAGCTAGTCCTCACATTTTGAAGCTCCAAATGTTTCTAAAGGAGGATGTGTTATGTTTCTACTTTTTTGTTGCTTTTGTCACTGTTATGGTTACTGTAATTGAAGTGGACAAAGATTGACAAATTGTAAATCTTCATGATAATTCCTGCATGTGAAGGGAATGTTTTCATAATCAACTTCTCATTCAATTCTCATCATATTCCAATACATATACTTATACTCACTTGGAAGAGTTAGTTGGACCCAATTCCAAATGATACTAGGTGGATCCTTAGTGGAAATGGTCTCTAGAAGCTAATGTTCAATAAAAAAACTCAAATTGTTTGAAAGCCCAAGGTAACCCTTGCAAGGGTTGCTGACTGCTTAGCCAAATGGGCTTCAGAGGAAGTACATGGTTGGCATGTGGAGATTTGAGGAGATTTGGATCAAGAATGTTCTCATTTGCTTCTCCAAATTCTTTATGAGGACAAAAGGGATTGATTTTGGCAAGTCAAATTTGGAGGTGATGTGGACTATCTAGATCTGTTACTCTTTTATGCTTTCATTTTGCTGGGTTTGTAGGAATCCCAGATGGCTCCTTATTTTATGTATGACCATCTGGAAATCTCTATGGTTCTATGATTCTTGCACCTAAATCTTTCTTACTATAATTTTCTTGGATCCAAGATTTGAGAGTTCAAAAGCTGAGGAAAGCTCTCCTAACTAAAGCTTTATCCTATAGAGTCCAAAGCATGTGTTCCATTTCGTTCACTATGAGGAGATTTTAAGGGGGATCACCAGTTTGAGATAGCACCCATTTTCCTTTTTGAATGGGGGGATATCTTTGCAAGCATGTTGTAATAAAGTTCCCAAATCTACATTGTTCTTGTCAAGAGTTTCATTGACAGTATTTTACCGTAGTCTCGATTAGTTGCAACTGAGAGAACCAATGTAGAGAGCGTGGCCTTTTGAAGGGAAACAAGATTTATGAATGGCAGAATTTGAGAATTAAAAATTGCAAGAGAAATTTAGAGATTTGTATAAGGGGATTCAAAGCTAATTATTGAAGGCAGGAAGCAATGAAAATGGGGGGATGCAACAACTATCTAATAAACATCATTCAAGAAATTAAGTGAACAGATAATTTGAGACCTCATATCATCATATCATCATATCAAGGGGGCAAGAAATATTGTGGCAGATTTAGTGGTGATTGAAGGGTGAAAATGTAGAGCAAAATGGTTTGTAGTCATCCTTTTCCCTCCATAGGGATAAAGCTAATCTCAAAAGATTAGGCCAAAGCATACGAGCTTGCTCTTCATTACAATTTGTAAACTTGATGATGAAAAAGAAAGACTCTGTGAATAAAATTTGTATTTGTGTGCATTCAATAGTGCCTTTTCATGACAATCAAATACAGAATGGTGAAACAGTGTGATTGATGGATGATGAAAGCCACAAGCTTTTATTTTTGCTACCTTCTACAAGTGGGAATATGACTCGAGTTGAAAATGGAGATTGTTATATAGGTAAAAAGGTAGATGCTTAAATTTTAATTTTGGAATTCAAGCCAAACTCTTATTTTTCATATTGGCAATTTCGACAACAAATTTTCTGGGTGTAGGGTCTCTTAACCGAAGGTAGCTCTAGTGAAAAAAAATGCTTCAAGCCAGTTGATTAGGTTGTTTAATACAATTTAGTTTAATGCTGTTCTATAAATAAATCTTTATAGGAGAGAAAGTTGGCAAAATCGCCTACTATTCACTTCTTAGTTCTTACAGGAAAGCACTTTATCACAAAATAAGGGTTGGTGCATCTGATACATGCAAATACAATTAGCTAGTCCTTATATTGAATCTCTTCTTCTCAACGGCCCTTAGATAGGAATTTCATCGTAACTCACAATTCATCACATGGCAAGCTTACCATCAAAACACTACAAATACAAAGTAGGTGGGAAATGCATCTCATAATCACATGATTGCAAAATCAACCTCAAGGGGATTTGCACTTACATAATTCTATTTCTTGACGTACACCAGGCAAGCTTACCATCAAAACACTACAAATACGAAGTAGGTGGGAACACAGAAATGCATCTCATAATCACATGATTGTAAAATCAAGCTCAAGGGGATTTGCACTTATATAATTTTATTTCTTGACAAACACCAGGACAAAAGAAAATAAAAGACGTCAACCTCAGTTTTGAAACTAAAAGACTTTCTCCTACAAGTTGAAATATAGTACAAAACAGATATAACTTTGCAGTCACTATACAAACATGTAAAATGCTAAATATGATTTTATTATTGATGATAAATGATCATATTTCTGAAACCAAAAAACATCCACTTACCTACCGGCAGGTAGGAAATTCTATGTACATATCCTCCAAGTCATGCTTGAGCATGAGCACCTAATAAATATGGGATGTGCATTTCATTTCCCACTCTAGACAATTCAAAATCAATATGGACATCTTAATATCAAAGGAATTAGTGATACAGTTGATGACCTTTGCCGCTGTACCAAAAAATTGTGGTTCAGAAGTATTAGACACCCATAACTTTTGTTTGTCCTGCTGATGTGACTTATGGCAGAAGCTTTGATCCATAACTAGGAAGATATGGATATTACATAAATATCTACAAAAGGCTTAAAGAGATGAGTAAATTGTACAGCCCTACAAAATTTTACATAAGGTGGAAATGAAGGGTGTGGAGATTTTTTGAATAAGAAAAACTAAAGGGACCATTACAATAATATTGATCCCGAGCCAAAATGTGGCAAATGGATTGAAGGTTACCTAGTCTACACATGTACTCTTAGTCCATTTGCAAGTTGTTGCAAAATGAAAGAATTGTGAGGTCATCAAAATGAAGTCTTTCTTGAACATGAGCTCCTTGATAACATGGTCTTCAAAATCTGTCATTGTATTTCATATGAGAACCATGTTTAGCAGCAACAAATCTGGACATTGGCACTTGATGATGAAATTAGTTATTGACAAACATAGTGGAAGACCGTCCATAAGAATGTCAAGGAGCTTCTCTCTTATGATCCAGTTCTTTTCTTTGTTGAAAAGCACTCAATTGTCGTTCTAACTGTTATTTCAGCCACACAACCCTTTTTTCTCAATATTCAGGCTAAAGAACATTATATAAAGGAACAATTCTGGAGAGAATATACTTATTAATTTATCAATAGAGAAAATATAAATAATGAATACAAACCTGAATATTCATTCTCTTCCCTTCTTGTATCTCACGAGCAATATTTGTAACCCTGAAATTAGACAAATTCCATCAGAATGTCTGAAGTCTTCAAAGGCCTGGAAAATCACACTTTTTTTGAAGAATTAAATTCTGGAGAGTAACTTATGTACCTGATTTGCAACTCGACTACCTGCTGTAAGAGATCTTGTTCCCGCTCTGAAGGTGCTTCAATCTGCTTAATAATTATATCAGTATTAGCTTTAAGTTCAAAATATTGCAATTTTTGATTCAAGAAATAATTTTTAACTGCAAAGAAATCAGCATTGATTCTAAGGATGAGATATTTTATAGATGATGTTCATACAAAATAACCATAATCATCATAATATATAAATCTCTATGCCAAAAGTCCTAGTTGCAAGGCGACTGGTATTAGTACTGGTACAGGAAATGGGTACTGATACCAGTAGGTCAATTTTGAAAAAAGTAGGAGACAGGTACTTGGATATATATTGCTAAAATAAAAAAATGTGAAATAATTATAAATAAAATATTAAATATTGATACTTTGAATAGATGTCAAGTTCAACAAGAGGAAAACTGAAAATTAATTGTTTGATAATTCTTTGACAATCAATATCAATATCACGAGATTGAACTTTCAAGTTTAAAGACAGACTAATATTAAATATAGTGTCAACTTTCAAGACTCTTGACTCAATAGTTCATACTACATATTGAAATGCTGATATTAATACAAAAACAAAATCTAAAATCTGAATTATCATATTGTGTCATTCAATGGATGGAGTTCTACTCCTGCATTATCTATGTTATCAATTTCTTGGTCCTCAACTGTGATACTCTCCATATACTTATCACTCTCAAGCTCAGGTTCCTCTATAGGCAATAGAACTGGGGTAAATCATTGAGGCCATTTGTGTCAACCACTTCATCCTCCAAGAGTGAAGCTGTTCCATCAAGTAGAATTTGGTACCATTTTGCTGAATGATCCTCGTATATAGGGTGTACATGACAGAAGGCAAAGTGAGCTATGAATGTAGACTAAGTTCTCTACTTTCTTTGACCCTAATTGGTTTCTCTTCAGTGAATGAATGAAACTATAAGAAATCCAATCCCTCTCACAAGATGAAGAGTTGGCTACTTCTGAGAACTATCGTATTGCAAATGATTGAAATTTAGATGTTTCACCTCCATGGTTCCACCACCACCCTATAGAGTCCTTTTTTGCATGCATATCATATAAGGCTTCCATAGAAGAAAAATCACCTTGCCCACATGAAAAGCTATTCCATTGAGTCCTGGTAATTGAAGCATCCACCCCTCAGCCATAAATATGTTTTCATGCAGCCCATAACCCCTTCATTACCTCTTTATCTTCATTTGGAGACCTCTTCTTCGTCACTTCTGTATCATACCACTTAGGATTTAAGGCATATGCAACACAATGAAGGGGTGTGTTGAATTTGTTCTATTTTGCATGTACCTTTTCTTCTAACAAAGGATATAGAGAAAGATGAAAGATCTCTAACATCTGTTATTTTCCTGATTCTTTGACACATAGAATCCATTTCTTCATAAATTTCTCCCAAACATGGCTTGTAATAAATTCTTTAACAGTTAATATAGTATCACTTTTCTAATAATATTTCCTCCATTCACACAAGATTTTTGCATAAGGACTTCAATAAAGAATTTTCTTATATTTCTCTATATTGTTGTTACCAAATAACATTTACAAAAAATTTCATACAGCAACAATAACATTGTTAAACCTTAATAATTTGCTGACCTAGACCAAAGACTAGTCAACAGACCAGCAAAATCTTCCTTGTCTTTCCTCAAGGATCTACGATTGTTTCTTTGAATAGTACAGCTCCCACAAAATGTACAGCACCTCCAAAAAGGGCTGCGACTTCTTTAAAGGAGGCAGTGATAGGAATATAGGAGTCTTCACAAGGCTGCACTAGGTTTTGTAGTGCCCTCCAATGCCACATTGACATCAAACTTGGCTTTTAAGCCTTCCCTTCAATGAATCAATCCTTTCTTACTGCTTGGGATGAAGTAGAGTACGGCTGGAATGGAGTCAGCCAATATAAAATAATATATATAATATTTAAATCATTTCACTTTGCGAACTTCTTAATTATGGTACCCACAATAAATTTCAGTTTCTCTTTGCAATTATCGCTTGAAACCATAATTGAAAGCTAAATCCTTCTTCAAGTCGGAGAGCAATAATTTATCGTTTGCTTGCAAACCTCCAATAAATTATTTAATCGGCAATTGTTTTGCACCTATGTGAAATTTGTGAGTCCACCTGCAAATTGGCTAGGGTAGATGTTTCACCACTGGAACCAATTCCCTTAGGGTTTCCGTCCTAGGGTTTTCTCAAGCTAAATGCTCAAATTCCACAATAGAGAAAATAAACAAGCATATGTAAATGAGCTTTCAAATCACCTTTTATAATTTCCCATAGAACTCTCCTGAAGTTACTTTTTAATTTTCCACTCAAAATATATCATTTAAAGCACTTTTATAAAGTGACTTTATAATATTTCCCTTTTAAAACATTTAAGTCCCTTTATTAAATTAATTAAAATAAAGTCATCTGAAAATTTACTTTATTGCATAACTTTATTTGATTAATTAATTTATTAATTAGCCTATGGGAATTAAAAAGGCTAAAAGGGATGCTTCCGGCTACTGAGTGGAAGAGGACATTACACAGTGTACAATCAAATGAAGTCCCTTAGTTGGTCTGAAGCATTATTCACATATTGGTATATGTTGGTTAAAACACTCCAAAATCTCTATTTTTTGGCTTTGTTAGCATTGTTTGTTACCTCTTAAAAAATCATGAAAATAATGTGCACTATGAAGGTCTTAATTTGGGCACTTCCCCCAGACCCCTACAAGGGGTGCTGCCCCTTGACCCCACTGGGAATGCTAACGTCCCTTCCCCCCCGCCTCGCTTACCCGCCCGTAGGGGGCAATGCCACTTGACCCCACTAGGGTTGTTGCCCCCTAACCCCCACCACACTCATTTGATTTTCCAAATACACTCCAAGTCCATGTTTAAAAATTATACTTCCAAGTTTGTTTACAAGTCCTTGTCTACAATATTGTTATCAATCTGGAAAGTCTTCCCTAGTGTTACTTGATGTTTACTTGTTTTGGAAGACTTTTTCTTATGGGGGGGATGATGTAGTCAATGTACAATGTCTATTATTATTTTTCAATAATATTGGTTATCCGACTATGTATTAATTTTTTGTCAGCTTTGGGTAGTTATAAGTGTCGGTTGGTCAACAGTTGTGTTCCTCTTGGCAACTGTCGTGTCTTTTAAATAGATTGTGTATCATCAAGGAAAAGGGGATGATCTAGTCGGATTGAATTTGATCCTTGGCTACCATCTCTGGGCTTCTTCTGTAATAATTTCAAGTACAAATAAAGATATATTTTACTTATGTATCTAGTATGCATTGTCACCTCTATTATAAATTCATGTATTCATTTTATCAGATAGAGTAGTAAACAAAAACAACCCATGAGGCTATGTAGAAAGCAATCAAGAAGATGGATTCTTACATACACATCCAATAAAATACAAATTCATGAAAATCAAATACCCTACTTGGAGAATATATTGTGCAATTGGACTCCTATATCAAGAGGCAGGATGAATGTATTTGGTAGTTATGCCTTTAAAATCTTGAGTAGATCTTGCTTTATGATCCCATTAAGCATCTGGTTCAGGAAGTTATACAGAAGCAAGCTGCTAAAAACAAGCCCAACAAGCATTAGGCAGGTAACAAGACACTAATTGGATGCATCCTCTACTGACCCAATCCATGAATTGATATCCCTCTATTAAAGCAATTCCCCAAGAGATGGGCAACGAACCTTATCACAAACAAGGCCCTGTTGATGTACACCAGTAATGCAAAGCAAGTCTTTCCAGGGATTGTTCCGCATTGCAATAATTATGGCTACCTGGATTTTTTATAGATGCCAGCAGGGGTTCAACATATCTTACTAAATAGTCTTATTCATCAGTTTCAAAGTTTACAAACAAAGTTGTCGACAGTGGTAGTTTACCTAGTCTTTTGAAATTTCAATGAATGCTTCTAGTGGTATGTATTTAACATGGAATTGGTGTCAAGACTGATGCTTCATGCTAATACTCTAAAGCTGTAAAAATAATAGTTGCTCATGTTCTTGTTGTTTATGAGCTCACTGGTTTTTTCGCAAATGGCTTTTAAGATCATTATATTATCTTTGAACCTTTTTCCTTAAATATTAATATTTTGAAAACCACATCTTCTCCAACATAGCTGCATATATACAATAAAAATAGAAACTAAAACAATCTTGCAAGGAAGAAAGTGCAAAATATAAACCAATAAATTCAGCATTGAAAATAAGATGATACCCCAGCTTCTTCTAAAATACATATGAACACAATTATCTTGTTTGAAAAGACATGAAAGGAGGTAGCACGGACCATTAAATTGTCAAAACCATTACAAGATGATGGCTTGGAACCGAGATTAGAGAAATGCGCTGTCACAGACAGAAAAAAGAAGTTATCAAAGTGCATGGCACATGAATCCCAAGCTGAAATAATAAGCATAACATTGATAATCATAGTAGAAAAAGGCAAAGCATATTTTTGAACCTGAAGAAATTTTTCCCTGGCTCAGAGACTTGATTAGGTTAACAATTTGTTCCTGTAAGCAAAAGGGGCAATAAGATACTATGTAAGTCACACACAAGTTGCTTAAACACTATAATTATTGAAAACTACAAAGAAACTAATACATCAAAAACCCAACTTTACCCTTTGTGTATCATTACGTTCTGAAATATTCTGCATAAAGGGAAGGATTGTAGCCATTGCTACGTTAGATGCAGAATTTGTTGAGAAAGGCACGACCATTGGCTGAGGCATCGTATGAAGTTTGTAAGAACCCAAAATTCAAGGTGCAATGCATCAACAAATAAGCCATTAAGGAAAGGTCAATGCAGAAATAAATTTAAAAAATATTCTGAACATAATATTTTACAGTTAAACAACTTTAGCTTTAAACTGTAATAAGGGCATTGTAACACCATTTATAAAATGAATAGTATCCATTGGGAACAATGGGTGGGAAAAAATATTATATACTTGTATTTTATCAAATATAATTGTCATAGATTAATATTTTAGACAAAAATAATTAGTCAACCAATAACAAAAAGATAAAAGTGAAGCAACTAAGATCGTTAGAAATTGCTATGGCAAAGTTGCCATCAAAGGGCAATAAACCAATGCAACATAAACACATTGCATCAATGTACAAATAAAAATTAGTCCAACTAATTAACTATTGTGTAATATTCCTCTAGGTTTCATTACATAAGTTATAAGCATCTCATCAATCAAGTACAAGAGTAGTCCTTAGCAACAAAAGTAACTGAATATACAATATCTTTTGTGCAAAAAACCTTAGGGAAGAAACACAAGAGAAAAAGCATTGTTAAGTGATGGTAGCAAATTGAAAATGATAAATGGAGCTTTGAAGAGTAATGACTTCTTATGGTTCTTTCCTCTAGTTCATCTTCTTGTGTGTGCAAATGGCTACCTTAGCTCCCTATCCTCCAGTCTTCTTCCCCTCTCACCCTCACATACACCCTCCTTTAAGCATGTTGTTGCCTTTCCTCTTCCTTCCTCCTTTTTCAGGGAGCCTCCTCTCTCCTTATCTGCTCCCAAAATGTCCCTTTGTCGACATTGGTCCTAGGTTTCCTAAACAATGTCTAAAGATATCTAATGGATGTCTCTAAAGAGCTATTGACAAAAATCAAATGGTCAATGATGTTGAAGTTGTAACAAAAGGTCTCTCCTAATAAATGAAACATGCCCTTGCTGTTTGCCACTAGATTCCTTTGTAATGACACAAATTAGAAGATGATCCAGCCATGTCAATACCCCTATATGCAAATAACGTAAATTAGAAGATGATCTAGGCATTGCTTGATGCAAAGGTCATTCAGTCGAGTGTTAGCCATTATTCCTCTTTGATTCTCCTGGTCAAAAAGAATTATGGGTCATGGTGGTTGTGTGTACATTTTCTAAGCTAAATAAAATTACTATCAAGGACATGTTCTTTATTCCTATAATTGATGAACTGTTGTATGAATTACAAGGAACCCGCTTCTTCAAGTTAGATTTACGGTCCAGCTACCACCAAATTTTCTTATAGGAAGAAGATATCCCTACGATAGCTTTTCAAACTCACGAGGGCCATTATACTTTTTTAGTAGTGGCACTTGGCCTCAAAAATTCACCATCCACATTCCAAAGTTTGACACACCAAATTTTCAGCCATTTCTTCAAAAATTCATATCGAATTCTCTGATGGCATTCTCATTTATAACAAGACATGGGGAGATCATCTAATTCAATTGGACCAAACCATGCAATTCCTAGCTGAAGATCAATTGCATATGAAGCATTCCAAGAATTACTTTGGTACAATAGAGGTCGAATACCTCAACAATATTGTCTCAATAAAAAGGGTTGAGGTGCATCCTAGGAAAATTAATGACATGCGAAATTCACCAAAGCCAAAATATCCTAAAATTCTTCAAGAGTTTTTAATTCTCACCAATTATTACTGCAAATTTGTTAGAGACTATAGTAAAATTACAGCTCCTTTGACGACTACCTTCATGTGCCCTAAATCAGAAAAGAGTGCCTTTGACCTTCTCAAACATGTCATATGTACACCACACCTATACTTGTCATGCCCGACTTCTCCAAACCCTTTGTTAGTGATGCTTTGAGGCCAAGTATTGGCACCATGTTGATCCAAGAACACACAAATGTAAAATTTTGGTAAAATCTTCTTATGAGAAGGAAATATTCATGTTGTAACTCATTGGCAACCAATATTTTGGGGCATCATTTCTTCATCAAGATAGATCATAGCCTTAAGTATTTCTTCGAACATGTCTCTTCACTAGAACAAAAATGGGTCACTAAAGTATTGGTTTAGGATTATGAAATGATCAACAAGAAAGCAAAGGCAGATGTCATGGTCAAATGCCCTATTTGCAAATTTGAAGACTATGGACATTATGTGCTTTATCCTTACCAACTCCAAATTGGCTACAAGTTGTCAAATATGAGTGGTAGCAAGATACATAGGTTCAACAACTCATCTAACAACCAATCCCACAACTAAGCTAAGGTATTCTTGGGATGGCCAATACTTGCATTATAAAGGGTGTATTGTGCTCTTTGTAAATTCCATACTTTAGGACAAATTGTTAAAAGAATTATATGCATTACCATCCATAGGGCATTCCATTATAGACATATAAAAGAGCAAAAGAAAACTTCTAAGATGGCATGAAACATGATATCAAAAAATTCATTGAGTGTGATACATGTCAACACCACAAAGGAGAAACCATCAAGACTCGATGTGCTATATAGTTGTTATCGATTCCAACTATAGTATGGATGATCATCTCTTTGGATTTTATCGATGGGTTGCCTAAGTCAAGAGACAAATCAATTATTTTTGTAGTTGTTTATCATCTCTCTAAGTATGTCTATTCTATTCATCAACCCATCCTTATAAAGCCTTAACCATTGCACAAGTCTTCCTTGATCAAATCTTCCACCTCCATGGTATGCCCATTTCATTGTCTGTGACCACAATACCAACCTTCATTAGTAGCTTTTGATAGGAACTATTTAAGCTACAAGGAATGCAACTGAAAATGAACTCGACATATCACTCAGTAAACAAAAATAGTCCATTTTTGTGTATGTATGTTGCTTTGTTTTGGAGCAATGGACTTGTTGGGGTGAAGTGGCTATCTCTTGCTAAATGGTGGTACAACACATATTACCATTCTTCGACCAAGATGACATCATATGAAGTTGTTTATAGCTAACCACTACCATCTCTCACATCTTACCTTCATTGCAATTCCAAGATAATTCAACTCTTATCCATTGAGAAAACATACTCTTAACTTTCAAGGAGAACTTGGTCCTGGCTGAGAACTATATGAAACAAGCAGATCAGCATCATTCAAAGTGCACATTCACTAAAGGGGACATCCTTGAAGCTCAAAGGCAGTAAAAAATTAGCATCAAAACTCCATGGACCTTGTCAAGTGTTAAAGTAGATTGGCAAAGTTGATTACAAAGACCTACCTCCTTCCAAGATAAATCTTGTTTTCCATGCATCTTGTTTGAATGTCCTTGGAAAATGTGTTCATGTTAAGTTGGCACTTCCTGAGTTGGACAATGAAGGTTCCATCATCCTCAAACCTGAGACTATTTTGGACAAACATTCACACCAACTCCATAACCACACCATCTTATATGTGTTGACTTGCAACCAAAAGACAAAACTTGTGGACCTTGTTGGCATTTCAATTCGCACCTCTGGAATGCATATTAGAAACAGACAGCTATGCATAGATAAACTGCTCTTCAAATTAGGAGGGGAAGCTCCCTCTTTGTTGATGTTGTTTAAGAAAGTAAATTAAAACTAATTTGCCTATCTTTTTGTTCAACTAAGAGCACAAGGTTATAAAACTCAAGCGTCGTAGCTAAGATTTTTTGTTTTAGAAGTTCAACTACGACTAGGCCTACTCTAATGACATTTCTAACTCCTCATGTAAACGCAGAGCAAGAGAGTTAGAAATGAACAAGGAAGGATTCTCTGACATAAATACTTAGATAAACTTTCTTCCAACATACATCTACTTACTTTCAATGCAAGCTGAAATGGAGATCATATAAGCATAACACAATAAACGGAAATCTGAGACTTTATATCAGGGCAGCAAAGCAGGCACAAGACTTTATTTTCTCAAATTTCAGGAACAAAAGATTACACTTCTAGGACAGCAGGATTGTAGCAAAATAGGCTTACAGTTTAGCCATCAAATTAGAATACATTGACACAAGACACACGCACCGAACAAGAATGTCCAGCTAAAAGAGACTTGCAAACTTGTTCTTACACAAAGTGAACTGAAACTAAACAACAACAACTTGCAGGCAAAATAGACTCAGCAATTTGTTATCACAAGCACGGTTCAGAAAATAATGGGCAAGGTTGCCCTTATTTATACACAAGCAGAGGAGTAGGGAACCCTAAAATCTCCTTGCTTTTACAACTAAGATTTGCCAACATGCAAGCTTTATTTCTAAAACTAAACAAGATAAACATCTAACCACTTAATAAAGCATAAAAATAGGAAATGCCAACTATTACAATTTGTTTTCTTTCTCTTCTTCAAAGAGTGGATAAGAATTGAGACAAGAATAGAAAGAAAGCTCAAAGAAAGCTTCTAGATGATTGCTGCTTTAAATCTTGTCCATATCCGCCAAAAAGCTGATTTGTTTCTTGATTTCAAGTGGAGAATGCTACTGAAAATAGAATGCTTATCTGCCTTGAAAAAGCAAGTTCTCCAAAAAAGTTGGGACCTAGGTTTTGTAGAAAATCACGTTCCGGAGAAACCCAGATGCTCAGAACCTGAAAAAGCTAAATCCATCCTAAAAAAGTGGCCAAAAAGCAATTTCTAGAAGAGGGAAAAGTTTCTCAATGTTCAAGCGGATGGAAAAGCCAAGAGACCCATGTGATCAGAAATGGAAAAAGCTGAGTGGCTGTTTTGAAAAAGCAATGCTTAGAAGTTTGGAGCACAAGAAAGCGTTTCTACTTGCTCACTGATCTCGAAACCACAAAGAACACTGAAAAAGCATGTCGTTTGGGTCTTCAAATCTTCGTTGAGAGAAAAGAGAAAATCTTCTTGCTCTAGACGCCAACTTGCAAAAAGTGAATAATGGAAGGCAAAGATGTCTTAAATAAGTTGAGGTTTGAGAAAATCTACTTTCTTTTTACTTTAAAGCTTTCGAAGCCAATCCTAAGCAGGTTCATCAAATGTGGACATTGTTTGGAATGTTGGAGGATGAAATTTGAATATTTGACTAAGGCATGGATTCTTGGGCGCCTCTCTTGGACTGGTGTGCTTTTGCTTGGAAGACTTAGCCAAATTTTCACCGTTTTTAACTTTTGCTTGATTTTTACCCTTGGTTTGATCTCAATTTCTGGGAGCTCAGTTGATGTTGTGAATTGGCAGAATGATCCATCGCATAGCCGGAGTGAATCTGATGAAGTTGTCCTGAAGGCCACTTCTGATAAAAACTTCATTTGACCCCTCAGAAAGCTGGGCGCCCTTGGCTACGTGGGGCGCCTAGGCTCATCAGTGTTAGCCATTTTTTATGCTCTTGAAGTTGTATCACTGTTTTCAATCTTTTTGATGAATTCTCGTTTCCGTATCACGGCGTCCAATGAATTGATGGATGGACTCGTTGGATAGCCTAGTGAATTCTGAGGGGGGTCTTCTGGGAGCTGCATGTTCTGAAAAGTTGATTTAGGGCTTCAAATCCTTGGGCGCCCTTGGCTAGCTGGGGTGCCCATGATTCCCAGAGTTAGATTATTTTCACTGTGTTTTCAACCTTCTTTTGACTTTTTCAATTTTGTTCATGTTTACCCCTCCGATCAGTCAATGATATCTGGTGACTACCAACTCTGATGAGCTTGCTGATGATTGCGTTGGAGAGCTGGTTCAATTCTAAAGAAAACATTTTGGAGGCTGCAACTACAAATTCATCCACTTGATGCCCCAAAATCTTGGGTACCTATCTCCTTTTGGGGCGCCCAAGATCTTCAGCCTTAGTCATTTTTCTTCAATTTTCAACCTTGAAGCTTAAGACCTCATGTTATGCCTTTTGTTCATCCTGAGTTTGCTGGCAACTAACAGATCCGATGATCATGACAAGATATTCATTGTGAAGCTAGCAAAATTTTGAAGAGATTGAGCATATTTGCAAACCCTAACTGTTGGATTTGGTGCTTCAAAACCTTGGGCGCCTATCTCCTTTTGGGCTGCCCGAGTTCTCTAGACTTAGAATATTTTCTAATGATTTCATGACTTGCATTCTGCTTCTTGGTTGAGACCTCTTTGTTTGGTCTCAAATTCTAGATGACTAATTGATCGGATGGCTGCGCTAAAGGACTCACTGTGGAGCTGAGAAGATTCTAAGCAATATTGTCTGAGAGCACAAACCCTAATTTCATCATTTGATCTCTTGAAAAGCTAGGTGCCTATCTCGTTTTGGGGCGCCCATGGTTGGTAGACTTGGTTTTTATTTTGCAATTTTCAACTTTCTCCTTCGTTTGACGTGCTTTCCTTCGTTCCAACTGTCAGAGATGAATTTTTTTTCTAAGGCATGAACATTTGGGCGCCTAGATTGAGTTGGGGCGCCTGAAGCTTCCAAACTTAGCCATTTTTTCTCACTTTTCAAGATTCTTCAACTACCATTCTCCATTCTTCATTCTACGTGCACGTTCATCATTTTTCATCTTCTGTTCAGTGCTTGAATGTTTGAATCTGACACCTGGCAGCTGACTGACCTCCATCAATGGCCTTGGAGCTCCTGAAAAAGGTTTTGAAAAAGCAAAATAGACCCACTAGGGCAAAATTGATCTTTTTGACGATTTTGATTGCGCCAGCCTAATGAGGAAGTATTTTTGACAAATTAAAATTAGTTTGAACCCTAATAGCCAAACTTTCTATTTTTAGAAAATTTTGCCAACATTCATTTCGAAAGAAACCTAGAAAAACCTAGAAAAAAGTTCTATTTTTAGAAAGTTTCTAAAAATAGAAATGTTCCTAAAATTTAGGGCCGAAAAACTAAGATCTGGGTTTTGTAGACTTGGTCACTCTGAGCAGACCCAGATCGTTAGATTTTCAAAATTTTGAGTTTTTGACCCTCATGCAAGACATGCAAACCCCAATTTTGACCTTTTTTGACAATTTTGACAAGACTTTTACTCATTTCCTCAAAATGCCTAAGTGTAGCAAAATTTTTAATTTGGGGTACAACAAACCTCTCCACTATCTTCAACATCTATTTCTATAGCTCAAGCTTTAAAGACAATGCTTTCCAAAGGGCAAGGGCATGTCAGGGCCCTTACATCCTAACCTTATACTACAATTTTATGAACATTGCTATTATTCTTCTTCTCACTATGTATACCCCTTATTCTCTTCCTTACTCTTATTCTTCCATTTATCCCATCATCACTTTATGATGCAATACATCTACCTCCCTTATATAATAAATGGGGCTACTTAGAATAGGGGATGTTCAATGTGTTAAGCATTTGTATTGGGAGAATTGCCCCCTCAAAGTGGTTGCCATTAATAAAATAGTAATAAGTTGAGGATTCTAATTGATGCTTAGAACATGCTCTCTTCATCCCGCAAAACTTAAATTCAAATGCAATTTATTTGCCAACGAAAAAACAAAGTAAACTAAAAAGATGTTAGTAATGCTTCTTCGTTATGATGAAGATATTAACTAGTTGCCAAGGTAGATATTTAACTCGTGATAAGACTGTCACTAAAGAGTTAAACTTTCTATCTACCAATGTCCATTGAGATTACATCAAACACTCCATTCCTTCAAGAGGTGGCCATTAAAATATGTTCCAACAATAGAGGTTTTGACATGGGCAGTTGAAGCAGAAAACATAATAATAGATAATAGTAGGGAAGTTCCTCAAAAGTCAAAACTATGTTACCAGGTTCACCCCTGCCAACCCCAACTTCAGGTTTAGTTCGGTTTTGGTGTTGGTACTAGGCTAGTCCGCCTGTGGGTTCAGCTAGGGTACTGCAAAAACTAGTCTAGTACACCTAGGAGGAACCCAAACGAACCCGAGCAAAACCCAAATGAACCAAAGAGAACCTAGATAGAACCTGTGTGCCCAGTCGACCAAAAAGGCACTTTTTGTTCTTTTTTTAACATTTTTTGGGGTTTGACTTTGAGAGGAATTGGAGCACATATTCTTTCATCCACTTAGTAAAGCTCAATAAATTACTCTCAAAAAGAGTGGAGAACTTAGTATATGTGCATTCCAACTTGCGTCTCCTTTCACACAAACGACGTGACTACAAGGAAGGGGAGACGAAGCTGTGGGATATAGAGCCAAAGCATACTAACTTGGATGCTTCCACTTCCCACCATATTGCATATGAGGAGTCTGATATCCAGCAGCAACATGGGTACAAGAGTAGTGCTAGTGACAGTGCCATTGGCACTACTTGTTATTCATCTAGTCTTCCTACATCATCTAGTGTCAATGTTGACATTGATATTGATGATTTAGATAATCCATATGATGATTAAAACTTAAAAAAGTGTTGTAATATTGAACTTGAAGTTTCAACGATGAAATTTTTTTTTTTTTGGTATCCTCAGAGGTATCCCCGCGACTCAAGCCCAACGGGTTCCCTTTACGGGGCGAGACTAATCCTCTGGGGCCACGGGGTAACCAACGCAGCCCCCCAACGTCCGCAGCAGGGTGATTACCGGGCCAGAGAGAGTCAAACCCAAGACCTGGGGGAGCAAACCTGAGACTCAAACCAACTCCTCTAACTTGTGGGGGCAAGTTTCAACGATGAATATTTATCATGCATGTTTTAAATGACATTCAAGTTTATGCCTAGTTTTGTTGTTTATATGATGTTATGTGATATTATAATCCTAATTCATGCTTCTAGGCTGCACATATATATTATTTTTACATGTTTTTTGTACTAACGAACCCAAAACCTAGAAAAAAATTTAGCCGTACTGGCGAACCAAACCCCCGAACCCAAACCAGTACCAGAACCGGCTACTTAGCCTCAAAAAAGCTACACAATGATGAGTAACAAACACTATTTCAAGGATGGAAATAGTGATTATGATGAATACTTATTCTATGTGTTCTGTTATAATCTTTCCAAAATGCTTCTTGGTGTTATGCACATTATCCTTGCTAAATTTGCTTGCCCTATTTAAATCGGTTGAGAACTTGAAGTCAAGCTACAAATTTCAAGGTGTTTGTAAATTTCATATGGAACAGGGACTGCTCAGAAATGAACACACCTAAAACAAATTATTTATTCTAAAAAACGATTTCCTTGAGTCTGAGTTACAATCTGATTTCTTTTTCTCAAAACTACTTCTTTCTTACAAACTGAAAAACAATGCTTCTGATACAGAGCTACACATTCTTAAAAATAACTTATAAATAAACAATTAAAACACTCCTAACAGTATTTTTCTTACCCATAACAGCAAATATCAAATAGGTTTTATTTTGAAAAACAATAAATGCTAGGCTTCATTTTAAACAGCTGAACCACAGAGCTTCGAGATTGTATTTAGATCAATGCAGATAAAATCTAAATTATTATATATATTAGCAATAGCAGATGATCAACATAGATTGTGCCTTAGACTTCTTGTCATGGTTTTCATTGTATCTATCTGAAATGTTATTTAAAATAAATAAAGGGTATGTTTTCAAAATCCCCCAAATATTTCAGCCGCATTCTAGTTTGTTTTAAAATATTTTATATCTTATTCATAAATTTGTTCAGTTTCAAATTTCAGCTACAAATTTTCTGTATCAGCAGATCACATAAAAGTCAATCAGCTATTATCTTGAAGCCCCTTTAGTTTTTTTTCGTTCTTTCTTTTTTTGTTGTTCATAAGGGCCCTGGCCGTCCAGAGATGGCCAGATGTCCCCCCAATTGTCACCCTCCACCTACCCCAAACTTCCCAAACATTTCTGGTCAGAATAGGAGCTCAAGGATGGCCACAGGGACATTTCCAAGGCATCCCCACCTCTCCAGAACATATCTGGGATGGGGACACATCCCCATGTAAGTTAGGATTTTAACCCCCCTTTTTTTTTATGATACATATCTCAGCCTTAGATATAGCTAGATATATTGTTATAGATTGAAGTAGAGCTCTTCTGGCTATATCAGAAACTCACAGCCAGGTCTTTACAGTGTACTTGAGAATACATCTCAGGGTATAGCTGACAATTTGTAAACATCAGATATTGAAAACAAAATCACGTTGAAAAAAAATAATAATTGGGGCATTGGAAAAACATAGTCACAAGGGAAGAATGCAGATTTAAATATATTGCATCAAAAATCACAGTGGAAAAAAAGAGACCATAGGAAAACTCTGAAACATACCAACTCTGGATCTAAATTTTCCAATGTAACTTTAAAACGTCCCTTTTTCTGTACAGCAGGTACGATTGATATTTCCCCTGAACTATCTCGGTTTCCTACAGTACAAATATGTCATTACATACTCCTAGGACCTGTGTTAAAAGAAGCATGAAAATTGAAATCAGAGATAAGAAACTGTGTAATACTAGATACACCTGCCATATTGGTTCGCCTGTAAATGCAGTCAGCAGAGTGTGTGACATTCGCCCTGTGAAAATTTGTCGATCTACTGGAATTTTGCTCCAATTTGGGCTGATGTTGATCCCTGTTACTGCAAATAAAATATTAGACAACGATGAGCAAAATAAACTTAAGGATCAGAACTATATGCTTTCTATATGTCAATAACATAATGAACTGCATTCCAGGCTTTTTGAAAAATAAAGGCTGCAATTCCAGGGTTTGAAGCTTTGAACATACAACTGTTCTTTTTCCATCAGCTGAATCTTAGATTAGTGCAACAACCTTCAAGATCTTTGATGCTTTGGATGGGAGATTTCCAAATTCTTTAAAATTTAAAAGTAACAAGAAAAACACGGGTCAGCCTACCATAGGTCACTTTTCCTGCTTTACTGTGTTCTTATGTTCATTTCAAGAATTTTTAAGCCAAATAGAGATTGAGATTCAATAACTTCATCTATTCAAGATTTTCCCTGGGACCCAGTTCAGAAATTCATGAGCTGGATGCAAGTTATGATATTTTCAGTCTAAGTCACACATAATGAAGCTTTTTCCTCTTGAAAAAATTTAGACAGAATTTTGGCATTTATAAGATCATTTTGAAAGTAATGGATATTCTGTTTGGAATAAATTTTGATAGGAAGGAGATTATTTCTGCTATTGCTAGCAATGGTATCAGTTGGTTTTAAAATCCAGTCGATTTATCTGTTGGACTACCCGGATCTTTGATTGCATTTAACTCTTAAATTCTTTGATGGTTAGGACAGCTGCTAGACCAGCAAAAATGTTATTTGTTTCCTTCGTCAATACTTCTTTTTCATAGAATATTACCCCTTTTACCTTAAAAAAACCCCACTCTTATAGTGCAAAAGCCATATGAGTAACTTCACTATGCAGATAGATTTGCAGCAGGATAAAACCAGCTGCTTCAGCTAACCTTGATTCAAAAGCACAAAAATATTTCAAGTTAATTTGGACTTCCAACCTCTTGTTTCCAGCTTGAATTAGACTACACACTTTGAGACTTGACAAAAAAATTATTGCTGTCCTCCCAAACATTTCACTTTTTTGCCAAAGCATACCCATAATCATGAGCCATTAATTTATCATCCTTACATGCATGTTATACCACCAATTTTGGGTCCAAAACCTTGATGCTTTCCATCTCGGGCATGCTGTAAGGATTGATATCAGCTGCAAACGTATTAATATATCCTCTGTGTTTGTTTCTGCAACTTATCTGGCTAAGATTGTTCCCTATTTGTATAGTCTGATCTATATTTACACTAAGGTAAGCTTGTGGATATTCCATACACCAAATAATTTTAATAAAGCTTGTCAAAGTATGATCGAAAAAATTAAATGGCATTTCACTTATCAATGGTAGGTACTTGCCGAACATATATTGGTGGCACCAAGAGGGAGGAGCTTAGAGGCTTGGACTAGGGCGTGAATGTCCTAAGCTCACCACCCTCCTCTTGCTGGTTTGTGCAGATCATGGCTGGCGGTGAAGGAGGTTGGGTTTTTTCTTTTAGAGTTTTCTTGCTATGCGAGGGTGTTGTGGGTGGTGCTGTGTGGGGTTTTGGGAGGTGGTTTTGGCACAAAATGTGCTACTGGTTTGAGGAGTGCCATATTTTTTTCTTTGTTTGGGTTGTTTGTTGCTTATGGCATTGGGTGAAGGTATGGGGGTGTAATGTCCCCACTCTAGTCAGTGTCAGTGGCAAATGGGTTAGCCTATTATTTGGATCCTTGTAGGCTAACATGTGTGGATAGAGGATCTCAGTGGCAGATGGTGGTGGATATTGTCATTTCCACCCCTTCAGTTCAATGTTGGGCTCAGTGCAGGCCTTTGCAATTCAGTGTTTGCCAGCTTCTGATGGCATGTCAAAACACTGAGAATTGAGGGAGATATTAATATTTTAGTGGTTGAGTATTTAATTGACTATGGAGATATTATAAAGTTATAATTTGACTTTATAATAATTAAAAAGTCACTTAAAATATTATAAAGTGATGACTTAAAAGTTATAAAGTGAAATCAAATCACTTAAGTCATAAAAGGTATGCCCAAATTGATAAAGTGAATTTAAAGACTATTGAAGTGACTTAAATACATTTAAATGTATTTAAATGCCAAAAGTCGTGACATTTTGGGAATTCATGCCTTTTGAGGATATAAAGAAAAAGAGAGGCAAGTCAACCTCATTCTTGATGATTATTTGACATTGCTTCCTTTTGACTTCTCTGTGCATTGTCTGAGACAAGGGTTATAGTGATTTTCCACCATTGGAGAACGAGACTTCTTCAGTGTTCTGCAATTGTGAGGCTGTGAGATACCAGCTGAACTGTTGCTTCTGAGAGGGCTTCAAACAGGAGTCCATTTGTGCTTCATCAGAGATTTTATGTTCAGTATTTATCAGTTTACAATAAAGGAAAGGGCTTATTCATCTGAGACGCCATCTTTCTTTAGTTCTTCAGCTTCAATAAAGGGTCGTACACTTCCTTCAGAGGGTCGTACATATTCCTTGGGAGGTGTGCTTCTCTGGCATAGGCGTGTGAAGAAGGCTGAAACACCTTCCTTTTTGGCTTTGTCTTGTTTCCATCTTGGGCACCTTGATCTCACAAGGCCTTTGATCCAATTTCTACGTGGGAGAAATCCAAATCTGGAGGTGGGCGTTGCTTTTCACCAGATTCAACATTTCTTGCTTGGCATGTACAGATCTCCTTTATTTAATTAATCTGAGGACTTCCTCGGGTACGTCTATTGTATGCAATTTGCTTGTATCAATTGCCAAATCCGCATTAGCTTTGCAGTTGCTCTTAATTTGCTTGTTATTTTGTTATTTGCTTGTTATTTAGTTTAAAATTCATCAAAACCTTCAAAAAACACAAAACAAGTTAGTTTTAGCATCAGTGGTTGAGTTGGAACCAACTAGGTTCTTCACAGTGGTATTAGAGCTCTGATCCTACCATCCTAAAGGGTTAGAATCCATATGCAGCCTCATTAGGTTAGATATAACAGGTATTACTCACGTAGGAGACCTGGATTGCTGAGAAGTCCATTTTAGGAGATACCTTTAGACCAACAGTATGAAGATATACCATCTAAAATCATGGGAGACAGGGAAGAGATTGATCCACCCACAAACCATGGTAACAATGAGGACAAAGAAGCCAGAGACATTCTCAGGGGTCTTGTAGCTGAACAGGAACAGGTAGCAACTATGTTGCAACAACTTTCTATAGCATTTCAACAAATGGCTGTTCCTAGGAGACCTAGGAGACTGAATCAGAATCAGGAAGAAGAGGGTAGTGTTGATGGAGCCCCACGGATGAGAATAACTCCAATGCGCACCTATGATAGGCCTACATGCCCTACATTTGTTAGAAATGAACCGGAAGAGGGGAATGGGGATGAGGAGGAAGGTGACGTAATCTTTGGAGATAACGTTATGACACTACATGATGAGTGGGATGCTTTACCAAAAAGAGTTAAGGATCACCTTAACTTTGACAGGTTTATGACCCAAAAGAGAGAACACAACATAAACAGGACCGATAGGAGACCAAGAAACAAAAACAATGATCTTAGACATGCAACCAACAAGCTCACACTCTCTACTTTTGATAGTAGTGGTCAAGTTACAGCTAGAGATTGGGTTAGCAAGTTAGACACTTTCGTGACCCTACGTCCTATAGCAGAAGAAAACGACATTAAGTTCTCAGCTTTACATTTGGATAGGGTAGCCCATGACTGGTGGCACCACAGGATGGTTACCTTGCAGCATGACCGTATTACTACATACTAAGAGTTCACTAACAGACTAGTTGAGCGTTTTGACAAACGAGATTCAAAGTTATACTTCAAAGATCTAGCTCATTTGAAACAAATGGGTAGTTTGGAATCATACATTGGTGAGTTTCAAAAACTCTCGGTCATGGTTACAGGTATTTCAAAGAAGAGGCTGGTCATTCAATTTGTTGAGGGTCTTTTTGAGCCTATGAAGGGTTGGATCAAGGTTTTTGATCCCCCTACCTTGCAAGAAGCTATGAGGAAAGCTTCTAGCATGGAACTTACAGCAACACGTAGTAAGTTCGAATCAAAACCATCTTCATCCTATAATAACAACAAATCAGATCCAAAGAAATCAGACAATGTTAATCAAAAGAAAAAAATTGCAGCACCTTTGGATAGGGAAACAATCAATGATTTACGTAGGAGGAAGTTGTGTTTTTATTGCAAGGGTCCTTATGATCTAAACCATGATTGTCCTCTTAAGCCTAAAGGTCAAAATAGGCATATGGAGTGGCTTTATGAAGGAGAAAACATGAGTAATTTATCAGACCAGCAAGCTGATCAAGAGGATTCAGAGACTGAAAATTGAGAAATTGAAGTTGAAGTTGAAGGAGAAATGGAGCTATAGGAAGCTCGCATGTCTAGCATGCAAAGGGAAGGCTCTTTTAGGTTGCGTGGACTCTTGGCTGGTCAAAGAGTCATATCATTGCTTGACATAGGTGCAACTCACAACTTCATTGATTCACGGTTAGTGGAGAAATGTGGAATTCAAACTCAAGAGTTTGAAGGGATTAGAGTAAAAGTTGTTGATGGTTACACTCTCAAATGTGAGAGAATGATTCCGGATTTGCCTATGAAACTCAATAACTATGAGTTTAAAGCAGATTTTTATGTGGTTAACATGGGAGGCATTGATGTAGTCCTTGGCATGAAGTGGCTTCATGCAATTGAAGAATTTACACTCAACCTTAAAGACATGGAAATGAAATTCAAGGTTGATGGGACTAATCATGTACTAAAAACCATTAAGGACAACAACTTGAAGATAATCACTCTAAGAAGAATGGAGAGGCTTATTAAACATGACATGGTAGAGTGGGCAGCAGAGTGTAAGATGATGCCTTCGTATGAGGAGCAGCACAAAACACCCTATCATCCAGATGTTCAGGAGCTCAAAGTGAAGCACACGAAGGTATTAAGTGATATACCTCATGGTAGATGTCACATCCCTTACATTGAGACTATATGTTTGGTTATGTGTTTCAAACGCAATATTGGTTGCAAATAATTGCTTTCATGTGATTATGACATTGAGAATGCAATAGTTGTTCTTTTTATCGTAACTGTAAGGTTAACGAACTCTCTATTTTGCAAGTGAATTTATTGTTCATGTGAAATTGAAGGAGATCGTGAGATTAAATTTAAACGCATATTATTTAGCTATTGAGAATGATCTAACTGTAATCCCTGTCAATGGATGCAGGTTTGCCGATGCCATGAGAGAAAGAGAAATATTATCAGCAAGAGGAAGTGGTTAACAATGGATCAATTTTATCACCAGATCTTGAGTCAGTGTAAGACAGTTGTGTCGACGTCATGACCTTGGCCATAAGTAGTTTAATATAAACTATTTCTAAATAAGCCAATTTAAAATATTTAATAATAATCTCCTCTTGAAGTTGAAAAGAGTTAACTCTTGGAATACATCTTAGGAGATTTCAAAGGACATAAAATAATAAAATTTATAATAATAAAGCCAATGATTTAAATAAATAAAGATATTGTAATGCTTTAAGCCGATGGTGGAATAATAAAGAAAATAATAACCATAATTTGGATGCCATCGATCAAAAATAAAATGTAAGGGAATTAAAGTAGAAGCGTCGGTGGTTTTTAAAATGTTGAAATCTTTCCGCCATCTTTCCATCGGAAGAAACGGCCAAGATGGAAGACAATCAAACACAGGGCTTTTGGTAATCTTGGATCAGAAGTTTCTAGGTGTATGGTATTAATTTTTGGAGGTTCCTCTTTGTCGGGCGCTCCTTCCTTCCACAAGGAGACTCTAAAATGGTTACCTTGCAATCACCTTCGACTTAGCCACTCTCTCGGGAGACAATATCTTCTAGCCTTAGTTGCGTAATCATTATACATACCTAGCTAAGCTTTCCCATCGTTTTTCTTTCTCCTCTGTTTTATTTTCCTTTTCTTGAAATGAAATCTGGAGATGGAAATCATGGGCATTCGTGGATGGACAAAGGTGTATTCGAGGATGAGTCTTCCGCCCCTATTGGTTGATAATCCAACTTGCTTCATTTTAAATTAGTCAACAACTACAACTCAATTTCCGAATAGAAGGGACAGAGATTTCATTAATGCCACAGCTTAATCTTGGTAAGATTCGAAATTTTCCTTCAGGCTTCAAGCCACATCTTCAGGCACGTAAAAATCTTAATAGCTTGATATTCCAATTGGAATCTGTTAAGTGTTTTTATTCATAAGCTTTTATTATAACTTCTTTTCAGAAGTACGTATATTTCTGATAGAGACGGGTTAGTGATTCTTTTGTGAGATCAAATTATAATAATGATTCGGGGTGTAAATATCTTTGTTTCCTGTAAGAGATGGGCTATGTAATTACGAATTGAATCTTGTATTTTTTTTATTTTTTTTCCTTGATCCGGGTTAAGACCCCATCTGTGTCACTTCGCAATCATTACTACCTCTCTTCTTGTGCCAACCCGTTTTTCATTTTGAAACTCCATTTTCTTTGACACCTCATTGTTTTTCCGCAAGCTTTATTCTGTGATACAGTTGATAGCTTGAGTAACCGATACCATAGACTGAATCTCTAATTCTAAGGAGCGAAATTAGATTAAGTGTAGACACCCTGCAGAGGTATAGGAATTGAAAAGGTTCTCATTTTTCTATTTGGACCTTATGCGACAAGTGATTCATGTTCAATCTATGAAGTCTCTTAATTTAGAATTCCAGTCACCTGAATTTTGAGAATAACTAAGTCATACCGAGTGCATTAACTACTCTGCCTTACTCAAACTCACATCACTCACAATGGTCTGACCTGGTTAAGTAAACCTTCTTTACTGTGATCTTAACCTGTCTTTAAAAGATGGGAGTTTGGTGAATACTTAAATTAAACTGCGTTCTTACCTTCTCTTTCCTTTAAGTCTTCAAATAATCTTATTTTATGATAAGAACCAAATCATGATAATAAACAAAGAATCCTAAGGTTATGAACCAAAGAGAAGAGAAATGATAAGAATCTGAATGGGATGGAATTATCCTCAGGCCACCGTAACTCATGCTTATATATACCAAAAACTCTTCTCTCTTCTCTGTTCTAAAGCTTTAATGGTTGAATAGTGAATTACCTGTTCATTCTGGAAATCTTGATGGTTCCTAATTGTGGAAGATCTGTTGATATGAATCTGGATATATATATAACAGCTGCTAAGATGCAGAAAGCTAAGAGACTTGTGTCTTTTATCCTTCAGTAAAAGCATTAAGTAATCAACAGATATTTAAAATAAGAAGAGAATAATTATGTGCCTAGTCTCTTCCGCTCTATGATTACAATAAGACATCAGCCTAAACTTAAGTAAGTGAAAAGATTATGAATCTAGGTTCAGTTTATACCATTTGGAAATCATCTAAGAACTTTATCTATCTGATTAAACCAAATTCTCTTCCCTCTAGTTAGAAGTTGGTTAGTGCATATTATTGCTCTCTGAGTCTTTTATGGGATAAATATGAGAGACATGAAAATCCTTAATGCCTATGAATCTCCTTTATTATGAATAAAACTTGATGGTTAAATTATAACCTCGAACTAAGAAGAAAAGGTAATTAAAATTGCTATTATAAAATTATAACTTAATCATGAGAGTTGTCATGTTGAGCAAGGGTGAGTGTGCTGACGGCACAGTAGTGCCAGAGATGTCGGCACAGTAGTGCCAGAGACATCGACACAGTGGTGCCAGAGCATTGAAAGTCCTTGGCCAAGGTAGACGCCAGTTAGGCAAAGTCAACTTCCATAATCCAGATATACTCTGGTCAGAATGATCCTTCTGGACAGGAGGAACCTACAGAGGAGGGATCGACCAGCAGTATAGGAATCATGGACACCAAGCTCAGAGACATGATGATAAATTGATCTATGTTGATTACCCTCGAGAAGGGCAGTAAAGCCGCTGATGATAATTCTCTTTCCCTCTTGATAAAGATTTCCTAGTATAACAGCATGAAAATGATGTCAAATGTATTTCTTCCTCACTCATAAATCCAGGTACATGCAATGCTATTTAAAGTTTATTTTCAATTATGCTATGAATGTTATTCTTTTATGTTAATGAACATTGCAAGATTCTGCAGTTAATTAGTGAGATAGTTACTCGATTCATTCAGCTGTTATAATTGATTTATAGCTGTAGTAATTGTTCGTTATCTTCTAGAAGCAAAGAAAAGTAATTATTATCCTTCTGCAATTTCCTGTTATATGTTTACAGTTAATAGCCTTCTTTTCAGCTGAAAACGAAATTAAAAGTTAGTTGATGAATTGTATGATGTAACGACATCAGAATTGAATTTTCCTTTCTGTCTAGCTGCAATTGAAGCCCTAGTTTTATGAGGAGGTGAAAGATGCGAGTTAGTTAATGATGCCTAGCAGTTACTCTCTTTTTAGTTTGTTAACTTTATTTTTTGGAAACCCTAGTTTGGCAGTTATTAGTTATTGATCTGCCGTGAACAGTTGGTAGAAAACAATAAGATGTTACATGTCAGCTGAAACTGAAAATTCAAAAGATAGTTGCATGTTTGAATTAGTTGGGAAACTATTTGGCAACCCTAGTTTCAAAAACAAGTTAGTTGCAGTTCAGCTGAAAGTTAGTGTCAGTTGAAATTTTTAAACTGTAGATTGGATAGGTTGTTACAATAGACTTCCTGATAGAGGCATAGAGCACATTATTGAGTTGGAGGGCACCAAGCCCATCATGATTACACCTTACCAGCACCCACAGCATTTGAGGGATGAGATTGAGAAAACCATCAAAGAATTGCTTGCTATGTGACACATAAGGCCGAGTAAGTCTCCTTTCGCTTCATCAGTTGTTTTGGTGAAGAAGAAAGATGGTACACTCAGGATGTGCATTGACTACAGGATGTTGAACAAGAAAACCATTAAGAATAGGTATCTCATTCCTCGCATTGATGAGTTGATAGATGAGCTACATGCCACTTGTTACTTCTCTAAGACTGACTTGAGGACGGGGTATCACCAGATCAGAGTCAGAGAATGAGATGTAGAGAAGACTGCTTTTCATTGTCATTGTGGACACTATGATTTTTTGGTTATGCCCTTTGGCTTAACCAACGCACCAGCTACCCTTTAGTCCACTATGAACAGGGTCTTCCACTCTCAGTTGAGGAGATATGTTCTGGTATTCTTTGACGAAATTTTGGTTTACAACAATCTTGGGAGGAGCACATGGTTCACCTGAATACTGTTTTGGGCATACTTGACAGGGAGTCCTTGTACGCAAGGAGTCCAAGTGTGCGTTGGCCATGGCAGAGCTTTTTTATTTGGGTCACATCATCAGTGGAGATGGAGTTCACATGGATCTTGATAAGGTTTGTGCCATTATTGATTGGCCTACTCCTGAGACTTTGACACAACTCAGGGGATTTGTGGGGTTATGCGCCTTCTATCGTCAGTTTGTCAGTGGATTCTCACAGCATGCTGCACCACTTACAGATTTGACTAAGGGAGCATTTGTTTGGACACCTCAGACACAAGAGTGTTTTGAGAAATTCAAACTCTTGATGACTACTTGCCTAGTTCTAGCTTTTCCAGATTTCACCAAACCTTTTGAGCTTCATTGTGATGCTTGTGGCAAGGGTATTGGTGCAGTGATTATACAGGATCGTCATCCGATAGCTTTCGAGAGCAGGAAGCTAAGGGGTTCTGAGAGGAGCTACAACATATACGACAAGGAGATGTTGGCCATCATGCATGCAATGGCCAAGTTCAGGCAGTACGTAGTTGGCAGTAAGTTTTGTGTCAAAACTAATCATAACAACTTGAAACATTTCCTTGGACAGCAGGATCTGAATGAACGTCAACAGAAATGGGTCAGCAAGTTATAGTCTTATGATTTTGACATCTCCTATGTCAAAGGGGCTCAGAACGTTGTTGCTAACGCTTTAGCTCGCCGTCCCCATTTGAGCTCCATGGCAGGGATTGCAAAGGATTGGAGTCACTTGATTGTAGCAAAGTATGCCAAGAATCTGTGGGCTTCTAGCATTATTGATGGGACAGTACAGGACATCAGGTACTCTCTTGTGAATGACCTCATCATTTACAAAGAGAGAATATTATTAGTCCTAGGTTCAGATGTGAGGAACAGGGTGTTGAGGACTTTCCATGATTCACCTATGGCTGGTCATTCACTTGAAAGGGTCTCAAATCTGATGTTCTTCAGTATGTTAGGGAGTGCTCTATTTGTCAGCAAAACAAACAAGAGCATACTTACCTTGTTGGGTTACTTCAGCCGCTTCCTATTTCTGAGAGGAAGTGGGAATGCTTGTCTATGGACTTTATTACGGGCTTGCCGAAAGCTCAAGGGAGAGACAACATTTATGTGGTAGTTGATCAGTTGACTAAGTATGCACATTTCTTTCCGATCACCACTACCTATTCAGCTACACAGGTAGCGGATCTATTCTTTCATGAGGTATTCAGATTGCATGGGTTACCTCATAGTATTGTCAGCGACAGAGACAATAGGTTCATGGGTAACTTCTCGCAGGAGTTATTCCAACTATGCGGGATAGAGCTTACTCCGAGCATTAGCTACCACCCACAGACTGATGGGCAGACAAAGATTGTCAACAAATGGGTGGAGGTATACCTATAGAACTACATTTCGGAGCAGCAAAAGGCTTGGATGAAGTGGTTGCATCTTTGTGAGTATTGCTACAATTCCACTCACCATATGTCTATCCAAATGACACCTTTCAGAGCATTGTATGGCTATGATGCTCCTAGTTTCCTCGATTTGTTGTTGAGTGATTGCAGAGTACCGAGTGTTGGGGATCTGTTATAGAAGAACCAAGATATCATGAGAGGCCTTGTGAGAACATTCAAAAGGCTCAAAATCAGCAAAAGCAATATGCTAATCAAAGGAGGGTTGAGCAATCTTTTGAGATCGGAGATATGGTGTATCTGATGTTGTAGCCCTACAAGCAGTCCACTCTTAGGAAGAGGGGCGCAGAGAAACTCAAGCCATGCTATTATAGGCCATTCAGGATTGTCAGGCGAGTTGGTGAGGTGGCTTACGAGTTAGACTTACCGACAGATAGTAGGGTGCACAATGTGTTCCATGTGTCACACCTCAAGAAGGCGTTGGGATAGCCTATAGTTCCTCTTCAGACTTACCACCCTTAGATGATGAGGGGAAGTTGATTTTAGTACTTGAGGCCATCCTGGATTCTAGAGAGTGTCATCTTCGGAGGCGGGTTATCAGGGAATATTTGGTTAAGTGGAGAGATCTACCAGCAGAGGATGCTACTTGAGAGAGCGAGAGCATATTACAACATCCAACTTTGAATTTGCTTGAGGACAAGCAAATTCGGGGAGGGCGGACTGTAATGTCCCCACTTTTGTCAATGTCAGTAGCAGATGGGTTAGCCTCTTATTTGGATCCTCATAGGCTAACATGTGTATATAGAGGATCTCAATAGTAGATGATGGTCGATATTGTCATTTCCACCCCTTCAATTCAGTGTTGGGCTCAGTGCAGGCCTTTGCAATTCAGTGTTTGCCAACTTCTGACGGCACGTCAAAACACTGAGAATTGAGGGAGATTAATATTTTAGTGGTTGAGTATTTAATTGACTATGGAGATATTATAAAGTTATAATTTGACTTTATAATAATTAAAAAGCCACTTCAAATATTATAAAGTGATGACTTAAAAGTTATAAAGTGAAATCAAATCACTTAAGTCATAAAAGGTACACCCAAATTGATAAAGTGAATTTAAAGACTATTGAAGTGACTTAAATACATTTAAATGTATTTAAATGGCAAAAGTTGTGACATTTTGGGAATTCGTGCCTTTTGAGGATATATGGAAAAAGAGAGGCAAGTCGACCTCATTCTTGATGATTATTTGACATTACTTGCTTTTGACTTCTCTATGCATTTGTCTTAGACATGGGTTACAATGATTTTCCACCATTGGAGAACGAGACTTCTTCAGTGTTTTTGCGATTGTGAGGCTGTGAGATACCAGTTGAATTGTTGCTTCTGAGAGGGCTTCAAACAGGAGTCCATCTGTGCTTCATCAGAGATTTTATGTTCAATATTTATCAATTTACAATAAAGGAAAGGGCTTATTCATCTGGGACGCCATCTTTCCTCAGTTCTTCAGCTTCAATAAAGGGTCATACACTTCCTTTAGAGGATCGTACATATTCCTTGGGAGGCATGCTTCTCTAGCATAGGCGTGTGAAGAAGGCTGAAACGCTTTCCTTTTTGGCTTTGTCTTGTTTCCATCTTGGGCACCTTGATCTCACAAGGCCTTTGATCCATTTTTTGTGTGAGAGAAATCCAAATCTGGAGGTGGACGTTGCCTTTCACCATATTACACATTTCTTTCCTGGCATGTACAGATCTGCTTTATTTAACTAATTTGAGGACTTCTGAGTACGTTTATTGTATGCAATTCGCTTGTATCAATTGCCAGATCCACATTAGCTTTGTAGCTGCTCTTAATTTGCTTGTTATTTAGTTTTACTTGCATTTCCTTCTTGGTGCACTTCTATATTTCTTGTTTAAAATTCATCAAAACCTTCAAAAAAACACAAAACAAGTTAGTTTTAGCATTAGTGGTTGAGTTGGAACTAGCTGGGTTCTTCACAAGGGGTGTATGACAAAATGACTTTTTTTGAGGTTTTGACGGGGGTAGACCCATCCCCGCCAAATCATGCCAATGAGGTTAATTTTTTAAGCAAAGCTTTAAACAAGGGGGATTTGTCTCAAATTGAGGGACCTCAAGCTCTAAGGGTAAATGGTTGTCTCCAGAGGAGTCTCTCTCGTTCACTTTTAGTAATTCAACCGGATTCGATAGTGGAGGATGTTAACTATTTGAGTAACCATGCTTTAATTTACAAGTTTATTGGGATTTGTGTCTCTCCCATTTTTGGAATCATAGACTCGTCGGACTTGGAACCCAAAGGGAGATATGGAGGTTATGCAAGCAACTAATAACTATTTCATGTTGGTGTTCTCCTACATGGCAAATCGAAATAAGGCTTATGAAGGGGGTCCCTATTTCTACAATCAGATGGGGTTGCTTATTAAACCTTGGCATATAGGATTTAATCCGGCTAAGGAGCTACTATCAAGGGTTTTGGTTTGGGTGAGGCTCCCTTGGTTGCCATTGGAGTTCTAGAGGAACGATATTTTGCACATGATTGCTTTGCTTCTAGGCAAACCGGTGGGTTTGTCTCAACAGACATTGGATAAGAAGGTAATCTCATATGCCCATATTTGTATTGAAATTGATTTAAATAACCCATTGCCAAATTTGATGGAAATTCAGGTTGGATCCATTTCATGGATTCAACAACTTGATTATGAAGCTCTCCCATTTTGTTGCCAAATTTGTCATGAGTATGGGCATTTGTAGAGGAAACATCCCAAACTTAGCTCATTAGGGGTGCCCACTAGTGTAGCTTCAGCCAAGTTGTCTTGTCGTCCACCACCTCCGAAGGATAAAGGAAAAGCCCCTATGTTAGAGGGGGAAACTGATAAGGAGGGTTTTATCCCTGTTAAGACCCGCAACAAGGGCAGAGGCTTGAAGAGAACTCTCAAGGATAGACAAGGTGATGTGACTTATAACTGGTTTGAGGCTTTGGAGAACATTGATTAGCATGAGGTAAATCCAAATAGGTTGCTCTCAGCATTGGATAATTTGGGGGTGGACCAATTGGCTTCCAAAGAGGATCTTAACAGTTTGGGGGTTGAGCGAGTTGCTTCTTAGATGGATACAGACCAAGTTCAGGTGATCCCTAGTGAGGTGGCTCCTCCTGAGAGAAAATAGTTGGGTGAAGGTTTGGTATTGGCTTTTCTTGAGCCAATGCCAGAGGTAGCGGTTCAGGAACCTGGTAAAGACAATAAAGTTGTGCCTACGTTGGGATTGCAACAAAAAAACTTCAAAAAGGAGGGTTTAGAGAAGTCTTCCAAGTTGGGGAGGAAGAAAAATCAGGATAAAATTAAATTAATGAGGGAGAATTTGGTGGAGTGAGGCTCAGTCAAGACTATTGACTCGCACTTTTCTAACTCTCAGAAATGATTGCTCTTTCCTGGAATGCAAGGGGTTTGAACATCCCTAGACAAAAGGTTGTTCGGGGTATTGATTAAGGTGCATTCTCTTGTTGTTTTGTTCCTTTAGGAGTCTAAGTTGTTAGTAGAAGGTATGTTCAATGTGGTTTCCAAGCTATGGTAGAGAGGTCAATGTCAGTGCATTGGGGCACAGGGCATTGTTGGAGGAATTGTCTATCTTTGGGACCACGCAAGATCTCTCCTCTTTGGTGGATTTCCGATAGAAATTCCTTGTCCATGGCTACCTTGAACATCAAATCTGGTGAAGTCTTCTTGTTTACCAATGTCAATGCTCCAGTAGATTTCCCTGGTAAATGTCATCTCTGGGCTCATATTGGGCATGTGCAATCCCTAGCTCTTTTATTTTTGTGGATCCTAGCTAGAGATTTTAATGCTATTATCAATTTGGAGGAAAAAGGGGGAGGGGTGGATAGGCTTGAGCCCTCTTCTTTGCTTTTTAGAGATAATATTGCCTTACTAAACTTGATAGATATAACTCCAGGTAATGGTATGTTTATGTGGAGTAACAAAAGATGCGGGGAGGGTCTTATCTCTGAGAGATTAGATAGGTTTCTAGTCTCTAGTTTTTGGATTGGCAGCAATTGGCTCACTAGTTCAAAGATTCTAGATTGGAGAGGCTCAGATCACTAGCCTATCAAATTATCTGTGAATGGGAGGGGTGCCTCTAAGAACCCCTCATTCAAATTCCAACTTATGGGGTTATGCGAGCCTTCTTTGCGAGATCTTATGAGAGAGTGTTGGGGTAAAGGCATGCCTGAGCACAATACAGCTATGTATACCTTTGACAAGACGCTCCAATTTGTGAAGTATCAACTTAAGAAGTGAAATAGGAAGAGTTTTGGGAATGTTTTTATGGAAAAATCAATTGCCTAGCACCGCTTGGATAACAACACCAGACAAAATAGGGATCAAGGGCTTACCAAGGACTCCCTTAGAGAAGAAGTGGAAGCCATGAAGGAGTCAACGGAATGGGAGCTACGGGAAGAGACTTTTTGGAAACAAAATCTAGGATTGACTAGCTCTAGGAGGGAGATAGGAATATGGCTTTCTTCTTTAACTTTGTTAAAGCCAGAAGACATGGCAATTTGATATCTTCACTTGTGTCTTCCCAAGTGCAGCAGCTATCTTTGTTTAGGAATATCTCGCAAGAGGTTATTCAATATTATTCTACTTTGTTTAAGGAGGACTCTCCTAATGCAGAGATGGAAGAGAATCTTATTTTCGAATGCATTCCCTTTGTCATGCCTAATTAGGCAAATGAGGTGCTTATTGCCCGCATCCTTCTCGAGGAGGTAGAGGAGATAGTGTTCAAGATGAAAAAAGGAAAAGCCCCTGGACCTAATGGATTCCCGATAGAATTCTTTCAAGAATTTTGAGAAATTATCAAATATGATCTGTTGGAAGTTGTGCAAGAATTGCAAAGAAGCAAGCAAATGTTGAGGTCAATGAATTCTACCTTCCTTGTTCTTATTGCCAAGAGAGAAGGGGCTAATTCTCTAGATGTATTCAAGCCAATTATCATTTGTAATGTGGTCTATAAGATCATCTTCAAGTTAATTGCAGAGAGACTTAAGTCGTGGCTCGACAAAGTTATATCGGAAGATCAGGGAGGTTTTTGACAGGCAGGCAAATCTTGGATAGGGTGGTTATTGCAGCTAAGGCCATTCACTCCACGGAGCTCTCTAGGGAGATGTTCATCAAACTAGACATGACCAAAGCTTATGACTGAGTGAAATGGGCATTTCTTTGAAAAGTGCTCATTCCCTTTGGGTTTGGAGAAGGCCGGGTCAATTGGGTGATGAGTTGCATTGTTTCTATGTCCCATTCTATGTTGATTAATAGTGAGCCTTCTACTTTCTTTGGTGCTTATAACGCGGCCGCCGGCAGGGTGACCCCTTGTCACCTTATCTCTTTATTATTATGGTTGAGGGCTTGGGAAGAATCTTGAAAGCCCACCTAAGACAAGGGCTTATTCAAGGATGAAATTGGGGTGATGGCTTGCTTCCTCAGTCCCACTTACAATTTGTGGACGACAATGCATTATTTAGAGTGGCCAAAATCAAAAAAGTAATTAACCTCAAGTGTGCTTTGGATATCGATCTTGGTGCTTCAGGAAAATTAATCAATGAAGCTAAGTCCTCCATTTTCTTCTTCAATACCCCTCCCCTTATTCAAACAAGAATTGCTCAAGTTCTGAGATTTCAGATTGGTGCTCTTCCTTTTGTGTACTTCGGTATCCCACTCTATTGGCCCCTTTGTTACATCCCACCCTAGTGACTTTACAAACACTTTTACTTCTTGCTTTATGAATGTTGAATGATGCAAATGTTGAGTTATTTATGCATGAAATTGTGGAAATTTTATGATTGTGTTCTGAAAACGCAATGGAAATATATGCCATGTTTTATTCAAAATGTATATGTTGTGTTGATGCCCTAGAATAAGAAAGTTTAATTTTGTAGTAATTGAGTAGATTGAAAAATGTAATGACCATTATCGAGATGGCAGACTAATCCTTCTTCGTTTTTTCGAGTTGGATGCAGGATAGTCGTTCCATGATCCTCGGGAGTAGGGAAGTATCATTTGAGTAGACAGGTAATGTTGTAAAAACCCTGGAATCACCATTTGAGTTAGGGTTGGTCAAGGGATCTCGAAAACCTAGGAGTGAGTAATTAGTGCCTTGTTGATGTAAGTCTTTCAAGTGACTCTAGGAGGCGGTCTCATCGTCAATGGTATTAGGGTTTTGTAAAGCAGTTTTGTCCTGCTTCGGCTGTAGAATCTTACCTAACTTTGGTACTTGGATTCGTTGTAGTATTAACATCACCTGCTAAGTGTGAATCACGCCTGATGATATGTATATTTAAATACATATTTATATATATAAATTAATATATATGTATATATATATGTATATATATATATATATATAATTCACAAATTATTTATTTATTATTTTACTATTTTTTCCTTAAGGGAATCTTGTGACGTTATAATGTTTTGGAGTTATTATAAATATAAAATATTCTTGGCGAGCATGAAAATAAAGTTATATATAAAAGTATTTAATTCCTTACCTTATTCCAAGTGAATTAATTATATAATGGGAATGTTGGAAACTAGTTTATTGGAGGATATAAGATCCTCATAACTGCGGATTTTGGTGAACTCGTAATCACATGAGATGGATAAATAATCTTTTGAATCTAAATTCTCTTCAAAAATTGATTTCCTGAGGATGGATGCGATTATCTTTGAAGAAGGTCCTTAATTTTCGCGTATGGAGGCCATAGAAGTGGGAAGGACGTGGTCGAGCTAGAGGAAATTTGTTAAGCTCCTTCTGGATGTGATCTTGTGGAGATGTAAATGTAAAGGATCTAACCTTGCCCGTTGGTGGAGAAATTGAATGGAGAAAATTGTGGTAGTTCCGATAACTACCTTGGACAACCACTCGATTGGATATGTTTTGTTCTTTGGAAAATAAACGAGGGCAAAAGAAAGGAGAGACGGTGGTTTTGAGATGATAAGAAAAACGCAGGAGGATGTTGCACGACAAGTAGGGAGTTAAGATTTGAATGGAGGAGAATTAATAACACTCATAACAGAGCCTTGCTGGAATTGAAAGCTTATATATATAAAAGGAGGAGGAGGACGTCTATTCAACAGAAGTCAAGCTGAGCTGGAGAGCCACCAATCTGCGCACTTTCCAAATTTCTTCTGCAGAGACAATTAACGTTCAACTCCATTGACAGGCACGTTGCTTTCTAGTTATTTCTTTTTGAAAAGAAGAGGACTTGTCTCTTACTTGCCATGGAGTGATGCTTATGTGAACTCCAGTCTTATTAATTCCTGTCTTTTAAGAACCTAGATTTGGAAAGACTTAGGCTGCATGCTATTCCTTCTTTCATCTATGCGTTTCTTTGATGGAAGGTTCTAGAGTGTTAAACCTCGAACTTCTTTTAATTCTTAAATTGTTATATCTTTCGGTGCTTATGGATGGAGGCATAGAAATAAATATTTGTCTCTGATAGGGAAAGAAGATCGTTGCTTCCTTGGAGACATTATCTGTGGAACAGTAGAGTTCTTTTCAGATAAAAGAATATCTAGTTAAACATTACATTGTTCTGAAAATTGGATGAAGCCATGGTGGGCAGATAACAAGGTTCTTCCAGATACAAATTAATATATGTTATGTTATTAATCAAGTGAATCACGAATGCACCCAAGTGTTTTGAAACTTATAGAAACTAACTAAAGGAAAAGGTTCTTGAACAATTAAAATAAATAGGGAATAGTGTGAGGTTCAATTTATTGCAAATATATGAACTGTGTTTAGCTATTTCATGATTTTATGCTGCTTGCTTGGTAGGAATCCAGCTAGTGATAGGTGTTGTAGGAGCACTGAGATTTATCTTTCTTTTTCTCAAAGATTCTGCATACCATGTAAGACTGAGACTTATTTATTACTCTAATAAGAGTGCTATTTTATATTAACCCTGATATTAGATATACTAGTGTTGTATGGTCTTTGGCCAAAAGGGAATGTATGCTTAAATTGTGGAAACCCTAGCCTCGGGTTGTCGATCACATGTGGCAGGTAGCCAAGAAAACTGTGATGGATTACTGAGCCTTAAGTAGGTCAAGTGTGTTGCCCTAGGACAGGTGTCCTGACATGAGTAAGTGGCGGAGAAGTAGTCTCCCAGAAGCCTTAGTTTAGAAGAGTCTTTCCAAGTCGAGCAGGGTGGGTGAGATAGTACAATAGTACAAGCTATGGCCATAGTAGGTGCAAGTGCCACTGACTGCACCTAGAACTCACACGCAACCCAAATACCTAACTCGCTAGAATTGCCTGCTTAGTAGGAAGGAATCCTTAGTAGCCAGGAAGAGTCAGTTAGGTATGGTTTCATCACTAGAGCTTAGATGGCTATTCAAGGGATTTTCCAAATCACCTTTCGTAAGAAGGGAAGGGCCCCCTTACAGTTAGGAAGGTGTGCATCGGGACTGCACAAGTCCGTGGATGGTGGAAAAGCACTCAGATGATGCTTCCCTCTTTTATCAAATGGCGAGCCGAGTCTTGGAAGACGCTAAACCAAATGAGGACTTCTAAACCCTTACTCTTGTTCTTTTCCTTTGTACTTAAATGTAATGAAATCAGTTCATTTATGTTATGATGGATGAATGTTATCTTGATTATTGATATAATTGAATCAGTTGTTTCTAAAATGTTGTATGTTTTCAAAACAAAAAAAATCTACTCTTGTTGATGAGAATTTACTTCTTGTTTTTTTGTTCTATGAAATGTGTTAAAAGTTGTTTTATGGATGTCCTCTTTCAATCTCAATTGATGATATCCGAACCCAAGATCAATTTGAGTAAACATCGTTGTTCCTCTCATCTGATCAAAGAGATCATCAATACGTGGTAGAGGATATCTATTTTTGATGGTTACTTTATTGAGCATGCGGTAATCAATGCATAATCTTAGGGTCTCGTCATTCTTTTTTACAAGATGATTGGCGCCCCCCAGGGTGAAACATTGGGTCGGATTAAACCCTTTCCAAGGAGTTCCTGCAACTAAGCTTTCAACTCCATCAATTCAGTGGTAGTCATATGATAAGGTGCTTTGGATATTGGTTCAGCCCCAGGTTGTATATCAATGGTTAAATCAAATGCCCATCTGGGTGGCAAACTAGGTAACTCCTCAGGAAGTACATCTGCAAATTCCTTAAGGTAGGGGTATTTTTCCCATTCAAAATATTTTCTTTCAGCAACTTTCTCACAACCCTCCATTGCAGTTTTTTGTTATTCGTAAAACATCAAATCATCAAAGAAGATTGCCTCCTAGGTTTCACTAGGTTCTACTACCTCCTCCATCTTTATCGCAAAAACTTGACAACCCTTGCGTCTAGCTCTCTTTAATTGCATTGCGGATATTTGCCTTATTTTAATTGGTCGTACGGTCCCTTGGATGAATGCTTTATGACCCTGGTCATCTAAACACTCCACCATTTTTGAAAAACAATCAACTTGAGCTCTGTGTCTCCAAAGCCAATTGATTCCTAGGATAACATTGTAAGCACCAAGGGGAGCTACATAAAGATTCACTTCCATAGAGAAGCTGGGCAAATCAATCTGGGCCTCAAACAAACATTGCTCTACCTGAGCCCTGGACTGATTGGCATATTCCACAGACCAAGTGTTTTGCATATAACTCGCCCTTCTAGATATTTTACTCAATACTCTAGGTGATACAAAACATTATGTAGCTCCTATACCAATTAAGACTGTTACTAGGGTTCCAAATAGCTTACCTCGGGTCTCAATTGGCGTGATTTGAAATTCAGCCTATCGGTTGTCAACTGCTGCGTGGATGCGTTGTCGGAACGCAGTTTGTTGAGGAGGTAAGGGATTCCCTCGGGAAGACGGCCCAACTGTTTTGGTAGGGCATTGGTTAGCGTAATGGTCCCCACCGCATGTAAAGCAACCTCCAAGTGGATCCCTTCTCTCAGAGGACCTTTTAGCATCCTAATTTTTCTTATTATTGTTACACTGGTTATTTCCTGCCTTCCTGTCCCTACGATCCCGACCCTTTTGATCTTTATACCCTCTATCATTTTTGTGCTAACCTTCCTGCTTATCCCCTTCTTGAATGGCTTCGGATTTGCAGCCAATTTATCTTTCTTCTTTTTCCCTATCTGCGGCCATGGACTGTAATCTTTGTTCCTATTTGATGGCCTTTTCATAGGTTTGGTCCATAGTAGTTGGACCCAATAGATCCACCTGTCCCCCAATCTAGGGTTTCAATCCAAGAATGAACTTCCGCACCTGAAGGTACTCATCTCCATGATATTGCGGTACATACTTGAGAAGTCTGATAAACTTCTCCCAATACTGATTGACCGAGAGATCTCCCTATGTCAAATGGTAGAACTCTGTCAGTTTCTAGTCATAGAACAATTGCGGAAGCCATCTCTGTCTGAATATAGACACAAACTCTGTCCATGTTAGCCCCTTGACCCTAGGCCCTAATTCCAGTTTCTTACTTGTCCACCAGGTGGACACTTCTCCAGATAATTGATAGGCTCCCTATAATGCCTTTTTATCCTCTGTATAATCTCTGATTTCAAAGTACTTATCCATTTCAACAAGCCACGCTTCGGCGGCATCTCCTGAGTCTGCTCCGTCGGGTTTCGGGGGTATGACCTTCCTCATATCCCAGGATAACTCCAATGTCATCCTATCTTTTCAAGAGTTATGGGTTCCTCCACCAATTGTCTCATCTTCTTGCTCACTAGGAATGGATTCTTCACAACGGCTTTCTGTATCTCTCCCCCTTGAGGGTTCCTTTCTGGCTCTTTCAGATTCCAAATGAGTCACTTTGGCCCTAGTGTCTTGCAATAGTGCCAATAGTTGGTTAATTTTATTTTCAAGGTTCCCAAAAGACTCACATTTCACGCCTTCCCTCAGGGTTGCTACGCATTCGCATTGCTAGAGTTTGTCTACTTCCTGTAGTTACAATTAAACGTTGTATTAGTTTAAAGTTCAATCTCTTTGATTGTACATACATAACAGTTTTCACATCATAGTTCAATTGCATTAAATGGATAACTCCTTATCATTAAAGTTTTAAATTTTCGAGCCAAAGTACACACAAGTATTCATTAAGCCATATACACTCAAGTATTTATTTCATTAAGCAACATTGCATATAGTTTTATTCATCTGCTCATTGGCATACATAAAGTATAAAGGTTTCTCTTGATCAGGGGGTCAGAGGTGTATAGTCCTTTGACTCATCAGAACTTATTACAATAATTTCAGGGGCTAGTCGCACACGCAGGTGCTTCCCTTCATTCCTAGGTCTTTTAGTTGGATTATTGCAGCTGTTTTTGCTCGATATACGTCGAGTTGGAGATAATCTCTTGTCCAAATCTGCTTGGACACTGGTTGCTGCTCTTTCAGACCGTTTAATTTCAGCTTTCACATCCAGAAATTCTCTCCATAGCACGAGAGAGCGTTTCGTTGTCCTGTAGCCAACCCTCGCCTTCGACATATTTCCCTTCCACAATTTTAGTCAGAACTTCCCGCTCCTTACATTGCAGGTAACGAGCGTTCCCTGCGATGGACTTTCGCGCGGTCTGCTTAATGCGTACCATGTTTGGTACAAGATAACTCATGTTAGTTTCCTAAGCACAAATCTGGCATTGCATAGTGGACTCATAGGCCCTAGCGTGCAATTGTGCTATGATACCACATGTTAGAAACACATTTCATAGAACACAAAAACAAGAAGTAAATTCTCATCAACAAGAGCAGATGAAACTAGAGTTCACGTAAGTAACTCAAAATTGATGAGAATTTACTTCTTGTTTTTGTCTTCTATGAAATGTGTTTCTAACATGTGGTATCAGAGCACGGTTGCACGCTAGGGCCTATGAGTCCACTATGCAACGCCAGATTTGTGCTTATGAAACTAACATGAGTTATCTTGTACCAGACATGATATGCATTAAGCAGACTGTGCGAAAGTCCATCGTAGGGAACGCTCGTTACCTGCAATGTAAGAAGGAGCGGGAAGCTCTTACTAAAATCGTGGAAGGGAAAAATGTCGAAGGCGAGGGTTGGCTACGGGACAACGAAACGCTCTCTCGTGCTATGGAGAGAATTTCTGGATGTGAAAGCTGAAATTAAACGGTCTGAAAGAGCAGCAACCAGTGTCCAAGCAGATTTGGACAAGAGATTATCTCCAAATCGACGTATATCGAGCAAAAACAGCTGCAATAATCCAACTAAAAGACCTAGGAATGAAGGGAAGCACCTGCGTGTGCGACTAGCCCTCGAGATTATTGTAATACGTTCTGATGAGTCAGAGGACTATACACCTCTGACCCCCTGATCAAGAGAAACCTTTATATTTTATGTATGCCAATGAGCAGATGAATAAAACTATATGCAATGTTGCTTAATGAAATAAATACTTTTTAATGCAATTGAACTATGATGTAAAAACTGTTATGTATGTACAATCAAAGAGATTGAACTTTAAACTAATACAACGTTTAATTGTAACTACAAGAAGTAGACAAACTCTAGCAATGCGAACATGTAGCAACCCTGAGGGAGGACGTGAAATGGAATAGTCTTCCGGGAACCTTGAAAATAAAATTGACCAACTATTGGCACTATTGCAAGACACTAGGGCCAAAGTGACTCATTTGGAATCTGAAAGAGCCAGAAAGGAACCCTCAAGGGGGGGAGATATAGAAAGTTGTTGTGAAGAATCCATTCCTAGTGAGCAAGAAGATGAGACAATTGGTGGAGGAACCCATAACTCTGAAAAAGATAGGATGACATTGGAGTTATCCCGAGATATGAGGAAGGTCATACTCCCGAAATTTGACGGGGCAAACTCAGAAGATTCCGCTGAAGCGTGGCTTGTTGAAATGGAGACGTACTTTGAAATCAAGGATTATACAAAGGATAAAAATGCATTATGGGTATCCTATCAATTATCTGGAGAAGCGTCCACCTGGTGGACAAGTAAGAAATTGGAATTAGGGCCTAGGGTCAAGGGATTCAGACAGATATGGCTTCCACAGCTGTTCTATGACCAGAAACTGACAGAGTTCTACCATTTGACATAGGGAGATCTCTCGGTCAGTCAGTATTGGGAGAAGTTCATCAAACTTCTAAAGTATGTACCGCAATATCATGGAGATGAGTACCTTCAGGTGCGGAAGTTCATTCTTGGACTGAAACCCCAAATTGGGGGGCAAGTGGATCTATTGGGTCCAAGTACTATGGACCAAGCCTATGAAAAGGCCATCAAACAGGAACAAAGATTACAGTCCATGGCCGCAGATAGGGAAAAGAAAGATAAATTAGCTGCAAATTTGAAGCCATTCAAGAAGAAAGGGGATAAGCAGGAAGGTCAGCATAAAAATGATAGAGGGCATAAAGATCAGAAGGGCCGGGATCGTAGGGACAGGAAGGCAGGAAATAACCAATGTAACAATAATAAGAAAAATCGGGATGCCATAAGGTCCTCTGAGAGAAGGGGTCCACCTGGAGGCTGCTTTACATGCGATGGGGACCATTACGCTAACCAATGCCCTACCAAAACAGCTGGGCCGTCTTCCTAAGGGAATCCCTTACCTCCTCAACAAACTATGTTCCAGCAACACATCCACGCGGCAATTGACAACTGACAGGCTGAATTTCAAATCACGCCAATTGAGACCCCAGGTAAGCTATTTGGAACCCTAATAACAATCTTAATTGATACAGAAGCTACAGAATGTTTTGTATCACCTATAGTATTGAGTAAAATATCTAGAAGGGCGGGTTATATGCAAAACACTTGGTCTGTGGAATATGCCAATCAGTCCAAGGCTCAGGTAGAGCAATGTTTGTTTGAGGCCCATATGGATTTGCCCAGCTTCTCTACAGAACTGAATCTTTATGTAGCTCCCCTAGGTGCTTATGATGTTATCCTAGGAATCAATTGGCTTTGGAGACACAAAGCTCAAGCTGATTGTTTTTCAAAAACAATGGAGTGTTTAGATGACCAGGGTCATAAAGCATTCAAGGGATTGTACAACCAATTAAAATAAGGCAAATATCCGCAATGCAATTAAAGAGGGCCAGACGCAAGGGTTGTCAAATTTTTGCGATTAAGATGGAGGAGGTAGTAGAACCTAGTGAAACCCAGGAGGCAATCTTCTTTTATGATTTGATGCTTTACGAATCGCAGAAAATTGCAATGGATGGCTGTGAGAAAGTTGCAGAAAGAAAAGATTTTGAATGGGAAAAATACCCCTACCTTAAGGAATTTGCAGATGTATTTCCTAAGGAGTTATCTGGTTTGCCACCCAGAAGGGCATTCAATTTCACCATTGATATACAACCTGGGGCTGAACCAATATCCAAAGCACCTTATCGTATGACTACTACTGAATTGATGGAGTTGAAAGCTCAATTGCAGGAACTTCTTGAAAAGGGTTTAATCCGACCCAGTGTTTCACCGTGGGGGGCGCTAGTCATCTTTGTAAAAAAAAAAAAGATGGGACCCTAAGATTATGCATTGATTACCGCATGCTCAATAAAGTAACCATCAAAAATAGATATCCTCTACCACGTATTGATGATCTCTTTGATCAAATGCGAGGAGCAATGGTGTTTACTAAAATTGATCTTCAGTCCGGATATCATCAATTGAGGTTGAAAGAGGACATTCATAAAACAACTTTTAGAACAAGATACAGGCATTATGAATTTGCGGTCTTACCATTTGGGTTAACAAACGCCCCAACCGCCTTTATGAATTTTTTGAACAGCATGTTTCGAGACTGTCTGGATAAGTTCGTCTTGGTGTTTTTTGATGATATTCCGATTTGCTCCAAAAACGAGGAGCACCTACAATGTCTACGCTTTTTGCTACAAACACTGAGAGAAAATAAGTCGTGCCACAAGTTGTCTAAATGCTCATTTTTCCAGAAGGAAGTGCGGTACTTGGGGCACATCATTTTTGCTAAGGGTATTGCAGTAGACCCAGTGAAAATCAAGGCCATTTTGGAATGGACGGAGCCGAAAAATGTGCAAGAGGTCCGAAGTTTTATGGGGTTGGCTGGATATTAAAAAAGATTGTGGCTAATTTCTCCTAGATTGCATGCCCTATTACATCACTTCAGCGTAAGGGAAAGAGGTTTGTGTGGATAGACAAGTGTCGGGAAGCATTTGAGGTCTTGAAGGAAAAGTTGACAACAACTCTGGTTCTGCAAGTACCAGATCCTTAAGGACATTTTGTAGTCACCACGCATGCCTTGGGAGAAGGATTAGGTGGCATACTCATGCAAGACGGAAAGGTCATTACGTATGAGTCTCGAAAATTGAAGAATTACGAGCAGAACTATGCCCCACATGACCTTGAACTAGCTGCAATTGTGCATGCTTTACAAGTTTGGAGACATTACTTACTAGGAAAACCCTTCGAGTTGAGGTCTGATCATCGAGGGTTACAATATCTGTTCACTCAACCCAATCTTAATGCTCGGCAAAGAAGGTGGCTTGAGTTAATCTCAGACTATGATTTTGAGATCAGCTACATAAGGGGAAAGAAAATCAAGTAGCAGATGCTCTGAGTAGGAGGAGACATATAACCTCCATGTTATCGGTCCATACGAATCTTCGGGATCAAGTCCTCAATTCCTCTGAGGGAGATGAATATTATCATCAAGTTAAGCAAGCCCTACTGAAGAATCCTCAGGACCATAGGTATGATGGGTTTCAATTCGATGTTGACAAGGTACTTAGGTACAAGGGAAGAATTTATATTCCAGACTTTGGGGAGTTAAGAAAGCTGGTCCTTCATGAGATTCATGATGCACCCTATTCTGGACATCCAGGGGTGACTAAACTTATAGTAGATTTATGACCGTTGTACTTCTGGAAGGGGATGAAGAAAGATATTGCAAAATATGTGGCAGAATGTTTATAGTGCCAAAGAGTTAAGGCAGAACACCTTCACCCAGCAGGCTTATTATACCCTCATGAAGTTCCTGGATGGAAGTGGTAGGTGATTAGCATGGACTTTGGGCAAGGGCTTCTGATGTCCAGAAACAAGCATAATTCAATTTTGGTGGTAGTGGACAAGCTCACCAAGGTTGCACATTTTATTCTGGGAAACCTAACTGATGGAGCCCCTGAAATAGCAAGGAAATTTGTGCAAGAAATCTTCAGGTTGACGGGGTTCCAAAAAAGATCATATCTAATAGGGATGCCAGGATGACCTCTAGGTTTTGGAAAACATTCTTTGCTTCCCTTGGGACCCAGTTAAACATAAGCTTTGCATATCACCCGGAGACAGATGGTCAGATGGAAAGGGTGAATCAGGTATTAGAAGATCTCGTAAGAGTTTATTGCATGGACCAACAGTATAAATGGGAAGATTATCTTCCGCTTGTTGAGTTTGCTTACAATAACACCTATCATTCCGCCATTAAGATGGCACCATTTGAGGCATTATATGGGCGCAAGTGCCGCACTCCTATAAGCTGGGATAGGCTAGAAGATAGGATTAGCCTTGGCCCTAAAATGCTCTCAGAAATGGAAGAACAAATTAGAGTGATCAAAAAGAGGTTGGTTTAAGCAAATGACAAGCAGAAGAGCTACGCAGATGCTAAGAGAACGCTGAGACGGTTTGCCGTTGGTGACAAGGTCTTGTTAAGGGTTAAACCCCAGAAGAGTGCTATTAAATTTGGGAAGTCCACCAAACAAGCGCCAAGATATGTTGGACCGTTTGAAGTGTTAGAGGAAATCAATCCTATGGCCTATCGGATTGCTCTACCACCAGCCCTATCTAGAATGCATAATTTTTTTCATGTCTCCTATTTAAAGAAGTATATACCCGACAGTAACCATGTAATTAACTGGAATGCCTTGCAGGTGCAGGACCCAGGAGTGGTGTCGATCGAGCCCAGCAAAGTACTCGAGATGCGTAAGATCAGCTTACGTAATTGAGAAGTAATCCAATGCAAGGTCCAGTGGGACCAATACACCGAGGATGGTGCCAAATGGGAGTATCTCTAGGATATTAAGCAGAGATTTCCTCATCTTTTAGAGGATTATGAGCTTCCTTTTTAGACTCTCTATGTTAATATCATGTTTGTATATGAACTCAATATCATCGAGGACGATGACTCTTAAGGGGGGAGAGATGTTACATCCCACCCTAGTGACTTTACAAACACTTTTACTTCTTGCTTTATGAATGTTGAATGATGCAAATGTTGAGTTATTTATGCATGAAATTGTAGAAATTTTATGATTGTGTTTTGAAAATGCAATGGAAATATGTGCCATGTTTTATTCAAAATGTATATGTTGTGTTGATGCCCTAGAATGAGAAAGTTTAATTTTGTAGTAATTGAGTAGATTGAAAAATGTAATAACCATTATCGAGATGACAGACTAATCCTTCTCCGTTTGTTGGAGTTGGATGCAGGATAGCCGTTCCATGATCCTCAAGAGCGGGGAAGTATCATTTGAGTAGAGAGGTAATGTTGTAAAAACCCTGGAATCGCCATCTAAGTTAGGTTTGGTCAAGGGATCTCGAAACCCTAGGAGTGAGTAATTAGTGCCTTGTTGATGTAAGTCTTTTGAGTGACTCTAGGAGGCGGTCTTGTCATCAGTGGTATTAGGGTTTTGTAAAGCAATTTTGTCCTGTTTCAACCGTAGAATCTTACCTAACTTTGGTACTTGGATTCGTTGTTGTATTGTCATCACCTGCTAGGTGTGAATCATGCCTGATGATATGTATATTTATTTATTATTTTACTACTTTTTCCTTAAGGAAATCTTGCAACGATATAATATTTTGGAGGTATTATAAACATAAAATATTCTTGGTGAGCATGAAAATAAAGTTTTATATAAAAGTATTTAATTCCTTGCCTTATTCCAAGTGAATTAATTATATAATGGGAACGTTGGAAATTAGTTTATTGGAGGATATAAGATCCTCATAATTGCGGATTTTGGTGAACCCGTAATCACATGAGACGGATAAATAATCTTTTGAATCTAAATTCTCTTCAAAAATTGATTTCCTGAGGATGGATGCGATTATCTTTGAAGGTCCTTAATTTTCGCGTATGGAGGCCATAGAAGTGGGAAGGACGTAGTCGAGTTGGAGGAAATATGTTAAGCTCCTTCTGGATGTGATCTTGTGGAGACGTAAATGTGAAAGGATCTTACCTTGGCAGCTGGTGGAGAAATTGAAGGGAGAAAATTGTAGTAGTACTGATAACTACCTTGGACAACCACTTGATGGGATATGTTTTGTTCTTTGGAAAAGAAACGGGGGGAAAAGAAAGGAGAGACGGTGGTTTTGAGATGATAAGAAAAACGCAGGAGGATGTTGGACGACAGTTAGGGAGTTAATATTTGAATGGAGGAGAATTAATAATGCTTAGAACAGAGCCTGGCTGGAATTGAAAGCTTATATATATAAAAGGAGGAGGAGGACGTCTATTCAACAGAAGTCAAGTCGAGCTGGAGAGCCACCAATCTGCACACTTTCCAAATATCTTCTGCAGAGACAATTAACATTCAGCTCCATTGATAGGCACATTGCTTTCTAGTTATTTCTTTTTGAAAAGAAGAGGACTTGTCTCTTACTTGCCATTGAGTGATGCTTATGTGAACTCCAGTCTTATTAATTCCTGTCTTTTAAGAACCTAGATTTGGAAAGACTTAGGCTGCGTGCTATTCCTTCTTTCATCTCTACGTTTCTTTGATGGAAGGTTCTAGAGTGTTAAACCTCGAACTTCTTTTAATTCTTAAATTGTTATATCTTTCGATGCTTATGGATGGAAGCACAGAAATAAATATTTGTCTCTGATAGGGAAAGAAGATTGTTGCTTCCTTGGAGACGTTATCTATGGAACAGTAGAGTTCTTTTCAAATTAAAAGAATATCTAGTTAAACATTACATTGTTCTAAAAATTGGATGAAGCCATGGTGGGCAGATAACAAGGTTCTTCCAAATACAAATTAATATATGTTCTATTATTAATCAAATGAGTCACGAATGCACCCAAGCGTTTTGAAACTTATAGAAACTAACTAAAGAAAAAGGTTCTTGAACAATTAAAATAAATAGGGAATAGTGTGAGGTTCAATTTATTGCAAATATATGAACTATGTTTAGCTATTTCATGATTTTATGCTGCTTGCTTGGTAGGAATCCAGATAGTGATAGGTGTTGTAGGAGCACTAAGATTTATCTTTCTTTTTCTCAAAGATTTTGCATACCATGTAAGATTGAGACTTATTTATTACTCTAATAAGAGTGCTATTTTATATTAACCCTGGTATTAGATATACTAGTGTTGTATCGTCTTTAGCCAAAAGGGAATGTATGCTTAAATTGTGGAAACCCTAGCCTCGAGTTGTCGGTCACACGTGGCAGGTAGCCAAGAAGAGTGTGATGGATTATTGAGCCTTAAGTAGGTCAAGTGTGTTGCCCTAGGATAGGTGTCCTGACATGAGTAAGTGGCGGAGAAGTAGTCTCCCAGAAGCCTTAGTTTAGAAGAGCCTTTCCAAGTCGAACAGGGTGGGTGAGTTAGTACAGTAGTACAAGCTATGGCCATAGTAGGTGCAAGTGCCACTGATTGCACCTAGAACTCACATGCAACCCAGATACCTAACTTGCCAGAATTGCCTGCTTAGTAGGAAGGAATCCGTAGTAGTCAGGCAGAGTCAATTAGGTAGGGTTTCACCACCAGAGCTCAGATGGCTATTCGAGGAATTTTCCAACATCACCTTTCGTAAGAAGGGAAGGGCCCCCTTCCAGTCAAGGAGGTGTGCATGGGGGACTGCACAAGTCCGTGGATGGTGGAAAAGCACTCAGATGATGCTTCCCTCTTTTATCAGATGGTGAGCAGAGTCTTGGAAGACGCTAAACCAGATGAGGACTTCTAAACCCTTACTCTAGTTCTTTTCCTTTGTACTTAAATGTAATGAAATTAGTTCATTTATGTTATGATGGATGAATGTTATCTTGATTACTGATATAATTGAATCAGTTGTTTCTAAAATGTTGTATGTTTTCAAAAAAATATATATATGCTCTTGTTGATGAGAATTTACTTCTTGCTTTTTTGTTTTATGAAATGTGTTTCTAACACCCTTACCAAGGTGGACTCGGCAAAATGTGTTGGACAAGTTTCATGAGTGAGTCAACCATTGGACCTATAGATGGTTGTCCTTTGTTGGGAGAGTTATGTTATTAAAATATGTAGTGCAAGCACTCCTTATTTACAAGTGCATGGTTCAAGTGGCCCCTGTAAGTTTCGCAAAGGAGTTGGATGCTCTATCTAAACAATTCTTATGGGCTAGCAATTTAGCCTCCTCAAAGTGGAGTTTGGTTAAGTGGGAGAATATATGTAGACCAAAACAAATGGGGGGCTTGGGATTGCGGCAAGCCGTCCTTACTAGTCAGTCTTTGGTGACTAAGCTTCATTTGAGGTGGTGCACTAATCAAGATCAAGCTGGCTAAGATACTTTCTTCTAAATATTTGAGGGGGATGGCTAGGGAAGATGTGCCTAAGATCTCCTTGTCAGGTAAAGGGTCTATCATCTAGGACACTCTTAAAAGGGCTGCCAATGTAATCAAGTGGGGCTTGTTTTGGATTTGTAACAAAGGTTTTGAAGACCTCTTTTGGTTTGACTCTTGGGATGGCCATCCCCCAATCATGACCATGTATCTGCACTTACAGAATCTTTGTCTCAACTTCTTGGAGGTTGGTTGGACCTAGGTAGAAAACTTCAAAGAGGCAAAGAGTTTGGGGTTGTTAGAGGTGTTTCAATGGAAAGATTCTTAAGTGTGGCCACCTAGGGGCTCAGAGGAGGACCGAGAAGAATTATCTCATATTTTAGCTGGTAGAGCTTGTAGTTCTTTGCCAAGGAATGATATCTTGGCTTGGAGTCCTGATCCTAGGGGTTTTACTCAATGGCTGTTAGGTATCAAGAATTGGATAGGAGGAAATATGGAAGGGAGGAGGTTCTTTGGTAGAAGTATGGGTGGAATATTTTCTTAGTCTAAATGCAACTTTTTCCTTTGGTTAGTTGCTCATAACAGGTGTCTCACTCAGGATTATCTTCAAAAGAGGGGTTTTTAGGGGCCATCTATTTGCATTCTATGTGGTAGTAGTGAGGAATCTTCATCACATTTGTTAATTCAATGTGTATTTTCTAAAATCATTTGGCACCTTTGGTGGGAGGTTTAGAGATAGACACATGTGCATGCTTCATCTCTAGTAGATTTTTGGAGGACTTTGGAGACACCACCTGCTAAGAAATTTTGTCTCCAGATGGCTTGGGCTATAGGGCCCTCATGCATCCTTTGGAAAATTTGGTTGGAGAGGAACCGAAGGATTTTATAGAGAGAGAAGTTGGCAACTCATTAGGTTTGGCAAAGGATTCTTGGCATGATTTAGGAAACTATTCGAGCTAGGTCCAAGGTGGATGTCCCTATAGAGTCTTTTGAGATGGTGGTGATGTAGGGTTTGGGTTTAGTTGGAGATGGACCAAGGAAGGCTTGTTCTAGAGGAAGGAGGCCTTCCAGTAGGAAAATCCAACAGGAAGGCAGATGATCAACACCTCTTGTGGGTGTCCTGAAGATAAACACTGATGGCTCCTCCAAGGGTAATCTTGGGTATGCTGGGGTCAGAGGTGTTGGGAGGGACAGTTCGGGGACAGTCCTTTTCTTTTTTTCCATCTTGCAAGGAAACTAGACTAACAATCTTATGGAGGCTTTTGCTATCCTTATTGCTCTAGAAAAGGGGTGTGCTCTTGGATGGTGCAGGATCATGTTGACAGGTGTTTTATGACCGCACCAACACAGAATAAAGTTTCCCAATGGCTACTCTATCCTCTCTTGAACAAAATCTCCTGCATGCTAAGATTGCTAAAAAGATCATGCATTCAACTCCAAGGTTCCTTCATGCAGTGGATAGTCTCAATTGGCTTGATGTGATTTACTGGTATCTCAAGGGGGACTTACGTAATTGTTCAATCGAAGCTCAAAGAGAAAGGGGTTTCCACAATCTTCGAAAGATGTGTCAATGAAGCTCAGGTTTCCTAAACTAACCAGAAAGTACCGAATTCAAATGGTTGCAAGGATTAGAAAAGCTATGGTCTACTCTAAATGTGAGACGTGGAGATCAACTCTTGCAAACTTCAACCAAGCTCTACTTCGCCTCACCTTGGACAGCTTCCATAGAACCGGTGCAATCTTCAAAGGAGTAGCTAAAGATATTCAAATCAAGATTCAATATATAGATACCATCACAACGACGCATACCAACATTCAAACTGTAAATGAAGTTAGGTCCACAATATTCCAGTTGACCACGCAAGACGAACCCACCGTCAATGAGCCCACTAGTGGTATCAATAAACGAAGCTTGCTCAAATTAAACACCACATTCCACAACTATCATCTACTTGCATGAAATGAAATCTATTTTACTCTAAGCTACTATTCTATGTGAATTGGAAGGACGAAGAAGCCTCACTAGCTACCCACAACAAAAGATGAAACCACAAGCAATGATAACTCTTTTTATTATGAGAGTGTTCACAACAACTTCTTACAAAGCATTCAATTTTAAAACTTTCCTTCCTTTTCAATCTAAGCTACCAATCTATGCTATGCTATCTCTAAGTTGTCTCTCTATCTTCCTAATCTAATCTAATGATTTAAAAATGAGGGGGGATGCCCCCTTTTATAGTTAGCCAAATCCAGTGGATGGCTCAAATTCAATTATAATGAAGGGCTTAGATTGAGCCGCATAAGCCCTAGTGAAGATTTTGCCCTAGAAACTGCCATAAAGAGGAGTGGGGTAATAAATGAGCACAAAATGCCCACTCCCTCCCTTTGACCACTATAAGCAATTAATGCCCACCATCTTCTAGAAGATTCTCGTCCAGAGACATGTTCCCACTGTTCTTCTCCTTGACTGCAAACTCTATGAATCTGGCCAACATAGCTTCAACCGGCATGGCATGCACGTTCTCAATCTGAAACTTCAAGATCTCCTGCTTGATGATGATTTTCCTCCTTGATGCCATTGTATTTTAGGTTGGGTGAAGTATGCTAGAAAAACTCTTTGGGTCAATGTCGAAGAAGGACTCACACTTGAGAAGAATTCCTTTACTTTGTTCTTCAATCCATCCTGCTATCATTCTTTAACCTTGAAGTGCTTGAGGGTGATATCTAACGCCCGGGCCTTCATTATTTCTCCATTCTTGATCTTGAAGGATTTTCCAGTCTTGGACTCAATCATTTCTTCCTTGCCACCTGCCTTCCTGAGTTGGGTGCATATTAGGTCCTTGAGGAGAGACCCCAACACCTAGCCGTTTCTTCCAACATTTCCCTTCATGGTTTATGCGTAAATGAGACATCATGGAGGAGTTTGAAACCTGTAACTTAATTCCCTTCCAAGGTTGTAATGTTATCCTAGAGTACTTGATCCATCACCCCAAGTCATCATGCTTTGGCCCCAGTGATCATCCTGCAAAACAAACAAAAGAAGAGCATTAGAACACTCATAGTATAAATCTCCATGTTTTGATTTCAAAGGTTTGATTGATCTCTAGATCAGATAGAGTCCATCATTTTCTCTAGCAAGCCTTGCTTTCTTCATAACTTTTTATCATGAGCGCATGTGTGCTAGGGCACATTTGGATGTCTGTGTTTGGAGTATCTCCACCAATGCCTTAGAAATATTTAAGCATCCTGTTCACCTTGGGCGTATATGATCCCTTGTGTTTTATGCTTCATCTTCGACACCTTGGAGACTTTCATGTAACTTCATTCATCTTGTGCCTTGTTCCTTAGGTGCATTTGAGATCCTAAGTGCTAAGCGTATTTTCCACCTTGTGTGCTTGCTGTTTCACTTCATCCTCTCTAAAGCGCATTCACCACCCTATGTTATGGAATTCGTGCCTTAGAAACACCTTTCATGTATTCCCCCCTTGGGTGCATTTAGGAGGTCTGACTTCACCTTTCATGCCTTAGGCAAATTTCCACCTCCTCTTCTCAGGGCATATTTTACACCTAGTGCCTATTGTTTCAATGCCTTAGAAAATTTTTACCTATCTTCTCCCTCTTGGGCGCATTTAGAAGGGTGAGCTTATGTTTTCTTGCCTTAGGCAATTTTTTTTCAAGTTTCTATCTTCACTTGCTCCTTGGGCGCATTTTGATGGGTCTTCTTCCATTCTCTGCCTTAGACAAATTTCATGTACCTCCTATACTTAGGGCACACTTTGCCCCTAGTTCTTCCATGTTTATGCCTTAGAAAAACTTTCTCACGTCCACTTGATTGTTGGGCGCACTTTAGGGGTCCTACTTCCATTTTTCCAACACTTAGAAACTTTCAAGCTCCCTCCTCTTCTAGGGCGCATATGAGGGGTCAAGCTTCCATTTTAACTTGCCTTAGAAGATTTTCCATAGCTTACTCCATGGTGGACACATATTGAAGGGGGGTCACGCAATTTTTCATAAGTTAGAAAAAATTTATGCCTTCACTTCTTGACTAGGGCGCATTTACTAGGGTCAACTTCCGTTTTGAGCCTTAGAAATTTTTCTCACCTCAACCTACTTCGTCTTGGGTGCATTTGTGATGCCTTAGAAACTTTCTGATGCCTCCCTACTGATCTTGGGCGCATTCTAGAGGGTGTGTTTCCATTCTTTAACACTTAGAAAACTTCTCAAACCTCCTTGAAGGTTGGGTGCATTTCAAGGGTCAAGCTTCTAGTTGAGGGTGCATCTATGGTGGTGTTCTTCCATTTTAAATGCCTTAGACAAATTTTATCCATCCCAGCCACCTTGGGCACATTTTGATGAGTCTACTTCCATTTCTCATGAATTCGAAAAATTTCTATCTTACTTCTCTCTAGCATCTTGGGCGCATTTAGGGGTGGGAGCTTCCAATTTACCATCACTTAAACATTTTCTTTATCCAACTCCATGGTGGGCGCATCCTAGCAGTCAAGCTTCCATTTTCAATACTTAGAAAAATTTCCAACTTCTTCCTCAGCTTGGGCTCATTTCACCCCCTGAGCTTCCATTTCCAATACCTTAGAATATTTCTCTTGCCACCCTACACCTTGGTGACCTAGGCGCATTTGAGGTATTCCGCTTTACATTTGTCAAGCCTTAGGAAATTTCTCCACTTAACACATCATCTTGGGCGCATTTGAGCCCTTGCACTTTGATTTTGCATGTCTTAGACAATTTCTTCACCTTCATACTTGACTTAGGCGCATATGGGAGGTCCATCTTCCATTTTCCTTGACTTAGAAATTTTCTCCAACTTGCGTCATGAGATGGGCGCATTTAGGGTCCTCTACTTCCATCTTGATGCCTTATAAACTTTTTTGAGGCCTCTTACATAGCATGGGCGCATTTAAGGGGGGTCATGCCATTTTCATCTTTGCCTTAGCAAATTTTTATGCCTCCTTGATGCCCAGGGCACATATTAGGGGTGCTACTTCCATTTTACTTGCCTTGGAAAAAATTTCTTCATCCAACTCCATGGTGGGTGCATTCTAGGGGGTGTCAAGGAATTCTCAACACCTTAGCAACTTTTCTTCAGCCTCCTCCATCAAGGGCGCATATGATAGGTGATACTTCCATTTTTTTTATGACTTTGAACCTGTCTAAACACTTTGCCAATTTTGCAACTGATTCGCCCTAACCTTCTATTTTTAGTAAACCCTTGATTTTCATACTTCTGCATCTCCTCTTGATTTGAAATTCGCGCCACGTGACCTTCATAGCATGACCAACCTGTTCACACTGGCCTTCGGTGTTGACCTGCTATTTATAGCCTTGTTCTGGAGGTCACTTATTATAAATAGTAAGTACTTAGATTGCGCTCAAATTTTACCAGTGGACTGCTTGAAGGATATTGATCGCGATGGGATACATCAGTTTTTCAGTTTTCTCGAGTTTTACCCCTCATTTTGAGTCCCGAAGTTGGAAACACTAATTTGACTTGCATGCGCCTCAAATGACTTCCGTTTGACCTCGTTTTTGTTGCATGTTGCTCTGTTCGTAAAACTGAAGTGTTGGGGAGTTGCTGGAGTGAACTTGCTAAAAATAGTAAATCCCTGAAAAAGTGACCAACCACTTGCCAGAGGTGTTTGCATGTCATACTCCCCAGGAAATCTCAAAAAACCCAAAAAAAACCCAAAAAATTGGTCTGCATGTGAGCACTAGCTAAAAATAGTAAGTCCCTGAAAAATGATCAACTTGGCTCGCATGTCACATCGTTGCGAAGCTCTCAAAAAACCCATAAAGAATATCCTAACATGCATTGAAAAATCAGACATGCAAACCCTAAAAACGGCTCCTGGAGCTAGAATGGCTGGAAGTTATAATCTTGGCTTGCATGTTATACCATCGCAAAGGTCTCAAAAAACCCAAAAAGATTCTCCAGACATGCATTGAAAAAGCACACATGCAAACCCTAAAAATTGCTTCCGAAGCCTGGACTGTTAAAAATAGCAAGTTGTCATAATTCAATGAAAATTCAGTGGGAACCTGCCTAAAGCCTTCTAACTGCAATGCCCAGCTCAGATTTCAATTCACTTACTTAAATTAGCCTCAAACTAGCCTGAAGATTCAAAACCCTAATTTACAGACTTAGCCAAAATTTCAACTTAGGCCCAAAGACGGGCACATCACCGAACCGAGAGAGACAATAGGAAAACCAACCAAAACCAAAGCCAAAGCCAAAAGACCCAAATGGAGCAAAAATCAGGGGTCCCCATCTTGAATGGGGTGATGTTGTGAAAAGGTCACAATAGATCATTTGTGAGACGGATTCTCAAATTCTGGTATCTATGTTGAATAAGCGAAATTTGGAGGGAATGAATTGGCAATTGGATTGGGTGGTTCAACAGATTCACCGACTTAGCAATTCTTTGGACTTGGTTTACTTTGTCCATATCCCAAGGGAGTGGAACAATGTTGTGGATTATTTGGCATAATGGGCTTTTGAGCATAGGGGCGATTGGCATGTTGGTGGATGGGAGCATCTTCCCATGGAATGTTTCCAAAGGTTGAGGGGGCTGATTCAGGAGGATATTCTTGGGTCTTGAGGGGTGTTTGTAGGGCTTTAAGAGGTTTTGGGTCTTTGTTTTCCTTGCTTATGCGTTGCAGAAGGAGCCTAGTGGGCCCCTGCTGTTTGGGTTTTGTTTCCTTGACTGTAATGTTGAATTCTTTTCATTAAATAAATGTTTACCCCCCTTTTTTAAAAAAATTGTAGGTAATTGCTAGTTTTTCCAATTAATCATTTGCTAACATAAATTTACTTGCAGACCTTCACATCTCTGCTGAGCCTCCTTTATGACGTGCCAAAATTGTCTTCTGAACTTGTTTTCAAATTAAAATCCCATAACAAAAACATTGCTTTTCCTCCAGCAAAGGTGGCACTTTATGATTCCCTCTCCAATTTTGTTATTTAAAGTGATGAATCTTGAAGTAAAGTTCTTCCTTCCCTGAAATGGTTTGATTATTGATCTTTTGTACTGGTTACTTTAACATACTTTGGAGTTTGTACTTCAAAAAATTACCATATTCTTGTAGTGCATGAAGTTGTAAACCATATAATTTTTTCATGGTAGCAAATCTATGCAGATGACTTGCAACAGTACATGAATGAGGCAATCCAAACTAATATTTATTCAAAACTGTCCCAATGTTATAATAGTATGTTACTTGAAATTGAGCTTTGATTCAAAAGCAAAAACTAATTCACTTGTGCTTCCAACCTTTTATCTCCAGCTGGAGGGCCACTTCCAACATTGTGACTTTGCTCAGAAACACGATGACCATCCTCCAGAAGACTATCCTTTTTCTCCAAAGCATGCCCATGATCATGAACCTTTGATGCATCATCCTTCTGCACCTGCAATACCACCGATTTGTGGTCCTTATACTTAATACGCTCCATCTCAGGCATGCTGTAAGGATTGATATCGCTGTCAAAAACATCAGCATTTTCTCTGTGAAACATCCAAGCAAATTCGACAGTTTACAATGTTTGCTTTTGCAACTTAGCTCACTCAGATAAGTGATTAATTTGTCCATCATTACTACATAATCCATTTCATCCAAATCCTCTGTTCAACTACAAGCTTGCTATACACTCAAAAACTACAATGTGAAAGAAAAGAAAATTAGAAACATATAAGAATTAAAAAATATGTGATAAATTACACAAATACAAAAGGAAGACAACACCAACTGTAGGGAGAATGACTATGTTTCAAGTATATCAATACATAGAATAATGACACACATAATATCAATTTTGGGAATTCACTTCAAACAAGCAAACCACTCATTATCAGATTGTGCAGTAAATGACCCTGATGATAGATAGAACAGTGCAAAATAGGGAAGATCAGATAAGCTGTGTCAGCAAAAGAGGCATACATTAGTCCATTTGGAGACTGGAGTGGCATAGAAGGTTCCAAAGAGCATGACTGAACTTGTACCATATGATCTCCAACCTGCCAACATAGCAATTCATAAGGTTCCACCAGAACCAATACCTAGCTCATAAAATATTAACAAGGAAGTTCTAAGAACAAACTTGTATAGTGTATCATGTTTCATACTGCTAATTTGAAGTCAAAAGGATCCAAAAACATGACTCATATTCCATTCCATAAGATAATAGGTGTAAAGAATACAAAAGATGACAAGCATGTCAGTTGGGCCATTTCCTGATTTACTAGATTAGAGATCTTATCAAATATACACTTACTTGCCCATTACTCTCTGCTCCAACCAATTCAGTTTTTACCATAGACTCTATTTCTTTCATGGGAATCGGATTTTCTATCGCTTTTGTAGAATGCAATTCTTCATCATCTTGTATCTACAAAAGACAGGGAAAATATTTTCATTACTGAATTCATGATGCCAATAAGGGGGAGATGTAACAAGAAATGCTCTTACTCTTCAATCAATAGTAACCAGAAATGTATGCTTAAAGACAAAGGAATAAATTTGAACGTAGTAAGGAGAATATAAAGAGAAAAGAACCTACTGAAGAAGTCTCAAATTCTAAATCCTCCAAGTTGAAATTCCATGGGCTCACCCCTTGTTTGTACTCACTCTAAAGAAAACAAAATAAGGAGTTAAAAATATCAAAACTTAAAATCTCTATTTAATTAAACATTTTTTTTATTTCTTTTTGTAAACAATGGGAGCTTCCCTAGTGTAGTACTTTGTAGGATTTTTCATTATGTGTAAGTATTTTTTAAAACTCAAGTCATCACTTCGACAACCATTTTCCATTAGTAGCCTTTTCTCTATAACCCTTTAACTCATACACTAGTGAAAATTCAGAAGGTAAGGGGAACCATAAAGCACACAAGCACCTCTAAGGATTTGTTAGTATGGCAAAGGAAAGGCAATTTTAGAAAAATTAATGCCTTGGGATTTTCAACTTCAATCCTCTTTCCCAATTTATGTGTTGGTGTTTGACAATATTCAAACATTTAATAGACATAACATAATTTTATTACAAAACATAACATTTTAGAAAGACAGAAAGAAATTATTAATGTCCACAAGGTACCAAAGTAGATCGATGGGACTCACAAGTACATCCAATTATAATAGATAGATGTAGGGTAAAAGCGAACCCTAGAAGCTGAAAAAGTGACTAAGAACCAAAACACTAAAACAATGACAGATCTTAAAGGACAAAATCAAAGTGACTAATGCAACTAAAATTTCAAATAACCAATACAAGAAGAGAACCCTTCAAGGGAAACAATGAGCAAATGAAAACTAAGGCTGGAAATAAGCATTGTCACACATTTGTATCACTGCTCACAACAGAATAAGAACCAACAACAACAACATCACCCACAACCACAACTGGACAAATGAAAGATCTAACAATGTCCATACAACAATGTTCTAGGTTAAGGTGTTGAGGTAGGACAATCTTACGATGAAGCAGGATGCTTCATCTAGAGCCTCTTCTAACACATAGGTTGTTGAGTCTTTGAAGGTAGAGAAAACACCAATGATACACTTCTGCCCCTGTTTCCTGGGATGTGAGTAAAGAGAAATAGATGACACCTGCACTATGTAGTAGAAGATACAAAACACTTGGGCATGCAAGTGAGAGGATTGGAATATGCTAGTTGAAACGCGCAAAGACATCATTTCACCAATTTGTCACCATCTATATGTAGGTTTTTTATATTTTATTACTTTCACAAGTGACTCCTTGGTTTAAAAATCATTATACCTTCTGCATACAAGAGAAGAGTGAGTCAATGGGAGTTGTATAAGCAAAAGGAGTTGCCAATCTCAGATGAATTGAAATGTTTCCATGACTTCATAAAACTTGTCTTGAAAACATTTGAATTGGACGCAGTATGCAACATATGACTGACAATCTACATCAGGAAAAGTTTATTGCATAAAAAGATTAAAAACACCTAAATGGCACACATTCCCTGGGGCAAAGGAGAGGGAAGTAAGGACAAAAGTGTGATTTCACAAACAAAGCATGAATGTTGGAATGCAATATAGGATGCATTTCTAGTTTCCTACTTACACTTCTACTATCATAAAACTGGAATGATACAAGACCTACAAGATAGAACTTGACAAGAAACAGACCTGGGATTGATCTTCTTTGTCCTCAGTGGAAACTTTCTTTTCTTCAAGGATGCCTGCTTCCTTTAGCTAGAGAAAATAACATACAATTCCTTTACTATCTAATAAAGATTAAACTTTAGAGAATAAACAACTGAAGAATACTATGAAACTCAATAAAAAGTTAGTAAAAAATAATTGATAACTTTGGCCTAAGTCCCATTCTCTAACCTTTAATGCCTTGAACTGATCTCCCAAAGAAGGTAGACCATTGAAAACAATCTCAGCCACAGCCTCACTGCTTGGGGCATTCTTGAAGAATGAATGATTCAAAAGTTTTATTGCAGATGGTCGCTTTAATGGATCCTTTTTCAGGCACTTAGCTATCATTTCCAGGAAAGGCTGGAATTACAACAGAGTGATTGTTAACTTGAAATAATTATAAAATTACAGTTCATATATATGCTTTGTTCATAATAAAACACTGAAAACCTTAGAAAGCTTCTTGTGCCTTTCATTATTATTTCCTCCATTTAGTCTTTGCAAGGATGTCTGCACAACCTGAGACAAATCCCTTTTTAGATTCAAATTAAGTGAAAAATGGAGAGAAAAATTATAAAATATTGTAGTTTTCAACAGTACGTTCTAATTTGTATCAGTATGTGAATACACACCTTTGTAGGAGAATATTTATTAAATGAATCATGCCCTTGAGACAACTCCAATGCTGTTATTCCAAAGGACCATATATCAACTCTGTCAGAAAAACAACAACATAAGAACATAAAATAGAGCAATAAAAAGTGAATGTCCTCAACATGGTTTACACATAAATGCTAGTTATAATTAATGTGAGTTATAAGTACTAGATCCTCACCCTGGACCACAACTATGATGTTGCTCTTTAACCTCTGGAGCCATCCTGTAAAACAGGCGAGCAGGAGAAAAACAAACATAGTTATTTTCTTCACTGATGAAGAATATATCCTGTTAATTAAGGTGAAACGAAGCTGTTGCATATAAAATGTCATTCACTAGCTCATCAGGTAGGATCACTGGCAAGCAAAATATTAAGAGAAAGATGCACTCACCAGTAGGATGTTCCCACAAATGCTTGAGTAGAGCACTGTGTATCACCATTATCAAATGTGCATGTAGAAAATCCAAAATCACCTAATACAACAGCCCCATTTGCATCAACTAAGATGTTTCCTGCCTATCAAAGTAGCTAAGTTAATTTCCCAACATGAAACGATGACACCCCTCACACAAAAAACGTGCAGCTATCTAGCTTTTGTTTGTCTAAATGGTTATAATCAATAACAAATTCTGTCTGTCTATTATGTTTAACAGTATTACATCATCCAGATGTAAAATTTGATTACAACAGGTATTATTGATATGAAACAATTATTCAACAAAATGCAGGTATTCTAGATTCATAACTCAGATAATACTTAATGCATGCTAAGAAGCAGATGACACCATATACGTACAAAGAAAAATAAACAAAAAATGGGTGCTAATAAGCAAAACGGATGTACTTTCTGGGCTTTATGAATTCAGGTCTTTATCCAAACATTTTTCCAATTAAGATTTATGTTACAGAGGACAATAAACCTAGTGAATTTAAATCAGTTAGATGTTGTGAGACAACAGTAATAAGTCGGAGACCACCTGAGTAGATCACTAAAAGAAAATAAATACAAAAAATGTGAAATTAAACCAAGAAAAGTGTTCAATAAGAGAACCAGTCTAATTGACTATGAACCAATCAAATAGGGTAAGCACAGCAATGTGGACAAGGCCCTGCTCATTTGTGATGATTAGTTTGGTGCACTAACAACACTACAACCAAACTCAATTTATGACTCAACTTGCAGCCTACAAAAACTTTCCTTGAGCAGAAATATGAAAAAGGATATATAATTTCTCATGTCAATGCCTGAGGCTGAAACTTTAGCATATTTGGAGAAAAAGAAACAATTATAGCATTAACAAATGGGTATAAATATGAAATGTGAATTTTTTTGCAAGTCTATAATTAGTAACATGATGTACATGGGACTAAATTTATTTTTGAGTTATGACTGGCAATTGCATAGGAGATGTCTAAGTGGTTGTCAACAACCGATATACATCCCATGGCTGATATTTTATGAGTGTCTTATCAATCATTGAGGGAACCCTCTTGTATCCTTCCCATATAGCGTTGCCATGCATTCTGGAGACATTGTAAATTAGAGATGATGATATTGAAACAAATATCATTTCCAAATATTTTCTCTCTTATATATTACTTCATATTATTGATCTAATGGTGTCATCACCTGTTTTGAGTTTATTATTTATTACTATGCTTAGAATAGTTTTTCTTCAATGATTCACTATACCACATTTTTGGCACCATTTCTGCCTGGATTTGGGTTCATAGACATCAAAGCCGAGCAGTCATAGTATAGTATGAAGTCATGATAATCATGGAAAACAAAATTTAAGAAAAGTATGAAACGAAGCAAGGTACACAGAAACAGCTTCCTACACCAATCTACTAAGGAAAGATTGTGCAATTTTTTTAAACCCTTAAACAGTTATTGTAAAGAAGATGCACATCACGGGAAATATAAAAAAACGTCACCACAAATAAATGCACACAACACAAGATGTATGTGGGGAAAACCCTTTTGGGAGAAAAACCCCACACTCCAAAAGTTTTTTTGATGTATTACAATAAACAATCTGGATACATACACTTGCAGAGAAAGTTTCTTCCAAGAGTACACAAGTGTTGATTCTGAAATAATTCCAGCAACATAATAATACCTTCAAAAAATCTCATAGTACAACTCCAATCCTAACACCTCTATTTATAGAGTTTACAAATGCAAATAAAGAAGCTTCTAAAGTGGATGCCTAGAAAAGGCCACATGGCAGAATCTCCAACACTGCTTGCATGCAAAACTCCACATTGCATGCATAACCCCTCCTTGCATGCAACATGCAAAGCACCTTCATGCATGCAATGTGCCTACATGCACAAGTCACACCTGTCATAGCAACTTTCCATTTCCGACTCCGTCATTGACTTCAGTTAACTTCAACAAATGGGGCCCACAAAATGACATCATCGGATGCACATAAATAAATAATCATGCTAGGAATTATCGAAGGTTGAGACACCTTATTCCTAACAAAGTAGAGTCATTAATGGGTTGAGATTTGAACTCAAGTGGAAATGAATCAAAGGATAAAGAACAAATTGATATAAGATCTCATTTTACTATGGGCCATTGCTGTGGGAGACTTTGGGCAACAAGAAGCAAAGGACATACATGTGACCCTTGAAATTGAGGGTAATAATCTTTATGTTGAATGAATAAGTGGATCATTAAATAGCCAACTTACCCAGATTCTTGGCATATTGTTTCATTAAGATGCGTTGGAACCCCTTCAAAACTTTGACTTTAGTCAAGTTTGTCGTCATTCATCAGGTCATTCGGTTGTGATACCGATATCAACCAAGTTTTATCCCTGTTGATTTGCCTTGTAATCAAGTGTTGGCCTAGTCTGTCTACTAACAATGATTACAGATGAGGAGTGATGAATAAAAAATGATCAAGTCCTTCGAGATTAATGGCTCCAGTATGAACGGAATAAGATGCAATGATGAAGAATAGAACCTGCAAACAAGATTGGCAAGCAACATGAGGAGAAACTGGAAGATTGAAGAGGAAAGCCTGCCCACGTTTCAAGTGTCTAAAGATTGTAAAGAATGTCACAGTTTTCAGATGGCTCCACCAGCACAAAATTGCAGCTAAAGATGGCAGACCTCTAAGTAACCCACACTGAAGACATAATTAAATGTTGCACAAATTGGATTGCAAGACCACAATAAAAACACAACAAAGGTATGGCAAAATAAGTGTAAATCGTGTCAACCTCAAGAGGTAGAGTCTAGAGAAAGGTGTCAAAACTTCCAAGTGGCAAAGCCAGTTCAAAATGGCGACCAGCAGGTAGCAGATAGATAAGTAAACCATGCCAAAATGAGAAATACATCAAACTCAGAAAGAAATTGCACTTTTTAAGTGGCTGTGCCATGATAAAATTTAAAAACACAACAATAAAATGGTGACTAACTTATTAAAACGTGACTGGCATGAGAATGACAGAAGATAAAGGAAATCCACTTTTTAAGTGACGTGACCACCTTAAAACTACAATTTTACCCTGGCACAAATCTTAGTGAAATACGACAGCTTAAAACATTAAAAAATTGCACTTTCCAAGAAGCATCGCCACCTTAAAATCATGAGAGCACTCAAAGCAGAAAACATCAAACGAATTGTTATCAGGCATGAAAATGCCAGCAAAATCGAATAAACAGAGTGGCAGGGTAGTTATGATGGCAGAAGCACATTTAAATCTAGTTTCTTTTTTTTTGTTTTTTGTTTCGTTTTTTTTTACCCGGTCAGCTGCAGGGAAAAAGGGGCACCTATGTTTAGTGCCAACCTATTTCAAAGCATTAAACAGAAAGATGAAACAACTTGAAAGTGCTACCTTTCTGAGGTGGCATTGCCACATAGGAATTCCAAATAGCAAGCTGCGGGGTGACAAATGCCTTATAAAATCATGACAAGTATAAAGTCAATATAAAACATTAAGGAATGGCACACTTTTTGAGTGGTGCTGCCAAGACAAAACTACACTTTCCTGCCTCAGTCTGCCAATTTCAGGTTTTCAGTGCCAAGTCAAGTGCTTTAAAGCAAAAATCAGCAAATCATAGCCTCTTTTCTAAATTGGCCTATAATAAGAATAAAGCAGAGTTAATGAGGGGAAGAGCCTATTTCAAGCTATTTATGTGTTCTAACTTATATTTCCTCTTTTTAATAGACAGGAATAGGGCTTCTTTAAAGCAGGGCTTTATTGGGATTATTTAGTAATATTTTTCCTCTACAGCTGCCTCTCAAAAGCTTATAAATAAGTGTCTTGAACACACAATTTGTAATGAGAGTTATGTTGTCTTGAACAACAGCATGCACTTGCTGAGGAACTCAATAACTCCAGCAAGTTGTTGAGGCCAGACAATATGCAAACCAAACCAAGTGGTACACTTCGTAACACTTCAAGAGCAATTTTCAAAAACTGATGTAACAGGGGCAATTGTTTTTAAAGACAAAGTAAATGATCCACGCACAGACAGGGATGGTTGTGTTTGCTAAACATCAACTCTTGGTCATGTGCACACCTACACATGAAATCATTATTAATGTGTCATGTTGTACAACAATGCACCTCCATACTTGAGCACCAAATCTTAACCTTGCGCGCCCACAAGCCAAGGAAGCAAACCATCACCCCTATTAGTTACACAAGCTGAACCATTGATGTAATTGGTCCTGAATGTACTTGCATAAATACATGTAACAGACATTCTCACTCATTCCAAAGCATTCATTAGAATTTTCTAGCTTTCAGGCTTGCCCTACAATTCTTCTTAGAACTAAAGCATTTGAGATTTCTAAATCTCATAGACTTTTTGGTATTTTTTGTACTATTACCATTTATGACTAACAAAATACCTAGTTATACTATCTTTGTTTGTTCTTAAATGTGTGTATTAGCCTTTCTAGTTACATAGGTTGTTCATGTTACATTATAGTTTTGAACCTTTTGAATTTCAAGTGGCTCTCTAGAACATCATATTCCAAAACATAGCATCACAAATAAAAAAAGCTTTGGCATGGACTTCTTTTCATTGTCGACAGCTTCTAAGCCACAACATTTCTTAGTATTAGAGACTTACTTCATGCAGCTTCATCTTAGAATCCTACCATAAGTCTGAAACTCTTTCCCTCTTAGTGTTGTAAGGGGTGGCCCAAGAACGTCACTTACAGTCACATGTCACTAGTTTTGAGTGGAGTCATACTACATAAGTTGATATATATCTTGCTCCATAAACCTACTCAATTATAGGTTCTTTATAGAGGTTTACTCTCCTGGAAGAAGTCAAATGTTCCCAATCAAAACCTCCCTAGGCACATAATACCAAGTTGCCCTCAAAGGTATGTTTCTCCATGTATGGACTATCAATCTTGTAATGAGCTTGTATTTTGTAATGTCCCCTTTTGGGATTGCCCTAAATCTTGCCCTAGAATCACTAATTTCAATGTAGTTAGAGTTACAACTTACCAATTAAATTTTTTAAGGTAAATCTCGGTTTAGATCCTGCAATCATGTTAGATAATATTGAAATATAATTCATATGATCAAACATATATAAATATCTAGACCATGTAAATACATAACTATTAAACTACACCATATCCATAATGCATAATGGAAGTTTAATCATAATAGGAATTGGATGGGAAACATGATAAGTCCACTCAAGGCTATCCCAGCTAAGCCCAAGAGCATGCAGCATCTAACCAAGACAACTCACCTCTTGACCCAAGCGGCAGGAACATCCAAACCAAGACAATTCCACCCTTGGGGTGGGCTACTTAGTGGGTTGTATCTGCATCCCCCATCCATGCTGCCTTATCCATCCTTCTTATGATTGAGACTCCTTGAATCCTTCCTAACAACTAGTCATAGTTTAGCTTGATAGGATAGCCTTCAAAGGGTGCCTATAAATTAATCAACCCATCTAAGCCCAAGAGCGCGCAGCGTCCAAACCAAGACAACTCACCTCTTGGCCCCAAGCGGCAGGAACGTCCAAACCAAGACAATTCCACCCTTGGGGTGGGCTACCTAGCATGGGAGAGCCTATAAACTGCATCTCCCTAACTTGCTTCCTTCAACCTTATGTTTGACTGATATAACGCAACAATAAATAGATCACAATAATCATGATAGAGCATACCACAATACTTGCTAAAATATAACACTGCTATATTCTAAGATGCAAATATATTAACGATTGCTGACTTCTGCCCTTGTCTGTTGAGTGCAGATAATTAAGTTTGATCTACTCCAATTGCCTTGCTGTTTGATCTGTTCTTAATATTCAGAAGATATTGCTTAGTGTAAATCAAATGAACAAGAATCTATTATCCATATTCATATTAAAGAACTATGATTACTTATAAGGATCAACATTTGCTGAAAGCATCATTATTGAATAATCATATATATACATGTGTGTGTGTGTGTGTAGTCATACTAAGCTTACTTCCCTTATTATTGATAATTGGTCTTCATATATATCGCATTGAACGATCTTCTACATACTTCTTGATATCTGCCCCAATCCCAAATGATATTCTATTTCTTTTATTCTGCTGTTGTTTTTATTCAGATTCCTAAGTGATTTCTATTCCCCCACTGATTCCTTTCTTTTTATATCTTTATTTTAATATGAAATGATGCATCTCTTTAGAAGAGAGGAATCCTTATGAATACGCATGTCTTTGCCTTTAACTAATTAATCACTACCTTTCCACTAACAAACTAAGTTCTGCCTTTTAATAATTGGAATCGTACCTCTTTGAATGAAATACAACTACTCTTCAGTTATTAGTGGATCACACCATACTTAAACATATTGGGTAATTTTATAAGGGTCGGCTATCTTCCATGATAAATACTTTTACTTAATCTTTATTGCTGCCTCTATCTTTTCAATCAATCGCTGCATTTCCTTTATATGAATTGCTTCTAATAAGGTCGCTGCTCTAATGATCACGAGTCTCTTTGATCAAACAAATCACTGTCTTCTTGGGTTGATGTGATAAGGTTCTGATTTTGTTTAACGCTGTGAAGTCGACCAGATTTAACATATATCGCTGTTCACCTTTGGGTTTCACATTTTAACATTGCTGATTATATATTCTTTTTCTTTCTATTTCCAGCAAAGACAATGATCTTCTATGTCATTGGTCTAGTAACGTGTGTGCACAGCCAAGGTTCAGTGTTGCAATAGTGGCGAGGAATGACATATTTTGTACTTTTTGATTACTTCTTAGATAGAATGATTTTGGGAAGTTAGATATTATAGTTTCTTAACCACTTCTGCGGGCATTGCACTGATTCATTTTATTTTTAGTGCTATTGTTCCTTTAGTATAAATTATAAAACCATCTACCAAATTTAAATATAGCCAGTTATTACTCCTTGTTTATGAATTAAAAGAGGAAACTAACTATTTTTGAAAATTATGCTTTTGCATTGGCATATTACAAAAAAAAGGATGAAATGAGCTGAAACAAAATTCATGCAATTCTAAAGATAGCAGTGAAATATATCAAAAAAAAGACTTGAGAGTTGTTTTTTTCTTTCTTAGTTTAATTAAAAAAATTTACAGGAATAGAACATAAATCAATATGACATGTTATATTTGTTATTAAATAAATGCTTACGAATAAAATATATGATATTCTATTTAGATTTAAAATTAATGTGACATCACAGCATCAGAGTGAAACATCAGTCACAGTTAAAGAAGGTTTTGTATTATATACGGTGAAATTTTGGCTTTTGCACAAGATCAAAGAGTGTGTGTGCAGGTTCTACATAGATCTTTGAGTTGCATACAACAAGATAATGTTGTAGGAAAAAGTGCAATCAATAATCATAAGAGGGAGGAGGTCCAATGAGAGGGAAGAATGTTAGGGTTCAGATTTAAAACAAGCAACAAGGCCTTTGATTACCACAGCTTGTGTTTACATGATTGATTGGAGGCAGTAAAGGACGCTAAAAAGGAAGAAGAAGAGGGTTGGGATGACTTTTTATAATGTCCCCTTTATTCGGGATCCGTATCTTTGCAGTGGTTAGCCTATGACTATGGTTCCCGTAGGCTAGCGAGACATTTAGGGGACCCATTGGGGAGATTCAGGCTCTTCAATAGGCGTTATGTTTCATTCCAACTTATTCAGCTCAGTGTTCTAGCATTTGATTGGTCATTCGAAGGCATTTCAAGAGTTCACCATTGATACTTGCTATTTATAGTAAGTAATATCAGGCTCTATGACAGCACACCTTCATTTGGTAATGGTGACAAGACACTCTCAAGAGATTATTGCTAGACTTTTCCAAGGAGTTATTGAATTATTAAGTCATGTTACTTTAATGATATTCTATTATTAAAGTGACTTATTAATTTAATATTATAAAGTTACTTTGATAAAGTACTTTATAACTAGTCCGTTAAATAAAGTAATAAAATGACTTTATTAAAAGAATGCATTTTAAGTCACTTTATTAATATTTAAGTGAAGGGGGCCCTTTTCAAGACAAAAGATAAAATATTGAATTATTGTGCAAGCCAAGTTGGCGTGGGATTTTGAGATGGAGAAATATTAATATTTTATTTATTGAAAAGGAAAAACCCTAACTTGGGCATTGGATTTGGAGAAGGCATAAAGAGAGGAAAGAACATTGTTTTCATCATCCAAGATATTATTTACAAAACAATGGCTGAGCAACAGGTTTGCAGGCTTGAAGCTTCAAACTGATCAGAGGATGAAAACCCTCGATTAGGACAAAATCTACAGGTGTGAAAGACCATCCAAGGGTTCTAGATTGAATGGTCTCCATTAGAGATCATTATCAGAGCATCTCACAGATTTACTTAGCAATTTCTTTCAGCATTTACAGTTTACGTCATCAAGTTTGAATAAGACAGTGTCATGTCCTCGAAATTAGAACACTCTGAGATACAAATAAGTGAAAATGAATAACACAATACATATTACTATTATAAAAGAAAATATTATCGTTTTAATATATTTATAATTACAATCATAAGATAATATTGTAATTATAAATATATATTGACGATACACAATAAAATACATTAATATAAATGCTATCATAATTATCAAATAATTATTAAGAGATAATATTATAAATACTAAAATATACATTTAAATAATAAATATAAATAATACTATAAATAAATATAAATAATATTACAAATAAATTAAAAATAAAATAGTAAAATATAATACATATAAAAACAAAATAATAAAATGAATATAATTTGAGATATCATTAAGGAATGTTTAACTAAAAGTCATGTCCATTTGTGGGGTTATCTCTATTCAAAGAGATGCCTCTCTTCATGGAGGTATAAGAATATAAAATAAGGAATGGAAGATAAGGGAAGCGGGGAATATATACACATCAGATTTTAAGAAAAGGTTATAAGTGAAAAGGAATGAAGATGTAAAAAGGAGATCTATCAATAGTGTGTAAAGAATAATAAAATAGAAATTGGAAAGGTTTGGAATTAGTTTTCAAAAGGCAGCAATCATTTCCAAAGGTTGTGCCTTTTCTAATGAATGTCTCTTTTCAAAAAGATACACCTTCTCATTTGAATGTGAAGATATAAAAAGGGAAAGAATGAGATATGTATAGAGGGAAGAAGGAAATAAAGAATAGAATGAGCAACAAGAGATAAAATATAGACTGCAAATCATTTGAAATTTATAAAGGCGGATGGAAAGTAGATAAGTATTTTATGAATATAAGGAGATAAGTATTTTATGAATTTAAATAATAAGTTAGATAAATGTTTGTACATTTAAATAATGATGTTGATAAATACATTATGGATTTAAATAATAGTCTAATTAATAGTAATTCATACATGGTGCTATTTATTTAATGATATCTATTTTTTTATGGATTGCATGGGGAATAATAAATCATGCACGCTACTAGTTATAACATTGCTGATGTGTTATGCTCCATTGACATGATTGAATGTAATTATATATATATATATATAATACAATTATACAATAAAGATACTTGTAGCAATTATTGAGCCTTATAAGTAATTGTGATTATTTGATACGAAACTGAATAAATTTATGAATGTCTTTATACTATGATTGATCAAGAAAAGGAGAAAACGAATGCAATATGAATACTAGACCATCATAAAAGGATATCTTCAAGAAATCAAGGCAGATTTAGAGTAATCCCAAAATGGGGACATTATAGTGGTATCAGAGCATCGTTCCTTCCATCCTGTGCGTGCTTGAGCTACTTGCTTGCCTACTTGAGCTAGTTGTCTACTTGCTTGAGCTAGTTGCTTGTGTGCTTGAGCTAGTTGCTTGCCTACTTGAGCTAGTTGCCTACTTGCTTGAGCTGGTTGCTTGTGTGCTTGAGCTACTTGCTTGCCTACTTGAGCTAGTTGCCTACTTGCTTGAGTTGGTTGCTTGTGTGCTTGAGCTACCTACTTGCCTACTTGAGTTAGTTGCCTACTTGCTTGAGCTGGTTGCTTGTGTGCTTGAGCTAGTTGCCTGCTTGCTTGAGCTAGTTGCTTGTTTGCTTGAGCTACTTGCTTACATGCTTGAGCTGGTTGCCTACTTTCTTGAGCTAGTTGCTTGCTTACTTGAGCTACTTGCTTGTCTACTTAAGCTACTTGCCTACTTGCTTGAGCTGATTACTTGCATGCTTGAGCTAGTTGCATACTTGTTGAAGCTACTTGCCTGCATGCTTGAGTTGCTTGCTTGTCTACTTGAGCTACTTGCCTATGTGCTTGAGTTGCTTGTTTCCCGCTTGAGCCACTTGCTTATGTGCTTGAGCTACCTGAGTTACCTCCTCTAGACGATGAAGGACAACTTATCTTAAGAACCAAAATTTATCATTAACACTAGAGAAAGGAGATTAAGGAACAGGGTCATCACCAAGTTCCTAATTAAATGGAGGGGACTCCTTGAAGACGATGCTACATGGGAAAGAGAAGAAACTATTAAGGCCTTTAAGGATAAAAGTTAGGATCAACGAAACTCAATGGTTCTTGATTAGAACAAGATGGACTATAGATGTAAAACTTTCAAACAACTAATAAAATATTCTTTGTCTGAGCACAAGACTTGATGAAATGTGTATAAGACTTAAGCTTGGATAAGAATCCCTAGAGGAGGAATCCAAAAAGACCTGGATAAGACTCCCTAGAGGAGGAATCCAGAAGGACTTGGATAAGACTCCCTAGAGGAGGAATCCAAGGAAAAACAAAGACACTTGGATAAGACTCCATAGAGAGGAATCCAGGAAAATTGGATAAGATCCCCAGAGGAGGAATCCAAAAAGACCTGGATAAGACTCCCCAGAGGAGGAATTCAGAAGGACTTGGATAAGACTCCCCAGAGGAGGAATTCAAAAAGACCTGGATAAGACTCCCCAGAGGAGGAATCCAGAAGGACTTGGATAAGACTCCCTAGAGGAGGAATCCAAAGAAAAACAAGAAACTTGGATAAGACTCCATCGAGAGGAATCTAGAAAGATTGGATAAGACTCCCTAGAGGAGGAATCCAAAAACCCTGGATAAGACTCCATCAAGAGGAATCCAAAAAACTTGGATAAGACTCCATAGAGAGGAATCCAAGAAGCCCTAGATAAGACTCCCTAAAGGAGGAATCCAGAAGGCTTGAAAGGAGACTAGCAAACAAGATCAAGGAAGAAGAATTCATGAGATTGCTTGAGGACAAGCAATGTCAAGCCAGGGAGACTTGTGATGTCCCCATCACAAAAGAAAATCTAAGATAAGTATATATTTAATATATTTATATATTTGCATTCAAATAGAGTAATCATTATAGAACATTTTCATTTAACTCATATATATAAACATGACTAACTTGGGTATTGTTGGTGACAGATAAAAAGAAGAGATCCTAGAAGAAACTAAAATGTTTTTGCTTGAGGACAAGCAAAGTTGGGAGGGGAGGACTGTCATGTTCCCAAAATTAGAACACTCTGAGATACAAATAAGTGAAAATGAATAACACAATACATATTAAAATTATAAAAGAAAATATTATCATTTTAATACATTTATAATTACAATCATAAGATAATATTGTAATTATAAATATATATTGACGATACACAATAAAATACATTAATATAAATGCTATCATAATTATCAAATAATTATTAAGAGATAATATTATAAATATTAAAATATACATTTAAATAATAAATATAAATAATATTACAAATAAATTAAAAATAAAATAGTAAAATATCTCTGTTACCAAGTCCTTCAGTTTAGCCCCCCGAACCCCCCAAAATAACGTGTGGGTTCGGGTTCGGGTTCAGGGTCGGTTCGGCTCTGGGTTCTCTTGGGTTCTCCGTTTTCCACCCGGGTTCTCTGTGGGTCCTTCACAAAATATCTCTGTTACCGAAGTCCTTCAGTTTAGCCCCCCGAACCCCCCAAAATACGGTGGGTTCGGGTTCGGGTTCAGGTTCGGTTCGGCTCTAGGTTCTCTTGGGTTCTCCGTTTTCCACCCGGATTCTCTGTGGGTCCTTCACAGAAGGACCCACAGCGTGAAAATGCTTAGCCGCCCGGGGAGAACCGAAGGACTCGAGAGGACCCACGCCGTCCAGCCTTAAAAGGCAAAAAATCAACTTAAAAACAAAAAACAAAACCCTAAAAAGTGCCCAGATTGCCTTATATTGACTTGGCCGACCAAATGAGGCTCATTTTGCAAACTCAAAAGAGCAAAAACACCATTTTTTTGCCTCCAAGCTAAAATAGTTGATTTTTGCAGGTTTTCTCTTTTTTTCGAAGGTGAGATCGTAAGAGCTACGAAGGAGTTCAATTGAAGTTATTGACCCAGTTGAGGATGATGAGGATGATGAATTTGAAGAACAGTAATACTGAATTAAATATTGTCTTGATTGTAATTTGAATTTTCAATGTGTAATGACATTTTAAGACTTGAGTATTTACTATTTACTTTTTTGCAAATTATGAATATGATTACAAATTATATGAGGTATTACCGTATGGCATATTTCATTGTTTCAATATTCTATGGCATTATGGCATTATGATCATATGATTATAATTTTGAGCATGCTTATGAGTAATAAATATAATATATATATATATATATAGTATGGGTACCCGAACCTATACCCTAGGAAAAAAAAAATTGCCAAACCGGCGAACCCGAACCCGAACCCGTATCTGAACCCGTACCCGAACCGGCAACTTAGTAAAATATAATACATATAAAAACAAAATAATAAAATGAATATAATTTGAGATATCATCAAGGAATGTTTAACTAAAAGTCACGTCCATTTGTGGGGTTATCTCTATTCAAAGAGATGCCTCTCTTCATGGAGGTATAAGGATATAAAATAAGGAATGGAAGATAAGGGAAGGGGGGGAATATATACACATCAGATTTTAAGAAGAGGATAGATGAGAAAAGGAATGAAGATGTAAAAAGGAGATCTATCAATAGTGTGTAGAGAATAATAAAATAGAAATTGGAAAGGATTGGAATTAGTTTTCAAAAGGCGGCAATCATTTCCAAAGGTTGTGCCTTTTCTAATGAATGTCTCTTTTCAAAAGGATACACCTTCTCATTTGAATGTGAAGATATAAAAAGGGAAAGAATGAGATATGTATAGAGGGAAGAAGGAAATAAAGAATAGAATGAGCAACAAGAGATAAAATATAGACTATAGAGCATTTGAAATCTATAAAGATAGGCAGATGGAAAGTAGATAAGTATTTTATGAATATACGGAGATAAGTATTTTATGAATTTAAATAATAAGTTAGATAAATGTTTGTACATTTAAACAATGATGTTGATAAATACATTATGGATTTAAACAATAGTCTAATTAATAGTAATTCATACATGGTGCTCTTTATTTAATGATATCTATTTTTTGATAGATTGCATGGGGAATAATAAATCATGCACGCTACTAGTTATAACATTGCTGATGTGTTATGCTCCATTGACATGACTGAATGTAATTACATATATATATATATATAATACAATTATACAATAAAGATACTTGTAGCAATTATTGAGCCTTATAAGTAATTGTGATTATTTGATAGGAAAATGAATAAATTTATTAATGTTTTTATCCTATGATTGATCAGGAAAAGGAGAAAAAGAATGCAATATGAATAATAGACCATCATAAAAGGATATCTTCAAGAAATCAAGGCAGATTTAGAGTAATCCCAAAATGGGGACATTAGACAGAAGCCATATTCAGTATTGCAGCAGGCCGTACTATTCAGGAGACGACAGGAGAGGGTTTGAGTTTGCAATTGTGATTGTTTCTTCACCAAGCCAAGGCCTCCAGATCTGCCAAAGAACCAGGGGGTTTCAACAGCAAAAAAGAGCATCAAAATGTGGCACTTGGGAGTTTAAGAAGTCGTAGAAGTCAAAGGAGGAAGCACATGTGAGTTTGGGAGAAAACCGATCTGCTTTGGAGGTTGCAAATACCTCGTTTGGAGCCATCTAACATCATCCACCAAACCAGCATCAAAACAAAGATGAAATATGTGCAGATTGAAGCATGGCATCCTTGCATCTGATTGTCGTGACTTTCGTGTAAAAACCCAGTTTCCAAACTGTTGCATTTTGGCTTATGGGTATGTTCTAATTATGTTCTGAATAAATAAAGATTACCAGGTTTTCAATTATTTACGCAATTTCTCTTCCGTTATTGTTTTTTGCACATTCTTGAAATTTTCGGAACTATTGCCAACACCAAAAAAACAAAAAATCAGAATTTAATAGAAAAGTCAAAAGTTAGTTTTGAAACCCTAAGGGGACATCATACTTTCTAGGTGAGGAGTGTTCAGATCGGCAGGCTCCATGGTGATATGGTTTGGCTATGCCCAGTAGCAAATCCTTGGAGAAACAAGATCAGTGTCATTCTAATCCCAAATCTCAGTTTTAAGAGGGTATTAAGGTGCTTCCTGCACAGGTGAAAGGTTGCAAAAATTGGTCTAGCCTATATCATGTATGTACTGATTTCTAAAGCTCTTGGCTTTTGGCACAAAAGGCAGGCAAGCATCATGCTCCTGATTCGCATAAGCATGAGCCAAGTATTTTGAGTGAACCATCTCCTATGGCTGTTGAGATAGCTTCGGTGGAGGATCCTCAATCTAACCCACATGTTAAAGAGGGGACTGCAGCATCATTTTTTGCTGGGGACGTCCCTCTTTGCTTCTTTGAAGATCATTCATGGCTGCAACTGCCTTCAATAAATGTGGAGTAGCTTTTAGTCCTTTAAGTATCTTTGTCAAATTTGTGGCCAAGACTTTGAAGGTTTAAGCATTGGCTCAATGGATGAAGGCTATGTAATCTAATATCAGCCCACCTTCAATTTTTGTCAAAGGGCTTTTTCCTGATGCAGTTCAGTTCCACAGCTGATAAAGAGCAAGCTAGGTCTCATGGGCCTTGGTTTGATGGTACAGCATGTCCTTTTTATGCCCTTGGTAACCTTTTGATAAGGTTATCTTCTCCAAGGTGTCTTTTTAGGTTCATTTCTACAACCTCCTTTTGGTTTGCAGATCTGAAAAAAAATTGCATTTTTTAGTGGATCATAAAGGATCCTTTATCAAAATGGATCTTGATAGGAATGGCTCTTTGATAGTTTTGCTAAGGAATGTCTACAGCTTGACCTCTCTCAGCCAGTAGCTCATTCTTTGAATATTTTGTGCTTTGTTGGTTCATGGCTGCAATGTGTGGACTTCAAATGGCTTCCTTTTAGGTGTTTTTGGGGCAATCATCTTGTTCACTGTGAAAAGGATAGCTCCATGAGGAAAAGTAGCTTGGATCAAAACTGTTGTTGGGTTCCCACACCAGGAAAACCAAACAAGGACTTTCTATGGAGAAATCATGACTGTTTTTTCACGTCTGCTAGTCCCTCTGCCCAAGTTCCCTCCCAGGCAACTGTGGATCAAGATGAGGTGCAGTTGCAGCAGGATTCAGTGGGAAGTCATCAGGTTTAGTGGGTGCATCTAAGCCACTATCAAACGAAGGAGTAATTCAAACCCAGGTTCAGGGGTGGCAGGCAGTAGTTGAAGCGATTAACACAGTTTGTTTCCAGCCTCAGGAGAAACCAAAGAAATGAAAAGGATGCAAAACAGGGGTAGAAAGGCTTCAGAAGGAAACACTAGATGTAATTGAAGAAAGTTCCCACCGGACATTGGAGAGCATTCTCTCTCGTTGTACCAGGAGGTTGGTTGCAGCCCAGGCCTGGCCAAAGCATTTTTGGCTGGTCCAGCTTTCAGTTTTTTGTTTCTGTTGTCTTTGAGGCAAATTTGAGGATTTCCTTCTAGTTTCCTAATTTATTAGGATTTCTGTCCGTATTCTGTCTCTTCTATTCTTTCCCAATGTATATTGTTAGTTTGTTTCGGTTCTCTTTTAGTACCCTTGTATCTTTCAATCTGGGTGAGGGCCCCTATAGAACCCCTTAACTAATTTATGTATAAAGAAATGTAGTGTTACATAATGCATGTCTCACTACTTTTAATTTTTGGTAAGAATGGGAAAATGTGTATGGGATGTTCAGATAGTTGTCTCCAACCAACAAACCTGGCATTGCCTTGTCTATATGTCCATCTTTTGACAAAAATGGATGCAGCTTTGAAGAGCTCTCACTTCTCCCTATGTTATGTTGTCTGTTTGTATGCAGACTCATGCATTATTATGATGATCATAAGTATAATGGCATGTTTCTATCATATGTTCCTGTGAAATGTCTCTATTTTTTATTGTGCTTCATGTCTTGTGACCGTGAACAGTTTTTGACTTTTTGTTGTATCTATTTGAGTTTCATCATTGAAAATAGTTATAGCTGAATTTCAAATTCTAATGTACAAGAATGGGTTGCTACCAAATTTGATGCCATTGCCCATTTGATATATAGCCTCAGAAAATTTCTTTAAACAGAAAAATAAAGAATTAAGGTCCACAAATTAGGCTCAAATTTTTGCCCATGTGACATGCAATGGGAAATACAAGTAAATCAAATATAAAAGCACAAATAACACAAGAAGGCGAAGTGCAAACAAAACATATGCAAGAAATGTAAAAGCAACATGTGACATGCAACGGGAAATACAAGTAAATCAAATATAAAAGCACAAATAAGTGAATAACACAAGAAGGCAAAGTGCAAACAAAACATATGCAAGAAATGTAATAGCAACATGAAAGAAAAGACAATGAGTCGGGAAAAAAAGAAGATGGATTCTGATTATCTCAAGTTTTAATGATAGACTTAGGTGGTAAAGAATGTCCAGAAAAAAAGTAAATCAATCTTATGTTCTGATTCAACTCTCATGATTGACGCCAATTATATTTGAATACATTCCTGCAAAGGGTTGAGAACTTGAGCCTCATGCCATCATAAACCAAAATCTAGTATTACAAAAAAAAATTAAACCCCAAAAAGTCAACAATAGATGATGAGAGGGACAGTTCAATCAATGCAGTACTTGTTGTATCTCTTTCTTTCATTAATCAAGAAGAGCAGCACCTTTCTCATTTAACCATTTGTGGCATAATCACCATTGGATAAGTCAGCTTCATGCAATATGCTGTACAACTTGTGCTTTCAAGCTTAGATTCTTGGAAAGCAGGAGACACCAAGGGAACTTCCTGCAAAGCACAGATCAACCAGAAACAACCTCTGAAAGGGCTCTTGCATAAAATATTTAAGACTGTAAATTTAAAGCATATCTTTGGGGTTGTAAGTTTACTAGGTAGTTTTGGCTTAATATTGGTAAACGTTTGCAGAGTATCTTTTGTAGAAATATTATTTTGAGGGAAACCTCTTTGGCGATCCCCGGTTTTGAAGGCAATGTGAGTGGTTCTTATGGTACCTTCTTAAGTTGAATTTTTTGTTCCTTAGGCCAGTGAAAGAGTTTAGCATAGACTTGAATTTGTGTGAAGCTATTGTTGCTTGGGAAGCATACTTATATTTTGATTTTGGGGCTCAAAGAGAAATACTTGCCCTTCTTCCTTGGGTGAGAAGAAGTCCTACAATGCCTTGTTCTTCTTGATGTAGTGTATTCTTTCAAGTAATGTAAGAGAGCTTTTCTTTTAAAACTTTTTTTTAAAGGAAGAAATTCAAGGAGCAAGCACTAGCTAGAAAATACCATAATCTTGCAGAAAAAACACAATTACATCCCAAACAAAACATTGGTTGATAAGTACACTACCTAGCAACTTACAACCCAATATATAAAGTACTTTAATTGTTGAAAACTACTATAGAAGATATAGCTCCATATTTTACCCATCTTGAGAGCTCTAGCAAACATGAATAAATGCAGAATATGTTGTTGTACAAATACATAGACCTAATTTAAGAAAGTCACAAGCTTGTAAAAGGAACATGATCATTTATCACAAAATTCTGTTTCATGTTTTGTTTTTTCAATTGTTCTAATTAAACAGGTTTACTTTTTTGTAGTTTTCCTTTTTTTGAATATTACACCTAACTATTTCGATAGAGAAAAGCTTTAACAATTCAACAAAATTTATGCCAAACATATTCTTCCTGAGAGAAAAAATGCACTTTTCTTACGGAAAAAAAAAATGTGTTACTTATGCCTTACGAAATACACACAATTCATTAGAAATATCACAATATTTCTAGCATGAGGAAAGAGAATTACCTTGACATTTCGATGTATTTGTCCCTGATTGTGAAGATAGTATAATGCCTTTAATACTTCCCGTAAGAAAGATGCAATAACCGACTCTTTAAATCCCTCTTGGTATATAGCTTTCATTAGATGAAGACAAGATCCACCAGCAATGTATGGCATTACGACCCAAAGACTACAATCTACTACAAATGAACAATGGGCTCGCAAAACATTTGGATGGCTAATCAAGCCCATTACCTGCACTCCATGACATATTGTATCCTGCACAAAGAGAGGAAAAAGCATGTGTCAAAGCATAAGATTTGTCTAAATGGCTTACCAAGTGTTTTTGGCATGATGCCACTTCAAAAACAAAGAAAGTCCGCTTTCTACGTGATGTCAGTGTCATGACCCTGACCTTTTGCAAGTATGTTGCAAGTTTCAAATCAAGCATCTAGGTGTAGAGTTACAATACCCTTATTCTATAGTTACCTGAAGACATAGGTAAGAGTACTAGTACAAAGATAAGGATGCCATTCAAATCAAGGTGCATGAGTAAATGTAAAAGGTTAATGGGTATTGGTATAGGGGCAAGGATGCCACTCACATCACAGTACATGAGTAAATAAAAAAGGGTACAGCTACTATTATACATAAATGTAGACATCAAAAAATGTACACACAAGGACAAGCACAAGAATATGGTCCTCATCCATACATTGGAGTTTCCTCATAATTATGCATTTTTCATAAAAGAATCAAAATATGGTATTCAAAACTAAAAGAGAGAATCGATGACAAATTTCCAGCTTTCAACAACACACAACAAGGTTATTATCCTAAAAGAGATTTGCAACCAAGAAGGATGCCAAAATATACAAAGTATCATGAACTTGAGCTATTTATTCACTTGCCTATATTTATACTACACATGCTACAGAAAATGAGTATTAATAAGCATATAAATGTTATTCTTCTCTAATGAACTAAGAACTTTGAACATGAACAGCAATAGAAAGTTGAAACAATACAAATGCTTACCTTTCCTAAAATCTATGTTACGGGGTTCACTAAGAACCCCTCCCCATATTGGTATGGGTCTGGTCCAAGCACACATCTGGTCCTAGGTTCCCCTATGAAATATGCTAACCAATTTTTTCAAAGGATTTTCACAACATAAACCAGCACTAGCCAATTGGATTAGCGTTAGCATCAAACTAAATCCAAGCTTAAACAAAACTCAACGCCAAGAATGCACACTCAATCCAAATGAAGGAAAGGTGTTGACATATGGCAGAGAAACTAAAGAACAGTACTTGAATGAAACTACTCAACGTCAAGAATGTGCACTCAAGATCCCACTGAGGGTGAGGTGCTAACATATGAGGGAGTAATTAATTGAAATTGAAACTAATAGGCGGATAACCAACCATGAAGCTACAACAATCTAATTCGTTCGCTGCGGCGGGCATCCACTGAATAGTGGGGATTCACCACTTGAGAGTGGGTACATTGATATAACCAGTTCATTCTCCGCATTGGCGGTAAACCGTCCAGGGGTAATTAATAAGAAATAAAACAACTAATTGCAGAAGTAAAAATGGTTGGATTAGTACTACTAAATCTCAACCTTACAATCAATAATTCTGCAGCTTACTAATTACAATGATAGAGCATGAAGCTAGAAGTAGAGAATGAATTATGACAATGATTTAACACTCTCTAAATTGAGGAAATAAGCCAAAAACAGAAAGCTAATACATTCTGATGTAAAAATCTGAACTCTGGAATTTCTGATCAGCAACTGTGTAATCAATAAATTGTTCATAACTTCAACAAATTACCTCTGATTTGCGTGAAACAAAGCCCAAAGAGTTGCTAGAGGATAGGCGCCCAGGTTCTGATGGAGAAACAGCAAACAAAGGTCTTCATTTAATTCCCTATGCACAGTTCTCACAACCCAGAATGGTACGGCCTAGAGAAAGGGCGATTTTGTCTTTAAAAATTAGAGACTTCAAAATAAAATCTCAAACTTAGTGGAAAGAGGCGCCCTTGGCAGACAGATGCATTGCAAAAGTACCCAGAACCAAATGAAATTTATTTCAAGAGCTGCTAACAAAATTCACGTTTAGCTGTAGATGCATCAACAACTTGAAAATCTGGAAATTCATCAAAACTTCAATTGTTGAGCACAAATCTGCTAGTCTGGATGAGAACCAGCAAAGTCCAACTAGGTGTTGTATTTCAAACACGAAATTGGTTAATGGCTAGGAGGTAGCATCCTCGAAGCAAGGTTTCAATTGTCATTTCGACAACATAACAATATGATAACATGAATGCATCCAAAGCTGAAGTAGAGCATTCAATTTATAGAAGAGTAGAAAACTCTTCAACTTCACAAGAAGGCACGCCAAGAGTCACCAGGAGACTCTTCATATTTCCAAAAAATCCAATATTTCTCCAAGAGGCGTCCCTTTTCAAGAATTCACTTTATTCTTTTTAAAAACTATAAGTCTTCAATAAAGTGGTGTCCACTTTTCCCAAGGCATTATGTTTTTATTAATAATTAATAAATCACCTCATGAAGGCATCACCCTTCCAAGACCCTCTTTTAAACACAACTTAAAATTGTTCTCCTAGGCCAAGGGTTCAACTGCAAATTACAACCTTAATGCCTTTATTCACCATAAAAATGCCTTAAGAAGTCAAACATGAATTGCAAATAATTGCTCCAACTGGAAATGATGTTCTGAAAGCTGACAAACTCCATACTGCTAAAAATAGAATTTACTATAAATAGTAAACTCTCTGAAATGTCAAAGAACCTTAGACTGGAAACCCTAATTTTACCTCAAACAAGCCTACAGGCTTCCGGAATAGGCTGATGAGTGACAGAACAGATCACTGATGAGAAGGGGACATTACACCCTAAGGTACCGCCTAGGTTGCCCACGTGGTACCCTAGGTGAACTTGGGACGAACTTGGCTGAACACAAGGGGACCCATGGCCATTGAGTCCCAAAAACATTTTAAAAAGCATTTTTTTAAAACAAAAAATTACTTAAAGGTGTTACACCCCATTTTTGCTTTACAAAATTACTTTTAACTTTTACATTAAAATACATTTTGATACTTGATGATATCATTATGATATTTAATGTTTTGATGATATTAAATTATAGTATTATATGCAATGAGATGTATTTGAATTTTAATGATTATATGTTATTTAATCAACATTATGATTAGGTCGTGATGTTTAACGGCTAACTACGTGAATGTTTTTCTAAGTGAAATGCAGGACTATTTCTTGCCCTCCAAAGAGAGAGGGAGAGTATCACCCAGTAGAGGAGAATAGACTTCAAAAAAATGGGTATTGCTATTTGAGTTTCCACACACTCACATAGGTCTACTTTAAACCTCGTAGAGTCAATTTGAGAGTTAAGTTAAACTGAGTTATCAAACTGAGTCGATAGGTTAAGTCTAACCTAGTGGAGTTGAGTCTTGTTTTTGTTATCCTAAAAGAAAGTTAGAAGTGTTTAATGTTATATGTTGTGAATGATAATCAATTAAATGATCTTGTTATTTCAATGAGATAAGTCGATTTTTATTGAATTAGTAAAATTAAAAATTTGATATATATATGAGATAAAAATACATACATACGTACGTATATATATATATATATACGATAGATGATTTTATTATCAGTATGTATGTATGTATGTATATGTATGTATAATGTAATAAAATAATAAAATATATATAGATATATATTATAAAATATATGTTATTTTTATTTAATAAATACCATGCTTGTAAAAGCATGAAGTTGGTATTTTAAATCTGTCTTTTATAAAAGCACATTGAGAGGCAATATAGCCTCTATCGAAGGCTTGTAAGGTGGTATGGCATAAGCCATAACTAAGGCCACATAGTGGCGGCTCTTACTATCTATTTTTATGCCTTAAATCTGTCACATTAAAATGTAACATCTTAACCCCGATGCACGTGGTTTGCGGGTGATTGCGTGCATCCCCAGAGGATTACTCTCGCATCAGCTCGCCCCTCCTAGACCCCAACTTAGCAAAAAAGTAAGACCAAGGCAAGGCTGGTTGGGTCGCGGGGATACCTCTAGCGCAATAAAAAAATAAAAAATAAAAATAACATCTTAACATTAAAACCATGGCAGTTTAGGCCAATATTAAAAGGCAACAAGAATGGAGTTAAAGCCATAAGTGGTGCCATGGATAAAAGCCAGCATCGGCGCCTCCTTATTCTGTTTTGAAGCCACACAAGTGGCAATTGAACTGCATCTTAAATGCAACTATAATTAGTTATTAATGTAAGCCAATGTTTGAATTGCTGGGCAAGCCACTAAGTGGTGACTTAATGTGTTTTTAAATGCATATTTAATAGCTTTGTTAAAGCGTGGCATTTTGGAGGGTAGTCGTTCTCTTCAAAGAGGCAACTCTTATTAAATTTTTAACTCACTCTTTAATGAGTGATAGTGGTGCACCTTTTGGGGAGGTTTTTAGTTTTTCTTTCTTGGCATCGTGTGAGCAAGGGAGCCACCTAATTAATATGTTCAGTTAGCATTAGTGCTGGCAGTGGTAGAGGGCCGCATCTTATACTTGCAAGTTTTTCCTTTTGTTTTCATTCATCACCTGGCACGTAGGAGAGTATTGGAGGTTTTCCTGATACTGGTGTTGGGTTTGAATTGTTTTGTGGAGAGCAAGATTATGGTAGTGGCTGTGCGTAGCTAAGGAAAGCTACAGGAATAGCATAAAGAGAGTGTTATTCTATATCAATTTATGTGTGATCTTGCATTTCAATATACATTCTTAGGGAATAAAAAGTAAGAGTGTCTGCAACCTGTAGAAGGAAGATAAGACCAGTTCGTGGATAAGGGATTCTCATGTTGCTTTTAAGAAGAAAGATTGAGAGCTTTAGAAGAGCTTGCACACTCCTGTCTAAAGTGATTAGCTTTGGAGTTAAGTGCAGGATTTTCTACATATAACCAAGCATGAATATCAAATTTTTCCCCTTCTTTTATTTTGTAAATATAAATTGACAAAGTTCAGTTCGAAAGGAAACCTTATGTGTTTATTTTCGGTATAAGGGTATCGTAAAATTCTTTCAAATTACTGTAGAAGTTAACAAAAGAACCTCTGTTAGAAATTAAAGAATTAACACCATTGGACTTTGGAAAAAGGAAAACAGTCAACTATTCTTTATTGATTTAGAGGAATCAACCCGATATAAATATATGTATTTATAAAGTCTATGTATGAATATTTATATGAGCATAGTAAGGCTGCTTTGATTATGTTATATTAAACTGGAAGTTGAGTTGAATGCTTACACAAAATAACATCTGAAAAGTATCCAGATTCTTACACGTGTTGTATGGTTTAATATCATGGAAATTAGTAAAAGAAAAGTTAAGAGATGAGCTTATTATTCTCTCAGTTGGGTTATTTAATTTATACCAGCTGCATAAACTGATTCATTGAGAAGTTATTAAATACTTGAATATAGTAAGTAATCATTGAATCAAACATGATGATATTTTATTCTTTAAATTTACCACAGATTTTATGGTGTTCTTAATGAAAGGAACCATAAGTTTTAACAATGAAAAGTTTGAAACCTTAATAAGAAGAAGTAATCTTCTAAATAAGTTAAATATTATTTTATTATTCTATTTGACATTTTGTCATTATTCTCAGAAAGATACTAGGTAGGTCAAGTTGATGACAATGTGTCATCATGGTTAACCAAATGTGCATATAAGTAGGAGAGTAATTACTCTCATGGTTTATCATAAGGACTTGAACAAGTGGCAGTTGCCAAGACCCAAGATGTTATGAGAATGTAACATGGGTGTTTGAAATCAGAAAACTTAACCAACCTAGTCATGTTTTGACTTAGTGAATCATCATATTATAACTAAGAATCTTTTGAAAAGTCAAATCAGTTGGTCAAACAGTCATTTTGAGTTAAACTATAGGTCATAAAGTTTCCAAGTTGAGTGAAAGGAGGGTGAACATACAACTCCACTTTTTAACGAAGTGGTTGAAATATTTTCAAACTTTGTCCAAAGTAGGTGTAATAGTCTCTTCTTGCATTTGTCGGTTCACTATGCTCCAGAATTGCATAACCAGTCAATAGAGTCATACTTAGTTAGAGAAGTCTATAGTTGTATGATCGTATTGGTTATGTAGGACACAACACTAGAGACTTAGATGGCATGCTAGGGGTCCCTTAGTTTATACTCTTCGTTGAAGGGTAGGGCCACTTCCAATTCGAAGGTGTGCGAGGGACCGCCAGTCTGTGGTTGGAGGTAAAGCGCTTGGGTGATGCTCTCCCTCTTGCAGACGACAATGTTGAGGCTTGTGAAATTGAAGATTAATCAAGATATGGAAGTTTTGACCTTGAACTTTTTTGTAAATTGTAAATTTGTTTACTTGATTGTAATTCATATATGAAATTGTAATTGGAAAGATGTATTTCTTTGTCATGTCCCCAAATATCGATTGTTTCACCTAAATTTTGATTAAGCGGGAAAAAGCGTTTTAAAACGTTAAATTGAATAAATATTTAAATAATATAAAATTTAAATAATAATATTAAACTAATAAATTTAAATTATTAAAAATAATATTTAAATTTAATTCTCTGGCCAACTTCATCGGATTTGCTAGTATTTATGGAGGCTTGATTTCTTTGTTTGGGATCATCGAATGAAGACATGACGAATTGACAACGTAGCTCGTCATTTGCCTAGTAGGACGTAGTCTCTACCAGTGGGTTGTGTCTTGTTCATCAGCTCATCCATTTCCCAATACATCATATTCCATTCACAAGTTAAGAAGAAATTACCTTTAAGGGAGGGTTCGATCATCATACGGGAGTCATCAGTAGAGTGTAACCCGACTTCATCCTGGATGTGTGATCCGAGTGTAGTGCTACCAAATCCTCACGCGGATACTTGTGTATGCAGCTTCTTACACTAAGCAGTTTGAATGCTATGGATGTGTAATCTGCTGATATCAATTTGTATTGCCTCCTTACATTGCTGTTGAATCTTCACAGGGCGCTTTCACTAGGCAAAGTGTGGAAAGACACGAGAATTCCATTCCAGGCAACCCGACTCAGTCTAAGGCAGGCTCTCGCATTGGAATCAAGATTCTGAAGCGAACTCTTCCTTGCACGTCGGTATTCCATCTCTAGAGCACTCACGGGAGGCAAAGCTGATATTTATGAACATCGGGGACTATTGCATTGCATCTGGCGCAAATCCTCATTTACTTGGATCAGGGGACTTACGACACCTGTGAGATCATTCTTAGACGGTAAATTGCTTCATGATAAATTTGGACATTGTGTTATCACCAAAGGTTGCTATGATGGTGTTGATGGTCATCGCAGTCTATAACCGCAGCATACTGCTTGTGATTTGTAAACAGCTTTCCTCCCTATAAGAATATTTGGTGCCAGCTTATGATTATATCGAATATCATATTTTTCATTGCACATTAGCATTTTCGTTGGGATTAGTTATCATCATTCTACGTAATTTTGTAGAATTCCGATCTGTTTACTTCCAATTTCAGTTATATTGCATTTTCGTTGGGATTAGTTATCATCATTCTAAGTAATTTTGTAGAATTCCGGTCTATTAACTTCCAATTTCGGTTATATTGCATTGGCATTGTGATTTGTTATAAATCTGGGCAATATTTTTTGTTAGAGTTGTGGTGTGTTATCAGTCACCATTGGTGTGTCTAGTTATGGCACCTCACAGTGGTATCAGAGTCGTGATTCTGCCAGCCTGTGGACAATTGGAGATTTATAGAGAGAGAAAGAGGATAGACGCAGAGGTAAGATAAAGATGGAGGAGCAAACTAACAAAATCAAATCTTTCTTAAAGAAGGATCAAGTAAATCAAATGCTGATACAAATGATGCAGACTCTCACTACTACAATAACCAACCACAAATCGAGACCTCGGATAAAGGACACAGATCTTGAGACTGAGGCGCCCAAAGTTTTGAACGAATATCAAAGTTTGTCAGATGATGCAAAAGCCTGCATTCCCCTTGATGCGTACGTGAGAGCACATGAGTCCCATTACTCCCACAAAAAGGGACTTTATGACTACATAAGGCGAAAGAAGAGGAAGTTCAAAAGCTGCCAAGGAAGAGATTAATGGGCTGGAGCCAAGAGAATCAGCCTTGAAACAAGAAGGGCCCAAGATAAAGGAAACTGAAACAATGAAGGACGCATCAAAGCCAGAATCACAAAAGGAGGACATTATAATGAGGTATGATGATTTCAAGGTTGTGATTTTGAGCAATAGTTCTTCATCCACACATGATCATGAGATAGAAGGGTATCATAAGGATGAGGAAGAATCTTGCCTTGTGGAGACACAAGAATTACTTGATGGTACTTCAAAGGAATGTTTGGAGGCCCAAGACAAAGAGGATTTGGTTGGTTGCAAGAAACAAAGTTTTGAGGACGTGAGGACTAAAGAAGACACCAAACTAGTCATATTGAGTCCATATCAAGGAGGTATGGTTTCATTTGATATTCCTTCATTGCCTTTGCATCATGGTTTGGACATAGTTGAGACAAATGTTGCCCATGCATATGATGATGAGCAGAAAAAAGAAGTCCCACAAAAAGAAGAGATTTGGAGAGATCCCCAAATTGAAGCACATAGGGAAGAATTCCACCCTAAGAGGGAAAGTGAACAAGGGTTTGAGGAAGTGATCCAAGTGTTACCCACCACTAATCAGCTACATGGAGATGTTGCATCTTTTGGAATGGCCATTGAGGACAAGCATGGATCAACTATGGCACCCACTACTGGAGAACACATATGTCTTCCTAGCAACCACGAGATTGAAGGAAATGCTGATCTGGATTTCGCCAAACCAGCACCGATGGATCAACTATATGGAGGTATGAGTTCTACTAGTGTTCCTTTGTGGGATCCTAGCCTTGCTCCACCCACCCTATGTCTTGCTAAGGAGGAGTCAAATTGCGATTTGGGTAACTTGGATAGTGGTGAGGTTTATGCATATGAAAGCAATATAAAGACCTTGTCATATATGGAGCCAAGTAATTGGGATAAAGTTGAATTGAGGGATCACTTTATGACAGTGTTCCACGGGCCTAGGGGACCGGGAAACACGTTTCAGAGACGGGGGACAAAGGGCCTAAGTTTGGGGACGGCAGGGAGACGGCGAGGGGACGGCGGTGGCGGGGTGGCAGGGTGGTGGTGCTGATATAGTTATACATATACTTATAGTACTTGAAAAACTAGTTTTGAAAAGATGTATAACAGTATAACAGTATAAGAATTACATTTCAAATGAAACTATAGGAAATTAGTAAAATTATAACATGGCAAAATTTGAAATACTAAATCTAAATACAAAGATATTTGAATGCTAATTGCTAAATAAAATTTGACAAATGAAATTGTCAAATTGGAGATTTCTATTATATCGCCAAATATGAATATCTGATGTCATATGAGATATCACAAAGACTATAAAGATGATTAATTGATTACATGATTCATCATTACAATGAGTAGCATTACAAAATGAAAAGACAAAAGGCCAAAATGTCAAAACTCAAAATGTAGTGAATGGAGGCCTCTAATCATCTACAAACTCCTCATCAATGGAACTGTTGGACTCCACAAGGTCAAGATCCCTCAAGCTCACACCAACCAGCCCTGCATCTGAAGTGGTAGGATCATCCTCATCAATCTGTGAAGGCTCCTCTAGCTCCACATCCCATCGTGCTGCTGGACTCTCCTTGTACACAATTGTCTTGCGGTCCATGAGACGCAAAGCACTGTGTACAGCCACAAGCTTCTCTGCTCTCTTAGAGGTAAGTTTGTTCCTCTTAAGAGAGTGGATGAAGCTATATGTAGACCAGTTCCTCTCAGCAGCTGAAGAACTGGAAACCTGGGATAGCAGACGAATAGCTAGAGTGGTGGTCAAAGATTTTGAACCATGACAATTCCTGGATTCCACCAAATTAAGAGGTTTTGTGTTGTTTTAGAGGAAGGGGTGGGGCCCACGCCAAATTAGGGCAACAATAAAACAAATAAAAATAAAAATTTGTTTAATTTTTTTGTTTTATGGCGTCCATTGACGCGTCTCTTGACGGGAGATGGCTAGGCATCTCCCAACCTCTCGAGAAACGCCTGGGTGTCTCCCCAAGAGACTTGGAGACGTGGAGACGTCTCCACGTCTCCAAATTTCCTTGGGAGACGCGGAGACGTCTCCCCGTCTCTGGCGGAGCACCGGCGGCGGTGGCAGGACGGCGGGAAACGCCAAGTACCCATCCCCCCGTCCCCAAGACATCCCCGTTTTCGAAACGCGACCAGTTTTTTTTGGGGGGGGGAACGCGTTTCCGTGGAACACTGCTTTATGATTGTCCATGCGCCCTCTAGATCAGCAATTGAAGAGAATCATGAATCCACTTGTGCCTTGACACCCTACTCCTATGATGATGATTCCTCTATTGCACATGATGATGATGTTGTCTTATGGGAAGAAGATGATTCAATTCATTGCTACGATGATGATGCCTTGATGGAACTCAAGGTTGACCCAGCCTCAAAACATGAACTATGTTGGAAAGTTGTCACAGAGGTGGCTGGGTCTGAGAAGCAGGGTTGTGGATATGAATTAGAAATGACTGATCAGATCCATGTTGATGGTGTTGAAGACAAATCAGAAATGCTGCATGGAGAATTTATGCCCCGTAAATCACACAACCTGGGAAAGCAATTGAGGATGGATGATAATCAAATTATGGTTGCCTTAACAGACTTTGATGACATCCATAAGATGATAGCAAACTTGTGCTGGAAGGCCCTAAGTGGAGGATCCAAAGAAGGTATATCTCTTGATGATTTGCATAAACTCCAAGAGATTTTGGGGCTAGTGAAGTCAAACTTCCTACTCTTACTTGCGGATAGAGACAACCTCCTTGCATTTGAAGAGATTTATGTCCATGCCTTGAGAATGAAGGAAGATGAAGTAGATAAGCTCACCCTTGAGTTTGGGGGCAGCAGGAAGAAGGCAAAGAATGTAGACATGAAGGAGGGTATTGAAGGACTTGGTGATGAAGACATGATTTGCAGCCATGGGGTTGAGTTTGTAACGTCAGATCTGCACTAAGTGACAACTCATGGGCCAGCAAGTATTGATAACCACTCCTCCATAGATGACACAACATTTAAGCATGAAGGAACGGCTAATTTTCTGAGATATGACAGCAGACCTATACCCTCACATTACCATGCTATGATAATCGAAAGGATCAACCTTAAGGGTCATAATACTCATGGAGGAACTCATATGGGACAGACACTTGTTGGAGAATATGAAACAATGTGGAAGGAGATAGTTGGAGACACTATAAAGAGGCATGTCAGCAGTTCTGATTATCTGATCTGAAACAGTAGCTTTTCCTTCTTGCATAATCAGTTATTAGTGGCTCTCACAGATGAGAATGAAAGCAAGAAAACCTCTCGTACAGTTGGCATCCCATGGGGAGTCAAACACGAAAACTTGATAGGACATAGAAGGAGAGAGGCCAAGGAGCTTTGAAGCATATGGCGAACGAAGAGTGAGCCTTGCATGGTGGCCAAGCGAAGGGAGCAATCAGATTCAAGGTATGATTCGGAGTTTTTGGTTTGTTCACATGACTTGCTTTATAAAGAATTGGTGTCATCTCTTTCAGAATGCCAATTGAAGGGTCACTACATACACTTTGGTGACATGATGAAGCACTCGTTTAGTGGATCAGCCACTGGAATTATGCCCTTGATAGGTGAGTCAGATTCAGTTGAGTTTCTGATCATTCAGGGAGAGCTTAAGGAGTTTACGTGAGATGGGACACAATTCCATCATATTGATAACTCCATGGTGGGGCATGAGACTGTCCTACTTTTAGGACTTATGGCACACATCATGAATGCATTTGCTGTTGATTGGCACACACTGGGAGGACTGAAGTTACAATTGATCTACGATCCCAGGTATGAAGACATTATTGTAATACTTGGCCTTGAGGTGCAAAGGTTTGTGTTTCAGTGTTTCAGCCAGACTATGGAAAATGGGATGAATACGAGCATGAAGACATTGTTGTTCCAGCCTTCACACATCAGTTGCTACTCCATGTTTTGTTGAGTGGTGATTGCCTTACATCGTTATACATAGATTTCCCTAGAAGTGCTTGGGGGTTGCAGCTATTTGGGTAATTTCGAAGGATAGGGAGCACCTCTTTATCAGTGGGAGTCAGCATAATGAGGAGGCTTTATCATCATACGTCATTAGAGACATTCTTTGCGTCATCATAAGTCTGATTTTCAGATATTGGAGTGCTGTCCTGACCTACGCCAACAATCTCGAATGGGCTGATATGCTTTTTCATATGTCCCTAATAGGAGTCTTGCACGTTCATGGGAGATCACTCAAAGACAGGAAGTTGGTGGGAATTGTTGGCCCTTGGAGATACAACCATCTTCTTGTAACTGTTGGACGAAGTAGTGTGATGAGTTGGGACCCGGGTATCGTCATGTTTGGTGCACTCACTCATTGGGGTCGTGAGGAGTGGCGTCACAACTATGAGCCTAATGGTGTAATATTAGAGTGGTGCAACGGAAAACTTGGTGCAAGTGGTCATGCTTCCAAGATCATATTGTTGGACACATGTGGATTGCCTTCGCACCCAAGAACACAGGTTTGCAATTGCTTGAGGGCAAGCAACATCCAGGCAGGGAGAATTATCATGTCCCCAAATATCAATTGTTTCCCCTAAATTCTGATTAAGCGGGAAAAAGCATTTTTAAACGCTAAATTGAATAAATATTTAAATAATATAAAAATTAAATAATAATATTAAAATAATAAATTTAAATTATTAAAAATAATATTTAAATTTAATTCTCTAGCCAACTTCATCAGATTTGCTAGTATTTATGGAGGATTGATTTCTTTGTTTGGGATCATCGAATGAAAACATGACGAATTGACAGTGTAGCTGGTCATTTGCCTAGTAGGACGTAGTCTCTGCCAGTGGGTTGTGTCTTGTTCGTCAGCTCATCCATTTCCCAATACATCATATTCCATTCACAGGTCAAGAAGAAATTATCATTCAAGGAGGGTCTGATCATCATCCAAGGGTCATCAATAGAGTGTAACCCAACTTCATCCTAGGCGCATGATCCGAGTGTAGTGCTACCAAATCTTGATGCGGATATTTGTGTATGCCACTTCTTACACTGGGCAGTTCGAATGCTATGGATGTGTAATCCGCTAATATCAATTTGTATTGCCGCCTTACATTGCCGCTGAATCTTCATAGGGCGCTTTCAACAAGCAAAGTGTGGAAGGACACGGGAATTCCATTCCAGGCAACCCAACTCAGTCTAAGGCAGGCTCTCACGTTGGAATCGAGATTTTGAAGCAAACCTGTGACATCATTCTTAGACGATAAATTGCTTCGTGATAAATCTGGACATTGTGTTATCACCAAAGGTAGCTATGATGGTGTTGATGGTCATCGCAGTCTATAACTGTAGCATACGACTTGTGATTTGTAAACAACTTTCCTCCCTATAAGAATATTTGGTGCCAACTTATGATTATATCGAATATCATATTTTTCATTGCACATTAGCATTTTCGTTGGGATTAGTTATCATCATTCTGAGTAACTTTGTAGAATTTTGGTCTGTTAACTTCCAATTTTGGTTATATTGCATTGGCATTGTATTTGGTATAAATTTGGGCAATATTTTCTATTAGAGTTGTGGTGTGTTATCAATCACCATTGGTGTGTTTGGTTATGGCACCTCACACTCTTTTATAAGTTGAAAAGTAATGTTATTTTAAATGTGACATGTTTTATGTTTTCAATTATGCAAAGAGCAATAAATGATGTTAGAAAAGAAAAAAAGTTTAGATCCCTATTTTTAAGGAATTGCAATTATTTACTTCAAGGTTAAAAATCAAAGAATTTACTGTGTTGTTTGAGTTAGATTGTTACAAAAGACATCAATTCACCCTAAAGAGAGGGCATAAGACTTTGTTCAACTCATTTGACAAACACAAAAGACCAAAACTATACTTTTTTCCTTCCTGCCGCCATTGTTGGGTTTTGAAGGTTAAATCCTTTTTTTCAAGTTTTTTTATTGGGGGTAACTTTTGATTTTTTATTTTATTTTTTTATGCACAATAAGGGGTTATAATGCCCTTTTTCTTAAGTCGTTGGGTTGTTAATTTGTAATGTTTTTATCTTTTAGGTTCATACAAAATGCTAGCAATTCTAGTTTAGTTGCCCTAAACACAAATAGTTCATTTAAATTTGATGCATCCTCACCTCTTTTATGACATACAACAATGATTGAACAACTTTCTAGTGGTGCGGATTATCATTGGCATTGTAGCCAATGTGGAACTAAGTATAAGGGCTCATACTTTCAAGTGAAAGCTCACTTCTACGTTGTTCCTTGCCAAGGAATAAAAGTTTATCCGAGGTCAAATAAAAAAGGGTTGCCAAAGAAACAAATAATGGTGTATATTAAAGGACAAGAGGATGCCGACATGGTAAGTAACTAATCAAAGGAAAGAGCACATCCTCTTGCCAAGAAAGCTTGTAGAAATCTCCTAGTGGCTTATCACAACTGACTGCCCCACATCCTTCCATGCCATTGGCACCATCTTCCCAAGAAGAGAATGTTTCACATTAAAGAGGCCCATTGGAAAAGGCCTTCAAAAATGTAGTGAAGGAGGTTGCAAATAAAAGCATTTTTCATTGCATTTATGGCAATGGGATTCCTTTCAACCTCATTAAATCACCATATTGGTGGGATATGGTGATGGCCATTGCCAATGCAACTTCTAATTATGTTAGTCTTGGGTATGAAAAGGTGCAAACCACCTTATTGGTGAAGGAGAAAGCTTCAATATCATTGAAAGAAATTAATGATAAATGGCCTGGAATAGGTGTATCCATCATTTTTTATGGATGCAAAGATTGCAAAAATAGACCATTAATCAATGTCATTACAATGTCACCTAAAGGGGTGATGTTTTTGAAACTAGTGGATTGTGAGGGGCAAGTGAAGGATGCAAATTTTATTGCCAATATCCTCATAGAATCCATTCAAATGGTGGGCACTAAAAATGTTGTCCGAGTCATAACGGACAACACTAAAAATTGTAGTGAATTTGGTTCTATAGTGGAGGATATATATGGTTACATTTTTTGGACACCATGTGCAGTTCACTCACTTAATTTGATATTGCAAAAGATTAGCACAACGATTGAGTGGGTCAAAGACATCTACACGGAGGCCAAGGAGATTCAAATGTCTGTGACTAATCATCATGTCACAAGGAATCTTCAGGACCTTTTCAACTTGGAGTTGTTGAAGGTAATTTGAATTTTATTTTATAATATATATACATTTTATTCTTTTAATTGTTGATATGTGACATTCCATCTACCTTTTAATATTTTAATTTGTATTTTTTTACACCATGTTAGGTTGCCAATCAATTTGCATCACAAACAATCATCTTAAGACGACTTGTGAAGGTGCAAGATGCATTGAGTGGTACGATCATCAACAGTTTTAGGCAATCAAGTATAGAGAGAGCCCAAAAAGTCAATGCATTGATCCTAGATGATGAGTGGTGGGCTCATGTGTGATATGTTTTAAGTTTCACTGAGTCTTTCATCAGCATGACTAAGTATGTTGATACAATGTGCCCATGTTTAGGTGAAATTTATGATGGCATGGACTCCATGGTTGAGAAAATAAGAACCATAATAGAAACTAAGGAGCATGACCCAATAGAAACATTCTACAAAAGTGTGCAAAAGATCATCGTTGACCACTAGAACAAGATGACCATGCACTTATATCTCCAAGCATTTGCTTTGTCCCCAAAGTCTCATAGCAAGGAGACACCTTCCTTGTCGAGGAGGGTGGCAACATATAGGGATGAAGAGGTTGCTACTAGCTACAAGACTGCATTTAGAAGAATATTTCTAGATGTAGACATCCAAAGCGTTGGCTTGAGTGAGTTTGGCTACTTCATATCTTCAATGAATCATGATGTTTGAACTCCTGGAGACAAGTACAAAAAAGATACTCATGAATTGTGCATACATGGCCAAGGCTCTATTTACTTGCAGCCTCTTGCAATAAAAATTCTCTCTCAAGTATTCATCAATTTATTTTTATTTTTCTCATTTTTCAATTGTTGCTATATATTATAATAATATAATTTTATAAATGATGTTTTATATTTATAAAATTAAGTACAAATGTTGTATGCAAATTTAGCGGGTTGCAAGTTCTTCTTCAGCTAAGCAAAATTGGAGTACACACTCCATCCACTTAGTCAAGCGCAGCCCATTGGGTGCAAAAAAGCTAAGGATTTGGTCTTTGTACACTCCAACCTTCGTCTCTTGTCACATAAGACACCTCAATACAATGAGGTGGTGACAAAGTCTCAGTGTGCCAACTTAAGCACTACATTTGCACAACTTGCTGAAGTCTTTATAGATGAGGTAGCTTTTGCACATGCCACTACTAGTGGGAGTGGCACTTCAATCGATTGTGGTTCAAATGAAATTGGACAAAATATTGACTCTGATGCTTTTGATGAAGAGCAATATGAAGACTGTTAAATATTGATTGTAATTTTTATTATGTATTGACATTTTGATTTGACAAATCATTGAATAATGAATTTATGAGTAATTCCATTTTTGCAAATTGTGAATATGAATTATTTAAATATTTTGTTTATTGGCATTTATGAGCATCATTGTTTATATATATATATATAGCTTAACCCATACCTGTACCCAAGGAAAAAAAGTTATCATAACTAGTACGAATACTTGTACCAAGACCAATAACTTTGTTTTTTTTATTTTTCAAACTCCTATTTTAACGTTTATGTGTCATAACCATTGGTTAGGGTTCTACAATTGGTGGATGGGGATCAAAACCCCATGGGGTATCTATATGAGGCCATGGATAAGGCCAAAGAAGCAATTCAGCATTGGTATAGGTTGAATAAGACCAAATATAAACCCATATGGCACAGTAGTGATCAAAAGTTGAACCGACAACTCCACTAACATATTCATGTTGTTGCCTACTATTTGAACACTGGGTTTTTCTTCTCCCCTTCATTCAAAGCGTGAAGGTTATGTTTGGCCTCAACGTGTGTATTGAGAGATTGGTTGTTGATGACAACCTTCAAGACCTCATACTTGCTGAGATACAAAGTTATAGCAGAATGAAGGGGGCATTATTTTCTCCAAATTTTTGCATTCATAGGAGAGCCACTCTTCAACCAAGTAAAACAAGCGTACATGTTTAAATTTAATTTACTATTTATTTTAACTTTTAAGTTTACTAAAATCCATATAAAGTTACAAATACTATCCTTACAAATTTGTGGCGGGAACATTATGGTGCCACAATGCCTAATCTTCAAAAGCTTTCCATCCACATTTTATCTAGTTGTAAGCAAAAGTAGAGTGTTTTTTAGGCCATTGACACAGAAAAAGGCAATAGGTTGACTCAAAAGCGTTTGAATGGCCTTGTCTATGTGCAGTACAACCTTCAGTTGCATAAAAAGAAAGTACAAGGACAAGATATACATCACACACTTGACCTTGATAATATTGATCCATATTCAAATTGGATTGTTGAGCCTAAGGATGTTGATGTGGATCCATTGTTTCGATGATGACTTAATTGATTTGGCGAGGGAGGCAGCCAAATGAGAAGCAAATGTGGTAGCATATGAGGAAGTCGAAGGCAAGGCTGGTGAGACATAAAGGAAAGTTCCTTGCATACACAACTAGATCCTATCAATATGGATGAGGCACCTATTGAGGCTCCCATAATGGATATTGCTCCTATAGCATCCACTTCCACAACACCCACAAAACAGCAGTAGACTTTTTTTGAGCTTTAGTCATAGAAAAAATTTATTTTTTATAATTTTTATTGATATTGAAACTTGAAGTTCATATGTATTTAAAGGTAGAACTCGATTTTTGGTCTATGATATGTATTAAACTCTAATTTTGATTTATATATGATAGAAATCAGTAATATGTTCTACGAATTAGTAATATGTGTGTTTTTAAAGAATATTTTTTAAAATTTATGAATTTTCAAATATTCAATAAATTTGCCAAGTTACTGTGAGTTTTTCCCCGAGTTTTTTCTGAGCCTCGAGTTTTTAAAAAAACTGGGCCTGCTGAGTAATTGCCAAGTCCAAGATTTTCAACAATGGTACTTACTATCATAAATCATATTTTCATTAGATGCCAAAGACACCTTTTTGTAACTTTGGATAGTCTTACTTAAAATGCAGTCCGCATGAAACCACATCCCACCATATGGTCAAACATTGTTACATTAACACCAATCAATCCTTCTTGACTTTGCTGAACCACCAAATCTCACTTTTGTTTGAAACAATCCCTTTCTGAATTGTTAGGATTTCCACAATTTAGCAAATTTTATGTCTTTTATGATCTTCTGCTTGTATTTTTTCTATTCCTCTTCCCGACTCACAAATGCTCTGGCTTTGTAAGTTTCATTTTATCCAATTTTAAACTTCATCTTTTTTTCCCTTTATAAGTATATGCATAGTTGTGTTGAATTCTTTAAATAACGTTGGTAGATGGTTTGTTATGATCAACAACATTTCTCCGTCATTAGTATTTTCACCAGCTGCTATGAATCCAAACCAAATCTCCTTTAACTTTGTCATCAAACTGAACGTTAATCTCTTGTCTCATCTTCAAACTGATTAATTGATTCTAAGAGTGCATCACTCTCAGCAGTTTTGGTCTTCTAAATTCCATAACAATAGAAACAAAATCCTTTAAAAAAACTGGGTAGAATTTTATTCAAATCCTGCACAAGCTTTCCCAAAACAATGTTTCCACATTGCTCTTGTTGAATTTTTTGTCTTGTATAATGTCTTTAACTTAGTTGGAATCTTTATGACATTGTCTTCCTTTTACACAAATGGAATAAAGCTGTTGGATATTGATAAGTTGATCAAATCTTCAAGGTTCCTCTTTACATCTTCCATAGCAATTTTCTTTTTCTTTTCCTCATCGTATGGCTCTATGGTCACAACTCACGATTCATCAAAATTATCATCGTTACATGCTTCCAAACTCTAAATTTTCTCCCCACTACACCTATAGGAATTTGGGAGAAAGAAAGACTGAATGTTTGCAATATCTGTGACTTATGTACAAACACACCTATTTGAGAACAGGTAAAATAATCGTATGACAAATGAAACATTAACACACTTCTCATATACACAACACAAACAAAGACACCAAGGTATGTCTTTTTGACAAAGCCCCCTCCCATAATCTTTGGGCTTCTTACACAATGTGATCACTTACATGACCTATCTCTCAAAGTCAACTATGACTTCTAATATCCTACAAGTAATCCAAGAACAGTATATTCCTTATGTCTCCTTTAAAACTTACAATTTCATTACCTGTATATCTCTGAAGTTTCACAAATCTCCAATCAGCATTTTAACTAAACAAAAAACAAAAAAACCTTTATACTAATTTTATAAAACAAAACCATTTTACCTTTCCACTCCCCATATAACCATTGAACAGACTTGACACATAATAAGCAGAGTTTTTTTAGCTTAAATTTCAATTGAATTTCTATAGAAAAGTTAAAACTCTACATAAAAATTATGAAAATGCAGATATGCCCCAAACATTGTCACATAACCATCTCAAATACTCTATCCATAGGTTTACAACTCACTGAGTACTTGCAAGATATTTTCACAGCCAAGAAACATGTCCATTCACTCACAGGTGAGTTCTAGTAAGTTTTGCATTGAAAACCGCACGAAGTACTTGCAAGCCTGTAGGATAAACTTGTGTATGCCAAGTTTTTTTCAAGTTTTGCTGAGTAATTGCCAATTTGCCAAGTTTCGAAAAAAAAAAAATTTAATTTGCCCAGTTTAGCTGAGTTTTTGAATAGTTGTTGAGTCCAAATCAAAATTAGGTCAGCCAAGTTTTGCCAAGATGCAAATTTTCAAACTTCGATTCTATCCACTTTAAGCATCCCATCCTGCCACTTCTCAACAGCAAACAGCCTTTTTCCAAACTCCACAACTAGGCTTGGACTGCTCGACCTATATCTAATAGTCTCTTGTCCATGCATTCAAATGATTCATACATCACTGTTAAATTTGCCTCAAACACCTTTAATACTATTAGATTCTGATACTATTTAAATGAAGGCAATTATTCATATATTCCAATATCGCCAATGCTCCAGCATAAGTTTAGTTTGATTATTTAAAATCGCTACTGTTTTTTATTCTTCAACTCTTATAAATTTAAAGTCTCCAATAACAGTCCAAATCTGCATGTGCAAGATTGAAACTTGACAGTTAATTAAAAGCACTCAAATAGCCCAGCACTCTTCTTCATGGCAAAACTATCTTCATATCTTTGTACAGTTCCACAGGACGAAGAACTATGAATGCTGCCATAACATAAGTTCTCTTTCAGGAATCAGAGCATTTGCAAAACTGTAAGAAAGTAAAAACACGGCACCTCTGGATCTCTGGAACATAATAAGGTTTATGAATGAACACCTCTGGATTTCATGCAGGCCTGTCTATTGATCCTTATCCTGGAAGGAGATTTGTCGATACACGGCAGCTTTTGTTTAGCTTTTTATACAAGGTGAAAAAGAGGCATGGATTGTTTTTGTGGTCCCTGTCACCATGGGCATAAAGACAATATGGTGAATTGGTTGGAACAACAAATTAGTCAGCACAAATTCCAATGAGAAGTTGGCAATGAATATCAATCTGTTCCTTTAATGGAAGGTCCACAGCAGCTTTAGAGTTGGCCATATTCGTTACCAAACCTTAAGAATCAGTAGAAGGTACTCATCCATCTCTATGCCTAAGCAGGGATGTGTTCCATGCTAAGATTTTTTTTCACAAATATCGTCATCATGGGTATATGCAAGTACATGACAAGTGGTCCATAGCCAGCACCTCACAACAGTTGATCCTGTAAGAAAAGTACTATTGTGGGTGGATGAAGAAGACCCACTGATGGATATAATTGAACTATGGCACCTTCATTCTACTCAACTAAACATTCAAATTCCATTCCATTGCATCAAAAAGTCATATTCATTCAATGTGACAGTCAATTATCAAACACAAAACAGCACCTCTCCGCACTTGATTGTCTAAGAAGAGGACAATTGCACATAGGGCAAACAAAAATAGGATTCTTGTGGGAAGTTGAAGGAGGCACTGGAGAATTTAATTCAACGAAATGGTACATTTGTTCTGCTCAATTATATGTTCAAAATCCATTCCTTTTCCTCCTAAAGACATACTCATTTGATATCATAGTAAAAATACGCCGTATGTTCATGGTTAGATTATCTTTTCCTATCATAAAACACAAACCAATGCCTTTCCACACCCAGTCCTCTGAGATGAAGTCGATGGAAAATATGGTTGTTGTGTAGTTTAAGAATACCCGCTAGATCAACTGAATCAACTAGATGAGACATTTGTTCTACACAATTAAATGTTCAAATTCGTTTCCATGTGTAATGAAGACATACTCATTTGATATTCTAGTCAATTATGTGTGATATGTCTATTGTTAGTTTACTTTTTTGAATTTTTCCTATCATCAAACACAAACTGGAACCTCTCCACACTTGATCCTCACGGAAAAGGGCCGTGGAAGAACAAAGGACAGTGGTCTATAGCTTTGTTGTGGATATGTGAAGAAGGCTCACTTGAGGATCGACTTCAACTATAGCACATTATTATACTGCTAAAATGACTTAAATTATTTCCATTGCATGCAATAGCCATATCCATTTGATACCTAGTCAAACACGTACCAAATGTTCAGTATTACTTCCTTTTTTCGCATCATCAAACACAAACAAGAGCCCCTCTACACACTTGATCCTCTGACAAAAGAAAATGAAACAGAGGACAGTAGAATACAGAGTTGTTTTAAGCAGGTGAAGAAGACCAATACTCATTTCAAAATCTAATTGACACCTTCATTTCATCTAATCAAATATTCAAATTTATATAGTTCTTGGACATCTTGGTCAAATATTCACCATACAATTTTCTTTGATTTTCAGATTTTAAAGCATAAACAAACAAAGAGGAAACATTGTGCCTACCAGAGTAGCACTGGACTTGTCAAGGTCCACAACTTTAATTGCAACGATCTCATTCAAAGGAACACAGAGAGCCCTGTACACTATTGCACTGGTACCCACACCCACCTCCTCATATAGCTGATAATCAGAAGGCTTCACTGGATACTTCTTTCTAGATCTCTGCTGAACCACAGTTAGACTTTGAATAAGCTTTTTCTTGGATGGCGAGGTCAATAATTTCCCTCCAAAGCATCCCCCCTTGCCTCTAAAAGGATCCATCATCCAATGGATTCAATCAAACCAGTTCTCAGTTGAACAGAAATAAAACAAACTAAAATAGCTCTACATATGTTATGTTTAGGCTTTTTTCAGTTTTTTCCGCTCTCCTCCAATCATGACACCTATTTATCATCCCGATGTTTGTTTTATTCTCGGTATTTGGATATCGATCTGATTCAACATGTTCGTTTTTCTAGTAACGAAAATAAACACGGTGTTAAGAGCAGCAACTGTCAAGCATGTGGGTCTGCATTGTCATTGGCCAGAGTTTTCGGTCAGATTGCTCAAATGGGTTTTAGGATTTGGGTTATACCTAATGTAAAGCCTGGTCAGACGATTTAATTTACATTATGAAGAGAAACTAGGTAATTGGGGAGTGATGGAAGGACAACTCAATGAAAATATTTTCATATCGTAAAAGAAAATGAGAACCTGATGATTACCTGGGTAGGTAATCCCTTCGGCTTGTTTTTAGTTTTTCAAACAGCAAGGAATCATCATTCAATTCAGAAATTTACCGATAGCTACTAGCAGTTACGATAAAATCACATATTTTTAATACGTGGCATTCTTGTTCACGCGGTTTTAATAGCAATATTTTATAATTTAGGTCTTATTATCTGTCAAATGCCTATTTGATATTGAGAATTACGAGGTAGTTTTTATGATAAATTTACATATTAAAATATATAGTAAAGTCTTCGAAAAAAACAGTGATATGATATCACATCTCAAAGTCAAACCATGTTTGTTAAGAAAAATTAACAATAACTTTAAAAAATATCAAATTATAAAACATTTAATATATTGTTAATGCATACATGTGCATAAAAGAAAATCTATGGAATCTTATGTAAAACCATGCATAGGATCAAGAAATAAATTTTTTATATAAAAACGTTATATTTTTTTGGACATGAAATCTCCACATACTCTTACATTCTTTTTCAATTACGCCGAGAGGCTAACCCTACAATGGCAACACGATGCTTATAGAGGCTAGCGTGAAAGAAAAACAAAAAGCAATATTTAACAATAACAAATATATTAAATAAATGTACTTTATATTTATATTAATTATAAATGGTTATAATATTGTTATTTTTTTTAATTATTAATGCATAAGTTTTAATTAGGGTGAAGAGATAAAATCATTACCTAAAAAATTAAAGATTTTTACATCAAATATCTACACACTATTATATTCTTTTTTAAATTATAATTTAAAAAAAAAAACAAAAGATGGATATCTAACTTACACTATAAATGATGCAGGAGCATTCTAAGGGTACTAACAATTTGCATCACCAAAATTATTGTTATTTCAATTTTGTCTATTTTCAATAAGGGTTTAGGGGAAGGAGGAGAATAAATATTTTGATTTGCAACTTTGTAATTTCTCTTGGGTGAAATTGTAATTGTAATTTTGGTGGGAATTATATATTTATAAATATTTTCTAAGGAAATTTTGGAAAAATACTTCTCTTGGACATCCCATTATTAGTGGGGACCACTCCATGTTCAAGTGCATGTTATGCATGCATTTACATGTTTGTGCCACAAGCTTTGCATGTTGTTGCATGTCCATATTTGGAGTCGTCGGGTCAGGAGTCAAAGAAGGTATCATAATTGACCAAATTTGATTGGCCATGGTTAAGGTGCCCATGTGAAGGCCATGTGAGCATTGAATAATTTTATTATTTTATGATTATTTTTTCAAATGGGGCATGGGTTTTTCAAGGTGTTTTTCTTGTGGTTTTGGAAAACCATAATGGTTTTCTCATTCTAAAACTTCTATATTATGATGTCTTTTCATATGGGGAGATGGCTTTGGGAGTTTTTACAGGTGAGATGGCGAGATGCTGCTAGATTGAAGAGAGGATTTGAAGACTCCATTATTGCAGATTTATATTTGCATATAAGCCCATATTTTTTGGAGCTAGTAAGCTCCACATTTTGGGAGATAGTGAGGTAGTGAAGTCCATGTGAAGAGAGCTTGAGAGCTTCAACTGAAAGAAGGTTGAAAGAGACCAAGAATACATTTTTGTTGCAGGTTTGGAGGTGTGCTACAGTGGCAAGAAGATTGATGATATCATGATTTGATTGCAACAAAAAGATTGATGATTTCATGGTTTGATTGCAGTAACTTGATTTCTAATGAAGATTGCAGGGTGAAGTTATTAGAAGCTTGTGATAGAAGTCAAATTGAAAGAGATAATTTTTGTATTGATCTTTGCTATTTTGTATCAGTCATATTTCAAATTTGTAATTATTTTCATTAACCCATATGGTTGCACAACCATTAGTTTAAGTTATGCTATGTAATTCTTGAATTTCTTGGAGATTTTGAATGAACAAAGAAGAACACTTCTTGCAGATTTTTGTGTTATTTCAAACCATTTCTAAGTTTAATTTTCAGATTGTTATGAGTATGTGAATGAGGGTTGGTTTCTTACTTCATCATTAAATCATAATTTTACCTTCATTACAAAACATTTGAAACTCTAAAGTTTGTGATGTGATTTTAATTTTTAAGTATTTAAACTTTTTTTAAATTAATATAATTGTATGTTTTTTTTATTTTTAAGTATTTTTTATTTTCTAAAATTAATATTTTAACTAAATTAAAACAAATGATATATTTAATCAAGGAAAAAATAATGGCATATAGATAAATATAATTTATTTTACATATACGAAAAATATTTGGATTATATATATGTGTGTGTGTGTGTACTATTTGTTAGATCAAATATTATGAGGGAGTGTGTATATAAATCAAAAGTTATCAAATAATTAAACTATCACAAGTAAATGATTCAATCCATCAAAATTATTAGGGGTCAAATAAATATCAATCATACAAAAAAATTAAACTTTAATAAATGATATAATAAAAAATAGATCATCATTCTCGCTATTTAAATACAATTAATTTTATAAAACCTTTAAATATTTCAAATATATTTGAAATATATTGTTGTAGACATGTAAAAATGACCTAACACTTATGGCATATCATAAATGACACTTTCTCGTCATCAGCATCATTATCATCTAATATCATTGCATTTTGCATCAATTACATCAAAAACCCTAATTTCCTCTATTAATTGAATATTATTACATTATTTAATTAATTCACAATTTTATCATTTTTGACTAATAAAATAAATTTCATTTATTTAATAAAGTTCTAATCTGACTTTATTCCTCCTGATTAATTAAATAACATCAATTATTTAATTATGTCGCTAATTTACCCTATTCCCCTAAATCGATTAAATTATTAATACTTAATGGTTTAATTAAATCACTTTGCCCTAAACTTGAATAATTAAATTAATTATTCAAACATCATTCAAAAAGGTCAAAACAAACAAATGCAACTTTGTTTGTGAAATTCAAACATGAATTGCACATTCAACTCAAAAAGCTTAATTAATTAATTACCCTCGCCCACTTTTATGATTGAGCAAATTACGCTCATCGATTGCTCACTCTAATTGGATGACCGGTTCATCTTTTTCCTGGTTGATTCATTTATTTTCTAATTAATCCATCTATTCTTCAATCCCACTGAAAGTTCAATGTGATTTTTCTCAATTCCACAAATTAGGCAATCTATTTCCTCTTATTGATCAATTAACATCCTTGATTGATTTGATCACAAAAGCTAACTGAGCAATCTAATTCTTCTCAACAACTTTCAACCATTGATCTTGATTCAATATTGTTATGATCTTGCACGCTCATTTCAAATCGTAAAATCTATATAACAATCCTCTTCATCCTAAAAAATGGTCAAAGAATTGATATCTTTTGTGCAACAAAGTAATGCTAAATTGACAATTGATTTCTTAAGAGCTTTTACATGCATCTTTGATCACCATTTTACACACATTGGAGCTTTTGCAACGCATAATGGAGGCTTCACATTGATACAAAAATGCAATCCAACATCTTTCTGAATACACTTCAACATGAGATGGGTAACAATATGATTGTTTGAATTCATTTGTTTGTTCTTCATTTGATTTTATATTGTTCATTTCATGAGTAATGGGTTTAGGAATTCATAATCTTGTTTTGAATTAAGATTGGTTCAATTCATTTATGTTATTATCTTATATCTCGATTTCCCCCTTACACATTTTGGCACGCCCGGTGGGACCTCGATCCTTGACATTAACATTTCTTTGAGTGTATATTGAGTAGTTGCAGGTTCCAAAAATGCACTTGAAATAAATTTACGTGAATGCTATAGGAATCTTACGTGCGGTTGTTTCTCTGTTTCAATTGTGGTTGCATTTTTCGCAACCGCTATTGAAAAAACTGACCACTTTTGCTCTAGCTAATAGGGTCGCTTTTGACATAACAGGGATGCTTTTGATAATGAGGATTGTAATTGCACATAACAGGGCCACTTTTGACAAAGAGGACTACAATTGCTAAAATAGCAGGGTTGCTTTTGACTAACATTTACGCTTTTGCTTTGTTCTTTTGATTTGAAAATTTGTAAGTAATTTTGTTGATTTATAACACTAACGGGTGTTTGTTTTGGGTGTTTTGGGTGTTTTGAGGTTGTTGACTTTGTTTGTACATCTCTTGCAATAATATGCCACACTTTACATCAAAAACAACTAACTATTTTATTGTGGAGAAGGCAAACGGTCCAAGTCCATATTTTCTAACAAATATTTCTTAGTTTAAATAAAACATTTTTTATTTGGTGCTATAAAATTGAGCCCCACAAACTTGCACATTTCAATTTGGTGTTTTAAAATAAAGTTTTAAAATAGTTCGTAGTTTAGGGAAACATTTTCAATTTGGTGCTATAAAATTGAACCCCACAACTTGCACATTTTGATTTGGTGTTTTAAAATAAACTTTCAAAATCTTTCGTAGTTTAAGGAAACATTTTTTATTTGGTGCTTAAAAATTGAACCCCACAACCTACACATTTTGATTTGGTGTCTTAAAATGAACTTTCAAAAGCTTTCGTAGTTTAGAACAACTCTTCATTTTGGTGCTCATAAAATGGAATGCTTTCTTTTGACCAAATGCTTTCAATTTGTGGACAAACGAACAATCTTTATTTTGTTGACCACATTAAGACAAGGTTATTAGAAACATTGAAGAATTGGTGCTTAAAACTAAACAAATACATTCTGATTTGCATGTTGCTATCTGCTTTCTTGAAATCTAGAACACTTCAAAATTGGTGCACATAAAAAATAAATTGTTATCTTGTTTACACTTCATTCATTTATTTATTTTGGATAGCATCGCTCAAGGGGCTTAAAAAGAATATTGTGATGAATTATATGTCATGTGTATTTTGTGTTTGGCAAACTAAGTGTCTATCCTCTCCCCTCATGTCTTTTTGGTGATCTTGGGTGATGAAAAGCACTTTGAGTTTCACACTTGTTTCATTTCAAGCATCACTTTTAGAGGGCCTACCTTTGAGACACATCCCACATTGGAGAACTCAAAGACAACTCAAATAAATTTTCCCCTTAGGTTGCTATATAAATGGTCAAGGCTAAATGCCAAATGACCTAATCAAAAATTACTTTGTCGTCTGTGTCATTCAAGAAAGGGGAGGTGCCATTTGGTATATAGAGCCTCGAGTAAGTTGGTTAAAGCCTTAAGTGGCTTGTTGGGTGTTAGCAAAGCATTGGATCCCCTGAGAAATGACTAAGAACCAATGTAGTAGAGGCCACCCCTTTTTATCCAAAACATTCTTTAAAAGTGGTGCACTGAAATTTACTTCTGAGAAGTTACTTACCAAGTCTGATTTATGGTTGAGATTAAAACACTCTCCATAAGTTGCATGTAAAATCATCCCTTCGGGGCATGAGGTAAGCCCACCTAAAAGAATGTGGGGTGATCCCACAATAGTGGTTTACAATTTTTGGCCAAATTGGACACTGAAATTATTTTTTTAAACTAAATCTTCACATTCGGGCACCTATAGCGGCTAAACCATGAAGAATTTGAATATGATAAAAAATAGAGTCTCGTCACATTTTGTCTGTAGATTCTAAAAATATTTTTTTCAAAATTTTGGAATTAGATTGCACTTCTTTTCCATCTCCCACAAAAAAACTAGTTTTTTCAAAAACAACATTTTTAAAAAGTGATGCACACCGTATAACGTATAACTTTTTTTCCATGAAGGATAAAATTCTAATTCTTTCGAATTTAGATTTGTAACTCTGATATCTAGTGCTTCCACTTGGTTAGACATTTTTTTATGGAATATTTGTTCTTTAATCATGTTTTGAAATCAAACCAATTACAATTCAGGCATAGCGCGACCGTATAACGCATAACTTTGTTTGTATGTATTGAAATTCAACTTCTTCTTTTTTGTTGGATCAAGGACTTCAATATCTGGTGCACTCATATTTTTCTTTTCTTTTTTTTGATAATCTGCTATTTTTCCACATGTGTAGAACAAAGACCTTCATTTTCGATGAAAAACCTATGTTTAATAAAACTAAAAAACCAAATACATAATAAAACCAAAAAATATTAAAATTATATTCGTTGGATAGCTCGTTCTGAGGACTACCTGATTCAAGTTGGTTTTGTGAATATTCCTCCATTTTCATCCTCAACCCAAGCTCCGAAGTGCCAAAATTTAGGTTTTTTTGTGTCTCAGGGAGGGGATGAGGAATAAAGGGGGTTCAAACAAACCCATAGGGGTTCGAGCGAACCCCTAGGGGTTCACTTGAACCAGGGTTCATTCGAACCCCCCTTCTATAAGGGGTTTTGATGGCTTTTTTGGCGGGAAAGTATTAGGAGTGTTCACCCAAACCTAGGTTCTAACGAACCCCTAATGGGTTCGGTCGAACCAATAGGTTCATACGAACCCCTAAAATCAATTTTTTTGCCATGCATTCATTTTCTGTAATTTTTCCTTCCTCACTTCAATTGTAAACCACTATTGTGGCTTCACCCTATGTCTATCTCTAGATTGTAAAATATTTCTTCAAAAACTTGCCAAAATGTTTTGTTACTTTGGACATCAAACACTTTGCTTGATTTAAAAATAACACATCAAAACAAACATTGAATTTGGTTAGCAAATTGCAAACCCTTTAGACTTAGTGTGAATACCTTTGAAAAGAGCCCTATGTTTGCACTCCTTAAAAGATATCTTAAACAATTATCTTTAAAGGTTTCGAAATATTTAGGCTTACATTTCAAGTCACATTTTAGACCCAAGTCAACATTGGGAACTATGGTTTTAGTATCTTGACTTTCACAAACTTTGAGCTTTTGTAGAAAAAAACTTGCTTAAACTATAGAAATTTAGAGTCAAATAGTTTTGATTGTTGTGTTGTATTATATCACTTTCCAAATTCTCAAAAAAAACAAATCAAATCAAAATGAAGCATCAAAACTACAAATTTATCCGAACTGCTACCAAAATAGAACCTAGAAAAACAAACTTGAACAAAAGCTGCTATTGCTCTTGTTTTTGTTGCTTTTGACCTAAAACTAGCCATAGTTGACCAAAAACCTACCGTTATTTCTCTCTAGATTATGATAGTCATTGTCAAAAACTTGCCGCTTTTGAAAAACATAACACAATTGACCTAAAATTGCAGCAGTTGATCCTAACATTGTCACACGACCTATTTTTTTAGCCATAGTTGACTTCAATCTAGTTGCTTTTCACCAAGATGGCCTCTTTTGCATTTACTGTTCACCAGCCATAAAACTTGCAATAGAGGCCACTTTTGTTGAAACTACTGGAGTTATCACATAAAAATTTGTCACTATTAACACAAACATAACCTCTTTTTCCAAAACTCATCGCTATTGAGCTCTTTGTTACTAATCACAAACTAAAACAGAGACCGCTACTATTCTATTTTTCTGCAGTTGTCCTAAAACTGAATGCTACTATTGTAAAGATTGTCATTTTTTCTTTATTTTCTAGTGCAAATCAGAGATCAATCCAAAATTGGTTACATCTTTCACCTTGTGAGAGAGAAATAGTTAGACTTCCAAAACACACTATATCAGCATCAATCCATATCCATTTGCAAAATCAAACACTCCAATCTAGCTTTAGGATTCAAAATCAAAACAACTTGGATTATTCCTTCACTCTCGATTTCTAAGACATCAACATTTACTTGCACCTCAAGGCTAGTTCAAGTAGATCTTTAAAACATATTCTGTAGAAAAATGAAGCGGAATATCAATCCCAATTTTCAACATTTTGAATCCCAAAGTTAGCATCATTTCTAAAACATTCACCAAAATCACTCACTTTATGACCATTTGGCATCCTACTAATCCAATTCAACAACCAAGTCTTACAACACCCATTATACAAACAAACCTCACACGAATTGAAGGTCAACAATCAAACATTATTAGTAGTTTGAGAAATTTTGTGTTTGAGAAAAAGGAAACACCAACTCAGTGGAGAAATGAAAATAATATCCTAGACAAAGAGGAACAAAAAGTTGATCTTGCAATCAAAAGGCCAATATTACCACCTCCTGCATGGCAATAGAAAATCCCAAAAACACAACACCATTACTTTAAAACAGAAAATCCTAAAAAAAAAATCATTCCATAAGTTAGAAATCACCCACTTTCATAAAAGCCTTGGCACTTGTTTTATGACCACTACACAATCTCAACATAGAAAAAAGATGGAAGCCAACAAGAGTAGCTCAAGTGTATTGAAAACCAACAAAACTACCAATGAGGAAACTTACGCATGGGGATACAAACCAAGTGGCCTCACAACTCCTCAAAAGGAACCTTCATTCAAGGCAGCACCAAACCAACCACCAAGTGAGGTAGAAGTACTTCTTAGGCATCAAGGACTTGATGGACAAAACCAACCTCATGATTCTCAAACTTACACAATAGAAGAAGAGGATAGTGATAAGGAACTTACAAAGGAAAGACTCATAGAACACTCCCAAAATCTTAAGATTCAAAAGCTTATGGATAAGATGCTTGGGATAAACGCAAACCAATATTTCCTCGCACTCACGAAAAGTGGTGCTAAACTACCAATTGACTTCAATGTGGACATACTAAAAGATCCAAATCTTATTCCACTTGGAGATAAGATGATATTTAGACAAATTACGAAACCAACCATGAACACCAACATACCACCATTGTGTTTCACAAAACAATGATCCAACACAACCCAAAGATAACCCATTGTTTAGACCACCATCCCAAATTGAACAAGCAGTTATGGCACAATAATATCAAGGAAACACATCCCAAAACATGTCACAACATAACGCTATGCAAAACATGGGGAACTTTCCAATGGACCAACATAGTGGTAACCCATCACAAGGGCAATATTTTCCCCAACACACTTCCCACATTGACCCTTCTAACAATGTATAAAGTCAACAAGGGAAATTTCCACAACATCAACCACAACAAGGTTTACCCTCAACACAATATCAAGGTAACTTACCAAATCATCCACAACAAGGTTTACCCTCAATGTAGTATCAAGGTAACCTTCAACCAAATCAACCACAACAAGGTTTACCCTCAACGCAGTATCAAGGTAACCTTCATCCAAATCAACCACAACAAGGTTTACCCTCGACACAACATTAAGGTAACCTTCAACATTCACAACAACAAGGTGTTCCATCAATGAACTACCAAGGTAACCTTCAACAACAGTCACAACAACGAGGTGTTCCATCAAAAAACTACCAAGGAAACCTTTAGCATCATTCACAATAACAAGGTGTGCCATCAATGAACTACCAAGAAAACCTTCAACAACATTCACAACAACAAGGTGTGCCATTAATGAACTACCAAGGCAACCTCCAACAACGTTCCCAATAATAAGGTGTGCCATCAACAAACTACCAAGGCAACCTTCAACATTCACAACAACAAGGGATATCGCAAGCGAACTACCAAGGTATACCCCAAACTCAACAACACTTTGTGCAAAAAACCCAACAATAATAGCAAGGAGGATCACAAAATCAGTACCAAGGAGCACCTCGAGGTCAATATCAAGGTACACAACAAGGACCTAATATACCTTATGTGCAAAATGCCCCTCAGAATCCCATAAACACACAATATATAGTGTACGACCAAACGAACATCATGGGACAATGACTCTACAATACCCAAAATCCTCAAACAAGCATACCAAACAATGACATAAATGTGCAACTTCAAACACTAAATCAAAGGATATCTAAAATACAAATTGGAAAACCTAAGAAGAGTTATGCTCTCCAAGACATTTTTCCATATCCGTTTGATCAAAACATATCCATGGTACCTTTCCCCAAAGGCTTCAAAATACCAAAATTTGACAAGTATAGGAGGAAAGGAGATCCAATTAAGCATGTACGCGATTTTTTGGTATCTTGCATGGAACTACAATGAAACAACACGTACTTGATGAGATTTTTTTCATAGAGTCTTAGTGGTCCCACTATATATTGGTTCTCACATTTACCTCCAGGTATCAAAACATTTAATGAACTGTCAAATAAGTTCGTCAACCACTTCTCATATAACATAGAACATGACATTATGATCACAGACCTTTATAAAATCAAACATAGTCAAGGTGAATCATTTTCCTCATACCTACAAAGATGGAGACACAAAGCGAGTAAAATCAAGTGGCCCATTCTAGAGAAACTTTTCAATGTCTTCATCTACAACATGCATCCAAATATCGATTACAACCTCACAGTACTATGTCCAAACAATTTTGAGGAAACTATTGAAAAGGGTATACTTATTGAAAGAGCCCTCATTGCAAGAGGAACAATCAAACTTTACTTAATCCAAAAGATCAACCCTCTATTTCAAATGATAGAACCAAGATATGGACGAAGAACAAGAATGTAACCATTGATGGAGTAGTTGACTCTAAGGTTGTATGCAATATGCAAGCTCCCAATATGCAACAAAATCAGGTATAAACATCACAACAAGGTTATCAATAGAATAATCAACTCAATTATCCTCAAAATAACCAACCTAACAACCAAACGCAAAATCAAGGACAGGATATTGAAAGGAGACCACCTCAGAAATATGACCAACCACAAAGGAAAATTACTCCTTTGGGATAAACCCTTGAGGTCATTATGCAAAAAATAGTCCAAAAGAAGCTCATCACGATAAATGATAGACCCAATTATGAGGAACATAACTTCAAACCCCCTTGGTATAATAAGAATGATAAATTTGAATTTCACAAAATCAAGGGGCACACCACCAACAACTGCATGACACTTAAGAACATTGTGGAAGATTTGATCGAAAAAGGAGAGGTGAACATCAAAACTCGTCCTGGAAATAAAGACCTAAATATTTACAAGGATCCAATTCCTGACCATTTTAGGGAAAATAACAAATGGAAAGAACAAGATTACCATAAATCCACTTTCTCTTATGGTGAGGATACTAATTTAGGACATATCTCTTGTGATGATCATACTATCCGAGCATTAACCATAAAGGGTAGAGATCTCGAATGTAATGTGACTACCCAAAGGGGAAGAGTAACAATCCAAGGAGCACCATCCCCAGTTAAAAACACAAGTCATCAAGTGACTATAGCATTATGGAACAACTCAAGAAAATTTTGGCCTTAATATCCATACTTGAGCTCCTAAAACTATCATCAACGCATAAGGAGATATTAGAGAAAGCTCTAGTTGAAACATCAGTCCCAAACAACGTTGACACAAATCAATTTCAAGTCATGGTTGGCAATATCATGTCCACCCATCATTTAGTATTTTCTCATAAAGACCTACAAAAATCTTTCTGCAACCAAGCTCTTTATTTAGAGCTATGTGTCCACAAACATAAAGTCAAGAAAGTGCTCATAGATAACGGTGTAGGTTTAAACATTTGTACCTTAAAGTTTGTAAAATAACTAGGATACTCTAATGATATCATAGATAAGAACAAGAGCATCACCATCAAATCTTATGATGACATGGAGCACAATTCAAAAGGCACAATCAAGCTACCTATTCAGATAGGACCGACAACAATAGAAACTACTTGTCATGTACTAGATCTTCCATACAACCTTCTTTTAGGTCGACCATGGATCCATGCTTTGAAAGCAGTACCATCTACATTCCATCAATTCTTTAAATTTCCTCATGACAATAAGGATATTACCATAGATGTCAACCCTAAACCTTTCCATTACTGTGCTAAATTGGAAGAAAAGTATAAAAAAATCTAGCAAATTCCCAACAATGATATATATTTTCACTCATTTTCATACATTGACCCAAAATCTCTAGCTTCATCCTCCACTACACCATCACCAACTGAGGTACCTAAATTTGATATCAAGATCCAAGTGCTTGACAAGGGTGACAGAAACTATCATTTCAATCAATCCTTTTGCATTGGAATGCTACCCCCAACACCAAAGGTTTATGGAGGGCCAAAGGAGATCAAACATATTCAAACAGTAACAATGGTAGTCAAACCCGTGATCTTTACCAAGTGGGAGATATGAAAGATGAGGAAATATTCAAAGAAGACGTCTCGTCAATGATTTACAAAGAAGAACAAGAAGAACCAGAACAACTACAACCCTTTCCCATTGATCCTAGTAGTAAAGGGTATCAAATAGCTAAAAAAATGGGATACACTGGAAAAGGAGGCCTTGGGTGACACAAACAAGGCAAATGGGAACCTATTATAGTGGAACAAAGAAAGAAGAGCATGGGACTAGGCTATGGTTTGATAGACGTGGTTACTCCAAACACTAGATATACCTCTTTTGATAAAGAATCTCCTTCTACTGATGTTAAGACATTGGATACCTACCATCTTATAAACAACGATTTACCAATCAAGGACCTATTTGAAAGCTTTGGCATAAGTATAGTCCCTACCCAACCTAGCAAACCTATACTTAAAGACTATACTTATGAAACAAACTCTAACGAGTATGAATGGAGTTCCCTCGCTTCTAGCAACAATGACCTAGATACCCAATGGGAGAATGATACCAGAGCTATAGTGACCATTTCAACAAATTTTGTAAGCTTTACAGATAATGATGACAACCTACCCCTATGCTACCCATAGTTAATAGATTGGGACCAACAACATCATATGCCTATTTTGGACACATTCCATAATGATAAGGCTATTGCGGAGTTCAAGGGACTTTGAACCGATATACCATCATAAGATCATAAAGTAGGGTTTTTCATGGAACTCAAACAAGAAGCATATTTTGGAGGGGAGATTGTGTCCTCTAGTCGTAAAATTGAAAAGGACAATGTAAAACTCAAAATGAGATCCCCTAAGTAAAAACACAATGTGGCTCTATCAGATCTTGAAAAGAGAAAAATAAAGGATGAATCTAAGAGTAAAAACCTCTTCGAGGCACTCGAAGATGGAGGATTCAATCTCCCCATTTTTGAAAATCAAGAGAAGTCGACACTCCTAGTTGAAGAAGTTGAACCTATCAATGTTGGCACAACATAAACACCCAAAATCACATATCATGCAACATCACTCAATCCTGAAGAAAAGGTGAACTTCTCAGCATTTATCAATGAAAGGAAAATAAACTTCGCATGGACATATGCAAACATGCCAAGGCTAGATCCAGCCTTGGTCGTACACCACCTAGCCGTATTTCTTGGAGCTAAACCCCTCAAGCAGAAGCAACGAAAGATGCATCCACAAATAGCACTCTTAGTAAAAGTAGAACTATAGCTGCTAGATGTGGGCTTCATTAGACCAATTGATTATCCTAATTGGGTGTCAAATCTAGTACCAGTATCAAAGCCCATTGGGGGCATAAGAATCTACACATATTTTTGGGATCTAAACAAGAATTTCTTGAAGGATGAGTTCCCTCTTCCCAGCATAGACATGATTGTAGATCTAATTGTAGTGCATGAAATGTTATCACTAATGGATGACTTCTCTAGATATAATTAGATTAAGATATCCCCTAACAATCAACATAAAACAACATTCACTTGTGCATGGGGGACATTTTACTTGAACGTCATGCCATTTGGTCTAAAGAATGCAAGGGAAACCTATTAGCGAGCAATGACTACAATATTTCATGATATGCTGCATACAACTATGGAAGATTATGTGGATGAAATACTACCAAAGTCCATAAAAAGAGAAGACCATTTGACCAACTTAGCAAAAGTATTTGATAGGCTCGAACAATACAACTTGAGGCTCAATCTGAAAAAAGTATATTCAAAGTAACATGTGGAAAATTGCTAGGGTACATAGTATCAAGAAGAGGCATCGAAGTAGATCCTACAAAGGTAAAATCCATATTAGAAATGCCTCCTCCAAAGACATTGAAGCAACTAATAAGTCTACAATGGAAACTACAGTCCATCAAGTGATTCATTGCATAATTGGTAGACAAGTGTCATCCATTCACCCATCTGCTACAGAAAGACATCTTATTCAAGTGGGACAGTAGATGTGATCAAGTGTTCCAACAAGTCAAAGAGTGTCTACTCACTCCTTGAGTATTAATGCCACCTATTCTAGATAAAGCAATGATCCTCTATGTATCTACAACACAAGCAACATTAGGAGCTCTTTTAGCACAACTAGATGACATAACAAGGAAAGATAAGTCTACTATATCAACCAAACACTGGTGGGTTATGAATTGAACTATTCAACCATAGAAAGAGTATGTCTTTCTATTGTATTTATGGCACAAAAGTTGAGATACTAAATCTTGAATAGACAAGTAAAGTTGATCTCAAAAGTAGAACCACTAAAATATCTATTCGAAAAAGCAGCTTTAACAAGCAAGATTGCTAAATAGGTAATGATACTGGGTGAGTTTGACATAGAGTACATAGACAGGAAAGATATCAAAGGAAAAATCATAGTAGATCAACTAGTAGATGCACTGATGGAAGTCCACTAGCCTCTCACAATAGAATTCCCAAATGAAAGCATATTACTAATAGCATAGACAAGTCGGTGGTCCTTGTACTTTGATGGGTCCCACACTCAACACAGCTCAAGAGCAGGTATCTTATTTCTCACACCACAACGAGATAGTATACCTAAGGCTTATAGAATTGATTTCACATGTACCAATTAAATCTTGGAATATGAAGCACTAATCACGGGACTAAAGATGGTCATAGAATGGAGGATAAAAGAACTACAGGTTTATGGAAACTCTCAACCAGTAATTAGGCAAGTAAATGATGAGTATCAAACAAAATATGACAAACTAATGCCATATAAAAGAATGGTGGATAGTTTTAAACAACACTTTATCATCATCACCTTTGAGCAGGTTCCCTGGATAAAAAACAAAGTAGCAGACGCTATGGAAACAATAGGTTCGCTCCTCGACATCCTAAAAAACATTCCAAAGTACAAATTCCTTGTGGAGCAACTGCTCATACTGGCGTTCGATATCCTGAAATCAAAATTGGTTTATGATGTTGTTGGTCCTAACTCACCATGGTACCAAGATACATTTGACTATATCCAACATGGTATCATACCTCTTGACTTAATGACAACCCAAAAGAAAACATTTTTCCCATAGGACTTCCCGATTCACAATCCTAGGAGACACCTTATATCGTTGAAGTTTAGAGGGTACTTTACTCTGATGTCTTAACGTGAAAGAAGCACAAACCGCCCTACAAGAGGTACACGAAGGCATTTGTGGGTACCACTCCCATGGACCTAACCTAGTACAAAAATTGCTAAGAACGGGGTACTATTGGACCTCCATGGAGCAAGAATGCATTCAGTACTCCAAAAAATGTCATTAGTGTCAATAACACAATGACCTTATTCAAACACCAACACAAGAGTTGAGACCTATCACAACACCATGGCATTTCTTATGGTGAGGGTTAGACTTGGTACGTGATTAATTGGAAAATGGATGATTTATTATTTAGGTCATAAAACACCACTTTTCTCCAACTAACATTCAAGGATGCCCTAGGATCCCAAACTTGGATTGACTATCAACACAAAGGTGAGTCAATTCTCAACAAGGGAGACCTAGGGAGGTTCCTTAGGCTTTGAAGGGTTCACCACCAAGCAAAAGCTTGGAATAGACAACTTAACATTCAACTCACAAAACCTAGTAATGCAAGCCAAATGATGAATGCAAATGACAAAATTAAATAACAAGTTAGGATGTATGTACCTGGGAAGTCTGGAAATGTGATAAGGATTATGGAAATGTAAAATTGTTGTCAAAATATGCTAGGGAGGACTAAGACACCCTTACTGTCTTCTTAGTCCCGTTGCTATTTTTTAAGGGAAAATACATAATCTTCATATGTCAGAACCGAATCTGAAGGAATCTCTGAAAAATACCTCCAAGAGGACTAAGTTGCCCTTACTGTCTTCTTAGTCCCGATTTGAATTTATACAATTTTGGAATGTGGTCTTGAGGTCCAAGGTTTGCATTTCCTTCTTCTCAAATCTCAGGTCCTGAAACTTCTAGATCTGGTCTGTAGGTGACTGTCTGTGAAGATGACAACTTTGCAATGCAACTTTTCAATTTTACAACTTTGCACTCCAAATGATCTTCAACTTAAATTTGTAAACACAGACATGCAAGAGAAGAAAAACTTGTTGATTGTTAGTAAATGGGGGTTTCCCTTGGTTAAACCCCTTGTTGGTAATTAAACCTTGGAATTAAATGAAATAATGGAGGGAAATGGTGAATGAAAAAAATGCTATGTTGCAACTCACCAAACCTTGTTATGAAATCTACAAACTTGTGTGAAGTGGCTAGCTTGAATGTAGATCTTGAATTAAATGAATGCTTGATAGATCTTGACTTGAATTGCTTGCTTGAATCAAAACCCTACATCACAAATGTTAGCTCAAAAACACACATGATGCAAGAATATCTTTGACATGATGCTTGAATCTTGATGATGGCTCCAAATGCTTGATGAATTGCTCTTGAATGCTCTTGTGTCACTTGTAAACTTACTAGGATGACCTCGTGAATTGCTTAGATTGTTGGATGATAAAATGAGTGAAAGAACCTTGTATTTATACTTATCTATGCTTAATATCCCAAAATTACACCACACCAAGCTGACATATGAATTCATTGATTAAAGGAGGCTAAATCCCACCAAGATTTGAAATTAAATCTTGAAAAATAACTTGAAGGGGACTAAGGCGTCCTAGGTGGCGTCTTAGTCTCAAGGCTTGAAACTTGGGGCACATACTCCAAAAAGGGGCCTTTTAAGGTGCCTTTAAAATCAGGATCCCAAGACCTTTGGAGGTCAAAGACGCCCTAGGTGTCTTATTATTCCCAATCCAAAAATAAACGAAACACTGCCAGAATCATTAAATTATCATTTATCCTTTGATGTTTGTTGGGATTAGCCATAAAAAGATATAATTTATTAGTCTTGTGGATGCAAAATAGGACCAATTAAGACATAAATAAGGATAAATAAAGCAAGACAGGCCCAAACAAGTGTGAAAATGCAAAGGTATGCATTTTCCTACACTACAATGGGTAAGATATCTCTCGCTTCATCTAATGGACATAAGTTCATTATCATTGCAACTGAATACTTCACAAAGTGGATAGAAGCAATTCCATTAACATACATCATAGGGAAATAGATATCCAAGTCCATCTTGAATTATCTGATCTATTGATGTGGAATTCCCCAAACCATCATAACAAACAATAGGACCCCATTCAAGAACCAAGATGTCCGTGAAGTTTTCTCTAATTTTTCTATCCAACACCGATACTCAACGCCCTACTATCCCCAAGGAAACGATTAGGCTAAAGCATCCAATAAAACCATCCAAAAAATACTAAAAAAGACTATTAATGCCACCGACCGTGATTGGAATTTGCAACTAAACCCAACCCTATGGGCTTACCAAATCAACATTCGTACACCTACAAGTTCCACACCTTTTTCCTTGGTCTATGGATATGAAGTTGTCTTAGCTATTGAAGTTGAAATCCCCTCACTGCGAGTATCCCTCAAAAGGCATGGTCAACAATGAGGAATATCGGGTGTCTAGATTGAATGAGTTGGAACTCTTAGATGAAAGATGTTTCAGCATGTTAAACCATCTTTAGGTTTATCAAAATTGGCTCAAGCGAAGCTACAATAAAAAGATAAAAAATAGAAACTTTCAAGTTGGTGACCTAGTACTAAAAGAGAATCAAAAGTTCCAACTAAATCAAGATGGGAAAGGGAAGTTTGAACCTAACTGGCTTGATCCTTTCATTGTCACAAGCTATGGATCTAGTGCTTATTAATTGGCTACTCTTGAAGGAGAACCTTTAGCCGAACCGCTGAACATCAACCATCTTAAAAAGTTATATACTTGAACACATTAGACTATCCTAGTGAAAAAGCTAAAAAAGAAAATATCGTTGAGATTCTTGGAGGTTCTTTAGGAAACTCTAGCGGTGGAGTGTGACTTTTCTATCCATGTTGATCCTAAAGAAATGAGTGTGGTCCAATCTTTGGTGCTTCATTCTTGTAATCGGTGTGGCTTGAGGCCTAGGTCGAGACGACTTGCTAGAGAGAAGATACAAAGAAGTGGTTGTTGGATTTCCCCTCCTCTTGGGGTGCTAAAAATACATGGATGGATCTTCTAGAGGCAATCTCAAGCATGCTGGTGTTAGGGAGATTGGCAGAGATAGTTCAAGGGTGGTTGAGTTTTGATTCTCTACTTATAAGGGCATGCAATCCAACAACTTTATGGAGACCTTATCTATTCTTTTAGCATTGGAATGGGCTTGTGCCCTAGGTTGACGAAGGGTGATCTTTGAATCAAATTCCTAGATTTTTATTGACATGTTGAATAGGTACAAGTTGGATAGGGTAAATTGGAATTTGGCCATTGTGGTTAAGCAAATCATTACCCTGGGTGAAGTTTTGGATTTTGTTACCTTTTTCACATCCCATGGGAATGGAATAAGTTTGTTGATGGGCTAGCTAAATGGGCATCTAAGAGGACGAGGTTTTGGAATGTGGATGACTAGGGAAGAAAATTCATATGCTATAGATGTTATGAAGTTGGATATACCACATTGTTTTGTAGAAATCATCATAAGAAGCTAAGTATTAAAAAAGTGTGGAGAAGGAAACAAGAAAAAGAAGAACCCAATCTTGTGCATGTTGCACAAGAGGTATCCTTAACTGCATAAATGATAGCATAAATTGAGGGGGAGTTGTTCTTTTTGTTGTATTATAAAAACCCCTTAGTCAAACAAGAAGACAGTGTCCATAAAGGTCTCTAAAATTTTGTGCCTATAGAGGAATGTGACAAGGTTAACTTTCAAACATATCCTAATGGAATGTTTCTTAATTTGAAAAGATGGTGATAATGAGTTTTCAAAGCTATCAAATGAGCAAAAGAAGTTATTCATCTAAGAAGGTCAAACTATGAAGAAGGGACTAAGTGTTTTTTGGTGATAGTTCTTGTCTGCACTTTTCAATGACAATGTCATGTTTACTTGTGATATTCATGCCAAGTGATAGATTTCTATTTCTTCAAAAAGGAGTAGGTGATAGTCTATAGGTATATAACATGGTATTCCTTTCAATGATCACAATCATGTGTTTACTCAGTTATAGTTTTCCAATGAACTTAGTCACCTTTGAGTTGTCTATTCTCCAACAAGTGATATTCTTACAACAGTGGTATTGGTTTGTTAAGTATTTGTATGCATTTCATATAATGTGATAGTTTTGGCATACAAAATGATATTGGTTTATAAGTTGCAGAACAATGATTATTCTTTTGGCAGTATAAAGTGCTCTTATTGTGTTGTGAGAATCTTGTAAGAATTCTCATAGTGGTCAATGTTGTACATTTATTGACAATCTCTTTATTTCAGTAGTCAGTGTGAACATTGTGACATTTCCAAAGTAGAATGCTTGAGCAGTTACAAAAGGCAGTCATAATTTGAATTCATTGCATAACTCAATCCTCAGTTTTATTGACATTCAACACTTCAAAAACTCATTGGAAAAGGCCTACTCTCAAATAAAATGTCTATGGAGCCCTTACAATGAAGTTAAGAGACAAGAACATACCTACCATGAAAAAATGATGGAAAAAGATTGACAAATCGAAAAGAAGTTTTCATTTAATTAAGGGGAAGATTTCATATCAAACATGGACAAAGACCTTGTGACCTTGACTATGAATCATCGCAATGATTTATGCCATGAAGACCTCTGGACAATGAAATGCATGATTTTGCAGTTAAGTATAATGGGCATGAAAAAGCATCAAAGGCAATAGAGTATAGTGAAAGGTCTTACATGAAGGATTGACAATACACATATTTGTGAGGAAGATATCATATAAACACAATGCTCTCTCTTGAAGTATGATAGTAGCAGTTTTTGAAAAGGACAGTGATATGTAAAGCAATATGATAGTCATATTAGTGCAAACATTTATACTCATGGTTATAGACAGTTTGTATCAGTTTGTGCACACCTCAATGGTATATTGAAAACACTTAAAACATCTTTTTCAATGACAGTGATGAAGTTTGCAACACATTTGCTTTGCAACACTTGCAACATTTGTGATAGTGAATATTTGCTTTGTTGTGGTGAAGTTTGCAACATTTGTGAAAATTCATTTAGTGATAGTGAACATTTTCCTTGATGTGGTGTGTGTGTTTGGATTTGAATGCAATTTGCTTGCTAGTAGTTATGACAGTGTGGCTTGTGGTGTACAATTTTTGTGTCCAGCCTTGTGACATTGTGACAACTATTGCATAGCTTCATGTCTAGATAATTCTTGTTAACTAATTCAAGGTTCATAGTGCTTTGACAATTGATTGCTCTTAGACTTTGGTGTTTTCTTTGGTGATAGTCATGCTTTGGTGTGCTTTGGTGGTAGTTTGGTATTCTTTGATCATTGTATCTTTCCAGTGCAAGATAATTTTTTTCAAGCTATTGTTGGTATTGGCCAGTTCTTTTGCTTTATTGGCTTTGTTGTCACAAGAGGAGAAGGGTTTCTTGCATAGTTGGTTGGGAAATGTTTATGGTTAGACAATGTTGATATAGTGGAACTGAAGTCATTGCATGCTTAGTGGTTTTTGTTGAGAAATGGATCTTAGTTACTACTATGGTGTGTTGATGGTCATCTCAGTCATAGTGATCCATTATTTATTGGGTTGTCTGTTCTTGATAGTGAATGGTAGTGACCTGCTTCATATCAAATTGAAAATGGTTTGCAGCTGCTTGTATATGGATGCTTTTTTGACAGTGACTGAGACAGTATTATTGTGAAGTGATAGTGAATGGTTTTTGTTGAGATAACAGTACAAAGTGTAGTGTCAAAATGAATTTTTGCTTGAGTAGTAGAAATAAATTTTGCATAACACAGTGGTATGTTCTTGTGTAAAGATCTTCGCTTTCACTGAGTATATTGGCAATAATTTTTGTAGGTCAGTGAGAACAGTCATGACTGTGATGACAGTCATGACAATATAGTGGTTTGTTTCACAATGATGATTGTATTTGACAGTATACTGGTTTGTTTCATAGTGATGACTATGATGACATTGGTAAATGGTACAGTGGAACAATGGTTTATCAATGCAGTCCTTCTCTTGAATACTATGTTTGTGTTGCTACAGTGAACAATAAGTTATGTTTGTGCTGCTACAAAGATACTTGTGTTAGTATTGTTATGTTGGGATGGTATGTATCAATTTGATTAGTCATTATGTTTCATTTCTTTATCTTCACAGGGGGAGTGATTTCTCAATGGTATTGGTCTCTTTTTCATTTTTGTCAAAGGGGGAGAAAAAAAGAGCAAAGGGCGCAAATAAGGTGCAAAATTTGTGAAGTTGACATCAATGCCAAAGGGGGAGTTTGTTGCATTGGCATTTATTTGTCATTGATATCAAATTTTGTTGCATGAAGGATTGTCATTGTTGGTTTGGAATTGTTAGTGGTTGATGTTCTCCATGGCATTCAAGTCATTCAAGTTTGATGGGTTACTTGCATTGGTAGTGCTTGGTGAGTATTTTGTTGTTTCTGATGCTAGATGGTATCAAGGTCAAAGTAGTTGTAGATTACTCTATCATAGAGTTGCTTAATCTTTCAAAGTGCATGCAGCTTTGCTTGATCTATCAAGGTGCATGGTGGTGTGATGGTAGTTATCACAAAGTTTCTTGTCACAATGTTGTTTCACAAAATTGGTTCATGATGATTGAAGTGTTGCTTCAGTAATGGTGTTCATGGGATTGATCATCTCTTCATGGTGTTTTATTTTGTGACCGACGAATTAGTATGGGTGGACAACACTTGATCCATGAAGATATGAAGCATAATCATGCCACTAAACGTCAATCCCAATAAGATCATTCAATTTATGCAAAGATAAAGAAGTCATTAAAATTACCATATTAAATTATGAAAACTTGATAAAACCTCTAATCTAAGACATTGAAACTTATTCTATTGGGGGAGTGGTGTCTCGTTGATGTGGAATGACGACCCTTTCCCAATCCCTTGGATAATGAGCTTGTTTCAATTAGTTTTACTAAAGAAAATTGATGAAACCATTGTGAGATGTGTGATGAAACATGATTTAAATGCTAAGCTAACATGATGCAAGCTATTTTAACATGATTTATGCTAAAATGATCAAGATATGTGAGTGAAAAGCTAATATAAATGGATTTTAAGCTAAAAATATTGAAACCCTAATTAATAAAAAAGCTACATGAATGCATCTATGTTACCATGGAAGCCATTAATGGAAGCTAAGCTAATTAATTCAAGTAATTAAGCTAAAATGATACTAAATAAATGCTAAATATGAGTGTGAGTGTGAGTGATTTCAACGGCATGAGTTTTCTCTAAAAAAGATGGATCCATTTATCTCCGAATAGTGATCTATTTATAGGAAAGGAAATGAGAGATGAAAGATTGAGATCAAAAGGTTAATCAATGGTCAAGGACGAAGGAAAAATGAAACATGGATCATGAATTCTCATCAACAGATGAGAATTGATGATCACATGGATCAAGGAAAGAATCAAGGGTTCTCATTCCTTCAAACAAACACACTTTTAACTTGCACAAGAAGTCTTACAAGTTAACTTGCACATGAAGTCTCCTAAGTTTGTTATGAAAGATAATATTCCTTTTTTCAAATGAGTGAAGAAAAGAGAATATTCTTTGGAATATTCTCATGGGTGAGGGAAATAGATATTTAGCAAAATAAAACAAAATTTAATTGGGCAAAAAGGGAAGGAATATTCCATGGGAATATTCCTTTTGGAGGAATGTGCAAAGGAGGAATATTCCCTTGCAAGTGGGGGGAAATTAAATTTATTAGTAATTGCTAATTAAACAAAGGTTTAATTTAAGCAATTAAGGGGAATTAGATGATATTCATTAAATAAAGTGATTTAATAAAAAGGGGAGATATGATATGACATTTAATTAAATAACTTAGGGTTATTTAATTAAATAAGAGGACTTAGGGATTGAATTAAATAATTCAATTTATTTAATTTAAAAGAGATGAAATGTTAGCATAGAAGGGGGTGAATTAACCCGATTAGATTAAGTAGGTTAATAGATGCAAAGGGTGCAATTAATTAAATAGCTAGGAAAATTTAATTAATTAAGCGAAAAGAGGATGGGTTTTAGGAGGAAATGATGTTAGTATACTTGATTCGAGTACATGATATCATTCAGGATATTTTTAAGTTTCTACATTTTCCCCCTCTTTGAAGCAAGGTACTTGCTACCTTGGTTCAAAGACTAATGCTTTTTGGATTAAATTTTTTTGCTTAAATTAAAAAAAAAATGATTTTTTGGATGCTTCACGGTTGCCCCAGTAGAAGGAATAAGCTGGTTCCCTGCCCCCTAGATAAATCAGGCAAAAATTTTGAAGTTTGGGTTTTCTTGACAAAGGTTAAATGCTACCCTAAGAGTCTGAAAAAGGCTTTGGGATTCAAAAAATTCCAAAAACACAAAAAATGATGCAAAATAAGTCTAGTTTGGCAAGATTGGTGAAAATGGTGAAAAACCCTAGCTTTTGGTTGAAATTAGGGCAAAAAACCCTAATTTTTAAGCTTAAATAGGTGAGGAAGGGTCACTTTCAATTCATTTATGCATTCACATCTTAGAGAATTCTTGCAAATTGAGCTCTGACCTCCTAATGAAATGGCACAACGAGTGCTCCCATGACACATTTTGACTTTTGAGTGCATTTATTGCAATTTGAAATTTGGATTTTAGCAACATCGCTTTATAGCGACACTATTTTGAGAATCGGTGATGCTATTTTCATTTTTAGTGATGCATATGTAATGAGCGACGCAGTTCACAATTTGAAATTAGGGTTTTAGATTTCAAATCCCGGATGCATCTCATGATTTGCAATTTAGATTTAGAGTTTCCAAATTTTAAATGTTGACGTGGATGTGATGAGCGACACATTTAGTGATTTGAAAGTTGAATGCATCCAACGTCACTATTTGGAATTTGAGTTATAGCGACGCTTTTATCATTTTGAGGGATAAAAACTCCAAACTTAGCCAATTTTTGTGAATTTTTACATTGTGTGCTTTGTGGGTGTAGGAGGTTATCCAACCTTCGATGTCCCACGAGCACTGACCGACTATACTATCTAGACAATGATTTATCTAAGCTTCGACATGAGCACCTTGGGGAGATTGGATTGTGGTACATCGCCTACATGCCCGTCGTGTGGACCCATTTGGTGATGATGACAGTGCTATGCAAGCAATGGCATAGCGAGACCTTGTCATTCCACTTACCTATTGGCGAGGCGATAGTGACATTGGAGGATGTATGAAATATTTGTGATTATCGATACATGGTGAACACGTGATTTATGACACTGATACAAGATATGATGCTTTCCACAAGGTTCTTGACCAGGAGTCCATTGTCCTAGTCAACTCCTAGATTGACCTCGAGATGTACAAAGGTTGGGCGTCAACCTTTAGATTGATCATTGCGACAGTGATTTTAGGGTTGGTTGCCGTAGATCGATGGAGCAGGGGAGTCAGTCTAGGATGGGGGTTCGCTTGGCATAGGATGATTTTATAGAGGACCCAGTTTGCATGAGATTCAGTGATGTTGGCCTCCCTATACCGTGATATGCATGACTTTGTGTATTGTGATGGGAGAGAGATTGGTACAAGGGTCACCCTTATTCACATATGGGCATGGGAGCACATCATTGTGCTCTGATTGATTATCCATATGGTAGATGTCGAGTCAGATGATCTAGTCATCTGGCAATATAGAGGTGCTATCACTCTTCAGCACACAGGGCAACTTAATATCTCATATTGGCAGAGAGTGATTAATGAGATGACAATATTTAGATGGAGGCCATGGCTCCAGATGCCTACATGGTACAATGATGTACAACAGTTGTTCTTTGCTTGGTAGACTCGGTTGATGCAGGGTCGAGAGCACACTATGATTGAGAGGTTCCTACCTAATAGAGTTTCCAGACAGTTTGGCAAGAGGCAGGACAAGCTCAATGATCACTACACTACCATTTTTACTAGATCAACATGAGAGATGACATGGGGACACATTATCCCAAACCACGAGATTGTTGAGGGATTTCAACAGTTGATTGCAAGGCCATGGGCCTATGATCAGGGATAGGCATATGCATAGACTACACCTACATATGATGCATGGTTTGTACCCCTTCCCAGATTGAAAGATCCAATAGTTATACCTCCATGAGGGAGGCCGAGAGGGAGGGGCATAGGTAGAGGTTGAGGCTAGACAAATGATGGACAGGGCAGAGGATAGGGTAGAGGATAGGATGACCAAGATGACCAACATCAGGATGGATAGGTCCCAGGTGCACCACCATTGCATCAATAGCAGTAGCCACCGATACAACAACAACCACCACAATAGCCATTTTCAGGGCTAGATCCCTGTGATGTTCAGATTCATCAATTTTAGTTGTAGCTATAGGTGGTCACAGTTGAATGAAATCAGGCTCAACAATAGTTATTGGTAGTCACAGCTAAGAGAGACTAGGCCTGACAACAAGTACAAGCAGTCACAACTGAGAGGGATCAAGAGTGTCATCTTAGACATACCTCAGATATGCAGTTGACATAGGAGGTCGGGTGATGCTAGCAATTAGAGGCCATTATAGCTGTAGCACAAGGATGGATAGTTTCTACTCGATTATACAAAGAGAGTGACTGAGGCTACATATTATTGTATGCATAATCATCGAGATGTCCCTGCAACGATGAGGCAACCAGATTATTCATAGAGGAGTGGAGCACATCCCTGGGCTGAGGATCAACCATTAGAGAGATAGCTTGGGGAGGGGAGTAGCCATCAAGGCTAGCTTACTTTTATAGACACTTTTTGGATTATTTCCCAATTCTTTATACAGATATACATTCATGGGCTCCTTTTTGATAGCCTTGTGGATATTATACTTTTGATAGATATACATACACTGACTCATATATTGTACCATGACATTCATTTTTGATATATATGATATCATACAGATTCAATATGCGATGTGTTCTTTATTTTATGCTTATGAATATATGGATGCATATGATGTTGAAATGATGTGATATGCTTATATATATTATGATCATGTATGAATGCAACGTAATGAATGAATGCACTTATTTTTGTGTACTTTTCTATGCAATTTATGAGATGATGATGTATGCATATGGATGAATGTATGGATGTTCATGATATGTATGCTTATGATATGATAATGCAATGTATGTTTATGATAATGTCCACAATGATTTAAGATGCTTAGAATAAAAAATCTATATTATTCAGCACAACTTAAATGATAATGATGTTGTAGTGAAATATGTGTTTCATATATTATGATATGTTGTGATTATGTGAGATGTATGCATGCTAATGATTTGTGGATGCAATATGGATGCATTGATGATGCTTTTGTTGACTATCATGGTACCAGGTTAACGCGTATAGAAAAGAGAAGAAATAAGATGAATGATTTGACCATTGATTTTGATGATTGATTCAAAAGGTCCAACAAGTCTATGATCCATCGAGACTTTATTAAAGATGGTGATGAGAGATGTATGACGATGATTTGCTTATATCTTGGGATTGGGATTTTTCATCGTTCCTTATTTTTGATATAAGACATATATATTATGCATCAAGGTATCAATAACCAAGACGATGTTGTATCTAGTGTAATGGACTTTGACTTTTCAAATAGATAGGATAGTTCTTATTCACACCTTGACATACAAAAATATTGTTGGAATGTAAGTTAGAAGTTTAGAATATATTGGACTAAAGCATATGCAATAGTCAACAATATACTCCAAACAACTTCCCTACACACAACTAAGCAAATATGCGCCAAGATTATTTTACAAGAATACCCACAAGAACAACAAACAAAAGATAATGATCAATGACCCATTCCTTTCTCTCTAAATCATTTTGTAGACATCATCGAGAGGTCCTCAGAATGGGTCAATAAGATAAATCATAAGAAAAGATCAAAGACAAATAGTCAGTGTTATCTATATCTCTCACCATTTTAATTTAGCTAAGGTGACTTCTAATACTAATGTCCATCACAGGAAGGATACATCCTAGGACATGTTGATCAATTTTTTTGATTAGGATGAGGTGTATGATAAGTTGTTGATACAAACTCCATTGACTTGTTTACCTATGATCTAGACTTTAGATTTTTGACACTTAGGTTCCCACTTTACGACTTGCTACACTTGCTTTCTATTTGTTTTTTTCCAAAGGTTGAAGGTGATGATTGATTTATTATGGGTGAAAGTTTATTGCGGGTGAAAGCGAGATGAGATGGATGGTTTTGGATTTTTTGAAATATTTCAATGTTTTTGGTATTTTGAAAATGTTTTGAGGTTGTTTATGTTAATGTTTTGGTTTTTGATTATTTGAGGCTATTTAGGGTTTTCTGTAAGATTTTTGAATGTTTTGGGGTTTTTCTGATAGTTATTTGGATGTTTAGGGATTTTTTGATAGTTGAATGTTTAGGGGTTTTTTGAGCTTTTTCGACCAAGAACCTAACCTAAAATACCTATCCTAGGGGCCTCGAGTGTTGATCAAAGATTAGCCTTGCCTACATTATACACACAGAGACCACATAGATTGATTGACTTGACTTATCGAAGATGAAGATGAATAGTTGATGGAATGTCAGTTTATTATGATGAACTCCTAAAGGCCTGACCTAGGGTGTCTCGAGGGACATTCAAGCTCAGAGACTCGTAGTTCGACAAGGTACTATTTTTGGATTTTTGATGTTTTGACCTTTTTAGGGATTTTTATGTGTTTTGGATGTTTTGGATTTTATGACTATAATTTTTTGAATGTTTTTGGATTTTAGTTGTACAAGATTTTGGATATTTTTGGATTTTGATGAGATTTTATAAATATTTTTGGGATTTTTGATAAGATTTTAAGACAAACGATACCTAGATCATGATGTCAATGTTATGCTTGTGAGATAAAAGACATGGATCAAGAGTTATTTGAAATCAAGAGTGCAATAACCTGCCCCCAGTGTCTAACAATTCTTCATAATGCAATGGATAACCAAGATAGGTAATGTATATGCAAAGAGTTTGATAGAGTTTTATCATGCTAGGTATGGGCTATGGGACTTCATGAGATAAAATGGTAAAGAGCTTGTCAAAAAATTTCCATGAATAGAGTTGAAGTATTCACTGAATCTTTGTCAAGATCAAGATAAAGTGGAATATCTAGATGAATCTAGATTGGATGGATGGAGGGAACATTGGATTTATCATGACAAGGATGATATGCTTCTGTCTGAGAAGGATCATATTGATGCTTGATTCTACTCATGATGCATGTTTGTCAGGTTTTCATCATAGTACTTTCCCAAAGCACCACCATAGTGGTTTTCAATGGAGGATGATTTTTATTTTTTACTATTTTCTTGATTTTTTGAAAGTTTTACCCTCATGTTGAATCACCTAGTGGAATTGATGTAGAGGCCATTTTCATAACGTGCCAACGATATCCTTCTCAAAGAAGCTGCTTTGCTAAGATACAAGCACTTGAATGCAACCTTGAAGAACTTTGATTTACCTTGTGGATACCAGAATTAACCTTGTCTATGTGTGCACATCGTGATATGGTACCCTCAAAATCCTTACGATGAAGGGTAGCTACCAATGCAAGGTCAATGTGAGAATTGGATATTGTGAATGGAGTGTATGGTGACATGTATGAAGGAATATGAAATGGATTGGTCGATAGTTTGAAACCTTTGACTCTCCAAACTTGGGAAGATGAGTGATGATGGATGGGAATAGAGGTTTTCGTCGAATTACTTTGTTCCTTGCTTGAGAAGCCTACTTTTTTCTTTGAGGATGCTTTTGATGGATCCATTTCCATTTTTTATTTTTCCACATAGTTTCTTTGACTAATAGAGTTTTGGAGGGATGATTTTCTTTATTTTTCTTTGGTATCCACTTGCATTTTATTTGTCCTTTTAGCTTTACTGATTCATTTTATTTGATGATCTTCTCCTTGCCTTGATAGGAATATTTATTTTTATGTTGGTCCCAATTTGAGTATGAGATGATGGGTGGATGATGATTCATGATACGACTATTTGTAGTGTTGATAACATTTTCATCATAAAGATCCTTTGTGCCCCATATGTTGATGTTTTTCATAGTCAATATTTCCCCTGACGTTGTGGACATGTTAACAATACCTAATCCTTTTGCTCTAATAATGTAACCTCTGATCCATAGCCACTGAATATGACTTGTCGTGAACACATGATATTGCTACGGGTTCTTGTTGTTCAAGAATATGAATTGTTTGCTCTAATTATATGACATTGTTAGCTATTGATACTACTTCAAAAGATGTCTATGATGACTCAAAAGATGTTGATGATGCACAATCACTGTAAGAATCAAGAATCTTGACCATTTCTTGCTCTTGTGTGGAAATTTCAAGAATGGGAGATTCTTGTTTTGGATGAAGAACATCTATATGTTCGTCATAAAGAAACATCTTAGGGGTGATATTGGGGACATATTTGGAGTTTAAAATGGTTTAGAAGATGTCCCTTATCTCTTGGTGAAACTTTGAGGATACGGGTTCTTGATATTGACTTGATTCAGAGCATCTTTTGTTATCCTCAAGAGCCTCTTCTTGACACGATCCTTGGGTGGATGAAAGATCATCGATAAAAGACTCTTCATAATAGTTAATAGGTATGGGTGCAACAAAGGATATTCCTAGCTCATTTGGAACTTATTCAACATTCCTAATCATTGAGTCATATGTGGGAGACATATCACAATATGATATCCACTTGATGTCATTACGGTATTAAATATTGCTAAACATTGTTGATGCGTTTGGACTTGGTTTTAAAATAGTATCTTGATGTGTATCTAATTCCTCATGTTGTGATAAATAAATATGTCCCACTGTGGTATTGTGTGTATGGTTTACATTTTTTGAGATTGATGCCTTTCCTGAATCTTTTTCTTTTGTATGATCAGGAATAGGGTTTGTGTAAATTTTTAGATTTTCATTCCTAGGTTTTTGATCAACATAAATGTATCCTTGTTCAATAAGATCTTCTCTTAGATGTTTCAGTCTAAAATAGTTTTGTGTGTTATGACCTTTATATCGGTGAAATTCACAAAAATGATCATCTCTATAGCTATGAGGTTTCACTTGTGGCTCTTGATAGTTTGAGAAATTTGGGAGTGTGATAAGGTTAGACTGTATCAACTGCTTCAACACATCCTCCATAGGTTCCCCTAAGGGCGTGAATTTTTGCTTGGGAGCACTATTTGTTCTTTGTGGTCCATGTTAAGTGTTTGTAGCATTGATCATTGTTTGATTGTTTGGTGGTTGCACGTATATTTGTTGTGTGTTCATGGGTTGGTTTTTTGCTTGTCTAGGAGCAGTTAAGACCACCTTTCCATCAATAACACCATCATTAGTAACATTTTTATTCTTGGCCCAATAGTGGGGCTTGTCATTAAAACTAGTGGATGGGTGGTTTTATTTATACACTTGTGTGTTCCCTTGTGAGATTAAGGCTCTCTCGATGTTGAGGGCCCTAGGGACAAGCTCGTCATAAGTGTTAATACACCGCATTTTCAAGTGGAAGGATAGATCTAGATCAAGATTTTCTATGATAATCCCTACTTGTTGTTCGTCGAGAATGGTCCACTTGCTCTTACTAGATTTTTGCCTCCACCTTTGCAAGAAGTTAGCAAAGGATTCTCCTTTGTTTTGCTTGAGTGTGTATAACTCTTCTAAGCTTACATCCATGTCAATATTGAAGGAGAAGTTGATGCCTGGAGGTAACTGTGAAAACCAATCCATGGTAGGACTTGTTAAAATTTGTGGGAAGAGGCACATTAAGTAGGAATCATTATAGACCACCTCCATGCACATGACATTGAATTCCTTGATGTGATCCATATGAATTCCTCTCCCCTTGTATTTATCAAATTTGGGAACCTCAAAACTAGGAGGGAAAGGTATCATTGTGATGTTTCAATCAAATGGATATGGACATAGGATTTGTTGTGTATAGGGCTTCTTCATTTTTCCCATCTAGAGATCCTGCATTTCTTGTGTTAATGCCTTAGGTTGCGATGCTACATCATCTTGTGGGTTTGGTGGAGGAATATGTTGCATATTGTGGGATGGCAGATGGATTGTATGTGGGATTTTGATATGATGGGGAGTTGTATGGTGTGTATGGTGGTGTAAGATATTGTGATGGAGGCATATACATTCCTAACATGTTCGTATTGTTGATGTTTTGTTGAGGGTTACAGTAGAAACCTTATTGTTGTTGTTGTTGGGACATGAGGGTTGCTTGTTGGGATTTCTATTGTTGTTGTGTTGCTAAGGCTGCTTGATGGACTTGATGTTGTTGTGCTACTAAGGCTTGTTGTTAATGTGCTGCTAAGGATGCTTGATGGGATTGATGTTGTTGTTGTGTTGCTAAGGTTGCTTGCTTGCTTGTTGTTGTTGTTGTGCAGCTAGGGCTGCATGTTGAGCTTACTGTTGTTGGACAGCTTGCTGATAAGCCTATTGTGCTTGCTATAAAGCTAAGGCATGTGTTGGCAATGTAGGATCATTTGATTATTGGGACATCTACGATGGGTTTTAGGTGTTTATGTTTTGCATGGGTTGCGGGTTTTTGATGAGAGGTTAGTTGTTCCCTTGGTTTAAAATTCCTTATAGGATGGTGGATTGAGGTGGAGGAATGTAAGATTGAGGTCCCATTTGATTTTGCATGATGTGAGGGACCAAGGGAAAAGATGATGATGGTGCCAAATGGTAATGGCACATTAGGAGCTTGAGTCCATTAATTGAAATGGTTCCCTTGATTGATGTTTCAGGGATTTCCTTGTGTTTGGGATGTGGCTGAGGTATTACCTTGGTTGATGGGGTTCATGACCAAGGGATTTTTTTGATGTGGGTTGATGATGGATGGAATAGATGTGTTATGGGCAACTGCAGGATTTGATGTATCAACGGGTAGATTGGATGAAGATGTTCCCTGTTGTGTTAAAGGCTAATTTTGTGTGAGGGTATTCCCTTTCCCTTTTGGATCTACTTGTGATACTTGGTCCACACTACTTTGCATGATTTCAGGCACACTTGTGGTACTCATGGGTACGAATGAAGATGGGTGTCCTCGATATGTTGATGTTGTTGTAGAGTAATGAAGTGTAAGTGGTTTATATGGATGTTGGGGATCCTCGGGAATGGGAGGAGTTCCAAATGTTGATGTCCAAGTGGTTGTTTGGGAAGGAGGATTGGTATTGAGGGTACTCACAAGTGTGCTACTTTCAAATGGAAGATTATGGCCAAAGTCTTTAGCAAGACTAGCTGCAATAGTAGGTGTGGATGTTTGATTTAGCCCTAGCGATGAAGTTGTGAAACCTTGTGTCAAATTTTGTGCAAAAAATGATGGGGAAATTGGAGCTACATTTTCTAAGGCTTGATGTTCCATGATTTCCTCCCTAGTAAGTTCAAACGGGTTATTGGTAATTTCTTCTATCTCATATGGCCCTGATGAAGATGATGGTTGTTGTGATGGGGTAACTTGACTTCTTGGATCAAATTCTTGAGCATTTGGATCACTTGAGGTGAATGTGACTTTATTTTTCTCCATGATTCTCTTGCCATAAATTTTGGGTCACCTATGGGAGAGTTATGTTGAGATTTATAATTTTTGAACTCTCTAGTTGACTCAAATCTAGGTAAAAGGGACACTAAGTATTTTTGGAGCAATGGTGATAATGGGAGATGAAAAGGTGGATGATGTGGAAATTGATCTTTGCAAACATTTTGGGACAAAACTTTTGACTTAAGTTTGATGTTTTGATGTTTGGATAAAGGATGTTTATGAACTTGGAAATCTTTAGTGTAGATTTGTGACCTTCAAGATAATCTAGTTCAAAGATGATAACTAATGTAACTAAGTGCATGGAAAAAGGATTCATTTCACATGCAAAGTAGCTAAGTTAGGGTTGGTTTGATAGATATTTAAGTCAAAAAGTGTTAGTGTATTCAATTTTTTTACAAAGTTTGGTTAAGTGAAGGATGAAATTTGATGAAGGGGTGGATGAAATGTTTGACCCAATGTTGACCTAGAGTGAATCTTTGTTTGATAAGACCACAATAGTGAGAAACATGCTATACCTCTAAAGTTTTCAAATCCTAAAGACCCACTGATTTAGATAAGTTCAAGATCGTGAAAAAGACTAGGGTTTTGACTCCAAAAGAATGCATACAAGTCTGGGTTGTTCCTTGAAGCATGTTTATAGAAGTTGCATACCAACCTATTTCTATTTTGGTGAAGTGATAAAAGGTGTTTTTTGATGGCTTTTGCACTAAGATGCCTAAGTTTAAAGTGATGAATTGTAGACCTTCTCTTGGGGATTTTTATTTTTTGTGAGATCATTTAAAGAAGTTAAGATCATGAAAAAGGGGATATTTATTGCCACATGAGTGGTGGTAATATGGGCCTTCTAGCCACAATATCAGCTTGTTTAAATCCTCTTCTTTGTCTATGACATATGTTGCATTTCTCCACTGGGTTGGTGTTTCTTTTGTTTCAAAAGTGAAGCTTCTCAAACTACTAATTATATCGGTTTGTTCTCCTTCAATGAGTTCAAAGTTTGGTTGAATGATAGCGGGTGTAAGGTGAGGTTGTTCAACAGGCACGATCGGTCTCCAAATGGTCATGTGGGGTTCAATTTGTTGATTTATCTTGCTTAAGTGAGTTTATTTTGCCACAAACACTTGTCTTCATTAAGTTCAAACTAAATGTCTATGTCAAAAACATCATTAATTCCATAAAGTCCATTTCGTGAAAATGATGAAATTCAAGCCATAGTTGCCTATGTTAACTTTGGGAAGTATAGATTGAGATATAAACCAAAATACTTAGAAGTCTCTAAGAATAAATTCTTCGGACAAGCATTAATATTAAGGTTTTGTCAAAGGGTATCCATACTTAGACCAAAGGGTTTGAAATTTTGAAAAGACTTTGTTGATGTTTGTTTGCAATATTTTGGAACCAAGCAAAGTATTAAACTGACTCACGAGCACTTACCATCCTAGGTTCAGAAGATATTACTTGTTGAATCCCCACTTGGATTTCTCCAAATAGTAATACAATGCAAACAACTAGATATTTGGTGACATTGGCTCCCCCTTACACGACACACACTTCTCAGGACCACCAAATCTCAAATCCTAAAGATCTGAAGATCCTAAGGATTTTCTTGTTTCAACAATGAATAGTAAAATGTGGGGCGGCTTTGGAACAACTATTCCTGCACCAAGAAGCATAAAGGTTTTTGGCTTCTAAATAATTGGTTCATAGTAAAGACTTTTGTTCAAGGTGGCCATACACATGGTAAGATTAGCTCAAGATTATTTCAATCAAGAGGCCTCCCAGTCCCTTCCTAAGAAATGATTTTGATGTGTCACACGGACACTAGGGGTGACACTTGTCGGCATGATACATCCACACATGTTGCTTATGACTTTCGTCATAAACACATTTTTTATATAGTGGTTCAAAAGAGCTTAGCTTTAGCTCGTTATCGCTTGGGTTGTTCCTACCTTTCGAAGTAGGGTGGAAGGCCCTCTAAAGATATACAAAAGCAAGGAAGTACGTTTGTTGTTCGATCTCCTAGATCGCAAGAAGTAAGGAGAGAGCAAACACAATGCCTTTTCCTTACACTAGCATGGGGTTCATTTTAAATCAAAATCAAAATATGTGGGTGATTATATAAAATGTCAAAGGAATGCTTTTGATTCTCAAGATCGTTGAGCGGTGCGAGAGAAAAGAATACACATTCAATGACAAAAATGTAAATCACAAGATATGACAAACACTCATTAATTTTATCCCTCAAAGAAAAAGTAAGTTTATTTTAAGTACTAAATGTAGTGTTAAGTTTTATTGTTCAATTTTAAACCCAAAGTAGCATAATGAATTGAGGGTTCATTTTAATCCTGTTTGAGCGTTCATTTTAAAACCCAATTGAAAGCTAGTGTGGTCCTAAAGCATAAAATGAATAGCATGATAAATGGGTTATAATTGCCCCAAAAGTGTCGAAACACTTGTTACAATATAAGATTTAAAGACAAGAATACTTCTTCACTCTGACTTTTATCGTCCAACCTACAAAACCTAGTTATCCTAAAAACTAGAACAAAAATTCAAAGACGTGTTAGTGATCAGATGAAGTAAAAAAATTAAAGCACATGCTAGAAATCATACTATTTTTTCTTACCAAAAAAAAGTGTTTCTATTCATGATAGTGTCGCCATAACTCAAATGAGTGTCACTTTGGTGAAAAATAGTGTCGCTCTGTAGAAAGGCAGTGATGACGATAGTGTACCTATTTGGTGGCATTGTCACTTTCAAATTCTCAATACCTCTAAAAATTATTAGCATCGTCGTTTATTTTAATCAGCACCAATGTATTAATTAGGCATTGTTGTAGCATATGGAAATAGCGTTGCTATATGGCAACACCTTACAAAGGCGTTGTTGTATCTGCAAAAAACCTAAAAAATGGAATTCGAGAGAAAATTTCTTTAAATGTGATCAGTTAAGCCCTCCTTCTAGCACCAAAATGTGACTGACAGATTAGTATGGGCATAATACACTTGATCCATGAGGATATGTATCATAATCATGCCACTAAACATCAATCCCAATAAGATCTTTCAATTTATGCAAAGATAATGAAGCCATTAAAACTACCATATTAAATCATGAAAGCTTGATAAAACCTCTAATCTTAGACATTGAAACTTATCCTATTGGAGGAGTGGTATCACATTGATGTGGAACAATGACCCTTTCCTAATCCCTTGGATAATCAGCTTGTTTTAATTAGTTTTATTGAAGAAAACTAATGAAACCATTGTGAGATGTGTGATGAAACATGATTTAAATGCTAAGATAACATGATGCAAGCTATTTTAACATGATTTATGCTAAAATGATCAAGATATGTGAGTGCAAAGCTAATCTAAATGGATTTTAAGCTAAAAATATTGAACCCTAATTAATGAACAAGCTACATGAATGCATCTATGTTACCATGGAAGCCATTAATGGAAGCTAAGCCAATTAATGCAAGTAATTAAACTAAAATGATACTAAATAAATGCTAAATATGAGTGTGAGTGTGAGTGATTTCAAAAGCACGAGTTTGCTTTGAAAAAGATGGATCCATTTGTCTCCAAATAGTGATCTATTTATAGGAAAGCAAATGAGAAATGAAGGGTTGAGATAAAAAAGGTTAATCAATGGCCAAGGATGAAGGAAAGATGAAACATGGATCATGGATTCTCAAGGATGAAGGAAAGAAGAAACATGGATCATGGATTCTCATCAACGGATGAGAATTAATGATCACATGGATCAAGGAAAGAATCAAGGGTTCTCATTCCTTCAAACAAACACACTTTTAACTTGCACATGAAGTCTCGTAAGTTTGTTATGAAAGAGAATATTATTTTTTTCAAATGAGTGAAGAAAAGAGAATATTCTTTGGAATATTCTCATGGGCACGAGGGAAATAGATATTTAGCAAATTAAAACAAAGTTTAATTGTGCAAAAAGGGAAGGAATATTCCTTTTGGAGGAATGTGCAAAGGAGGAATATTCCCTTGCAAGTGGGGCGAAATTAAATTTATTAGTAATTTCTAATTAAACACACATTTAATTTAAGCTATTAAGGGGAATTAGATGATAATTGTTAATTAAAATGATTTAATGAAAAGGGGAGATATGAGATGACATTTAATTAAATAACTTAAGGTTATTTAATTAAATAAGAGGACTTAGGGATTAAATTAAATAATTTAATTTATTTAGTTTAATGAGATGAAATGTTAGCATGGAAGGGGGTGAATTAACCTGATTAGATTAATTAGGTAAATAGATTGAAATGGTGCAATTAATTTAATAGCTAAAAAAACTTAATTAATTAAGTGAAAAGAGGATGGGTTGTAGGAGGAAATGATGTTAGTATACCTGATTCGAGTGCATGATATCATTTAGGACATTTTTAAGTGTCTACACATTTATTCAAAAGTGTTGATGTATTCAAAGGTTCATTTCATGGTATGTGACATGTCAAAGGTATTTCTTCACTCAGTCAAAGCTATTGAAGCATTTGTCATTTATTCTATTGTTGATACTCATTGCATATTCATCTCAATGATTTTCTTCATCTTATGTTGGTACTGTGTTGATACTCATCTCATGGTTTGATGTCAATAGAAGGCTTCTTGTGGTCTATGTCATATTGAATTTTTTGTTCATTCAGGTGGTCTATTTTCAAGACACATTATCTTGCATCTATGGTATGATCTGAGTCTCAAAGGTCATAAGGCAAGCGTATGATTTTATTAGGGTTATCTTCATGGGTTGTAACTTAGTTCTTAAACCCTAAATGATGTTTAAGTTGCATTAAGATAAAAAGGTTTACTTTATGATTTATTTTCTTGGTGTCACCGGTCACAAATGTTTTTAAGCAATCCTTTAAGGGTTTATAACCATTGATTAGCCGACCTCTTCTCTTAGTCCTAACCGACCAGACAAGTTAAAGGCTCATGTTTGATCGTTCCAAGAAAAATCAATGGTGATTATTTAATTGGATATTGGTGGGAGCTAAAGGATTGATGGCCCTTGTTTAAAGGTAATAAACGGTTATTTACAGATGTTTGTTCTTTGACAGGAAGCTTGACAGACCTATGTTGAATGGTGCCAAAAGTTGAAGTATGGCATTCTAGTTTGATATTGAATTCCAATAGTCAAGTGTGAGGATATTGAGTCTTGGTTTTTGTGTGTAGACCCGAGTTTTTAGAGAACGAATTTTGAAAAACTTGACCAAGTGTTGTAAGAAAATGGATATAATAGGATGATTAATAGTTCTCTATGACTATTTTCAAACAATAAGTATTTTTTGCACAATCTAAGGTGATATGTACATGATATTGATGTTTGCTAGATTTCTATGAATATTCTAAGTGAGGATTGTGCTTTATATGAAATTAATTGAGAGTTAAACAAATGCAAATGCAATGTATGCATTTGAAAAGACAATGCTCATATGAACAAAGGTGTGTAAGTTTCATTCACTATCAGTGTAACAGTGTATTGTACTTTTCTCTAGTTAAAGTAATTTGAATGGGATCATAGATGACTGAGTTAAAGTTTTAATGGTCAAGGTGTCAGCAAGGTTGTGTTTGTGTCATTCAAAGATTGTGATTAAGGGGTCAATAGAGGAATTTGTAGCTTATACATACATCAATAGAAACCTCATTTGTATTTCTTGAGATGAGGGGAGTCATACAAAGGGATATTCATTCATGTATGTAGGTTTGAGATTATGTTTTCGATTCAGTATGGTAATATGGGTGAATAAGGAAGATGAATTTTGTTGCCAAGATAGAGCAATGTTTTGTATGGAAACAAAGTAACCCTCTGAGACTTGTTTATTCCTTTTGAGGTGTTGTGTGATTGCTAGTGAGGCATACTATAGCCAGTGAGGCTTGTTGATTGCTAGTAAGGTAGTTTGAAGTCTGGAGTTGGTGCTTTGGTACTTTTGAAGTTGGTGCTTCGAAGGAGAGTTGGTGTTCTTGGTGGGTTGGTGCCATTTGAAGATAATAAAAGAAATTGTTCAGAGTGGTTTTTTCACCCTTTTTAGGGGTTTTCCACTCATAAATATTGTGTCTCATGTCTCCTTGATGATATGTTTCTTTGTGCATGATTCAATATTCCTAATTCACATGTGATGTTGTAATATGCACCTCTTTGTGTTTTGTTTATGAAATACATATCTAAAGTTTTGTATGATCAAGAGTGTTAAGGTTTTGAGATTGATTTTATTTGACCATTGATTCACCTGCCCCCCTCTCAGTGGTCCTGTACTCCAACAAGTGGTATCAGAGTAGCAAGGTTCCCTACAAAAGTTTAATGAACTTGGGTTGATCTTGGTGGTGGAGTACAATGTCAAAAATCAAAAGAAACAAAGAGAAAAGAAACACCCAACATAATACTAAACAAAAAGCACAACCTAAATCAAGTACAAAGGATGATGAAGAAGCAATTAATAGAAATGAGATACAAACTAAAAAGCATACAAGGTTAGAAGATGAATTTATAGTTGGGAATATTGAAAAAAAAGGAGATAACTTTGTGAGTGATTTTGAACAAGAATATGATAAAGACGATATTGAAGGTGAGCTTATTTGTGCCCTTTAAGAGATTAAGAAAATTAGATTGGAGAATCAAAGGTTAAAGTTGCAACTCCATGAAGAAAAGGTATCCAAGACTAAAACACTTTCAGACCTTGAAGATGTAGAAAAATTGATAATAGATTTTAAGGTTCAAATTGTAGAAGTTAAGAAAATAGAAGAAGAAGTCAATAATTAGCTTAAGGAAAAAGAGGTTGATTGTAAAAAGTATGAATCAAAGATAATTTCTTTAAGAAATGAATTAGGAAAAGCTTCTTCCAAGTTACACAAGACACTTCAGTTTGAAAAGAGTATTGAGTGTTTATATGAGATGTTGAGCAAGCGAAAACATCACAAGGACACTACTAGATTAGGTTTCGAAGAAGGGAAAAATTCTAAGATAAAAAAAACTCCAAGGAAGAAAACATATCTAGACTATCATTCTGCTGCTCCTAAGGCTGGAGATAAAGATATGACAAAAGGAGGTACCCATGCTCAAGTCAGCAACAACAAGTTGAGAAGATATCTCCATTCAATACATCATCAAAAGCTCGGGTTTGACAATTCTTTTCATGGTTATTGTTATTCATGCTATGAATTTTGTCATAGAGCAAAAGAATGTTGAGTTCATGAAGAAAAAATTGGATGTACTAAAAGCTCTTATGAATGGTTAACTAGTAGAAGCAAAGAAATATGCTATAGATGTTATGAAGTTGGACATAAAGCACTGTTTTATAGAAATCATCACAAGAAGCTAAGTATTAAGAAAGTGTGGAGAAGGAAACAAGAAAAAGAAGAACCCAATCTTGTGCATGTTGCACAAGAGGTATCCTTAACTACATAAAGGATAACATAAATTGAGGGGGAGTTGTTCTTTTTGTTGTACTATAAAAACCCCTTAGTCAAACAAGAAGACAATGTCCATAAAGGTCTCTAAAAGTTTGTGCCTATAGAGGAATGTGACAAGGGTAACTTTCAAACATATCCTAATGGAATGTTTCTTAAGCTACAAATATGGTGATAATGAGTTTGCAAAGCTATCAAATGAGCAAAAGAAGTTATTCATCTAAGAAGGTCAAACTATGAAGAAGGGACTAAGTATTTTTTTGGTGATAGTTCTTGTTTGCACTTTTCAATGACAATATCATGTTTATACTTGTGATATTCATGCCAAGTGACAGATTTCTATTTGTTCAAAAAGGAGTAGGTGATAGTCTGCAGGTATATAACAGTGGTATTCCTTTCAATGATCACAATCATGTGTTTACTCAGTTATAGTTTTCCAATGAACTTAGTCACCTTTGAGTTGTCTATTCTCTAACAAGTGATATTCTTACAACAGTGGCATTGGTTTGCTAAGTATTTGTATGCATTTCATATAATGTGACATTTTTGGCATACAAAATGATATTGGTTTATAAGTTGCAGAACAATGATTATTCTTTTGGCAGTATAAAGTGCTCTTATTGTGTTGTGAAAATCTTGCAAGAGTTCTCACAGTGGTCAATGTTGTACATTTATTAGCAATGTCTTCATTTCAGTGGCTAGTGTGAATATTGAGACATTGCCAAAGTAGAATGCTCTCAGTTACACAAGGCAATCATAGTTTGAATTCATTGCATAACCCAATCCTCAGTATGCAATCCAAGAATGGAGTGAATCATTCATCAAGATGGAAATTTCCTTTATTGACATTCAACACTTCAGAAACCCATTGGAAAAGGCATGCTCTCAACGAAAATGCCTATGCACACCTTACAATAAAGTTAAGATACAAGAACACACCTACCATGAAAAAATTGTGGAAAAAGACTAAAAAATCAAAGAGAAATTTTTATTTAATTAAGGGGCAGATTGCATATCAAACATGGATAGAGACCTTGTGACCTTGACTGTGAATCATGGCAATGATTTATGCCATGAAGACCTCTGGATGGTGAAATGCATGATTTTGTAGTTAAGTACAATGGGCATGAAAAAGGACCAAAGGTAATAGAGTACAGTGAAAGGTCTTACATGAAGGATTGGCAATACACATATTTGTGAGGAAGATATTATATAAACACAATACTCTCTCTTGGAGTATGATAGGAGCAGTTTTTGAAAAGGACAGTGATATGTAAAGCAATATGATAGTCATATAAGTGCAAAAATTTATACTCATGGTTATAGACAGTTTGTATCAGTTTGTGCACACCTTAGTGGTATATTGAAAACAATTCAAACATCTTTTTCAATGATAGTGATGAAGTTTGCAACACATTTGCTTTGCAACGTTTGTGACAGTGAATCTTTTCTTTGTTGTGGTGAAGTTTTCAACATTTGTGAACATTCAGTTAGTGACAGTGAACATTTTACTGTTAGAGTAAAGGTTTAAATTTAATCATGTTAATTAAATTACCTTTATCTCCTTCTTAACATTTCACCTTAGTTTGCATAATAAGACATTTAATAATTATATTAATTATTAAATGTGTTATCCTTTTAGGGTTTTGTTGATCTCCTTTCTTAAGGATTGATCTTTTATGTAATTATGCTAATTCAGTTGTTGAGAATATATAGCTTTTTCAATTTCACAGAGCAAAATATCTCTTTCTCTCTTTCTCCATTTTTTCTTCCCTGTGATAGGTATTCTTGCATGTAGGTGTTCTTGGACTCTGAAGTTGGATTTGACAACTTCTACACGGTATCAGAGCACAGACTTGTTGCAGCCTGTTCCTAATTTTGAAGAATTTGGAGTTGAAAGGGGTAGATTTGGCTTTCACAGGTTTATAGAGGTTTTTTATATGGATTTGGATTACTCTGATTTTTGGGTGCATCTTGGGCCCAAACTGACCTCACGATTGGACTTAGAATGGCTAAAAACCCATATTTTCATATATGACATGCCCTATTTGAGCACAGTTGCACCAGAAGGCAAAAAAAAATTGGCCCCAAGGCCGTACGGTCTCAGGGCACGATCTACGAGGTGAAAATTTAAAATAAATAAATAAAAAACAAGGTTTTTAAATTTTTTTTGCGCGGCCAGTGTTAAGGACTCCGCTGCCCAGGGTCCACCCGGCGGCCACCAATGGGCCACCACCGTGCCGCTCCACCTGGCGGTTTCCGCCCATTGTCCTTTGAGCCGCTCGCCGCTCGCCGGCCTCCTCCGCCAACACATTGCCGCTCTGGCTATCCAAGCACTAAGCACCTTCAACCTCCAGCCGTGGTCATGTTAAAAACTGGGAGCTCTGCGCACAACACTCAGCCACCGATAAGCCCCTGCGGGCTTCACACCTTGTTAGCGGTCCTTTGAATGACCATGTGCTTGGTGTAAAGCACCTGACGGCCCACCAAGCCCCCACCGGTGGTCACTAATGTGACCAGGAGCCACGCTGAAAGCTCTAGTGCCCAGCCCCTAGTCGCCTAGCGGACCAGGGGTCCTTTTTTTTATGCCCCTGAGGACTATGGGGGACTAATAGTGCTTTTGCAGCTACCTTCACGAAATCGGGTGTAACTTGCTCGTTTTAGCTCAGATTTTCCAACGAAAATAGGCGTTGGAAAGCTGATTCCATACCGGACGCCATGGTACTAGTAATTTTTTCTAAATTTTCTATTTGAATATATTTTTTCTAGTCAAAGTGGGGTCTTTTTTTGGCACTTCCGGGGCCCTAGAAGGTGCAAACGGACTTCGTTTTTCAAACTCAAATAGGTGTTGGAAAGCTCCCAGCATGCTCTATTCAGATATGTGATCTTTTTTCATCAAAAATTTACCAGGTAAACAAAATTTCGTATGAAGCATTTTTTACTTTTTCAAGCTTTTTAGCTTTAAAAATTGTATTGGGGTTTGGGTTCTTGTAATTGTGGGGGGGTGTTTTTTTCTTGATTTCTATATTTTCCATCAAAAAACCAGAACACCAAAACTCTTAAAAATAATCAAACCCTTCTGCATCTTTTGTCTATTATGAAAGATCACATAATAATAAAAAAAACAAGTAGGCACAGGTGCAGGGTTTAATGGCAGACTCTTCTTCGGTTGAGCATCTTTCCCCACACAATTATCATACCTGGAAGGCAAAAATGACAAGACTTCTCATGTCCAAAGTTTTATGGTCATGTTTGGATGATGTTCAACCTCAGTTGCAACGTCAATTTGAGATCTTTCAGCACAGGAACAGAATGGATGAGGCCATGGGGTTGTTATCCTTGCATATTTCAGACAGTCTTCTCTTTCATCTCGAGGGTTGTGCAACTCCTCGAGCTATGTGGTTGAAGTTTGAAACACTTTTTGGCACCATTAATCAGTTCTGAGAACTTCAGATTGAGGCAGAATTGACCACTTTGGTACCTAATTCCTTTCCTTCTATTGAGGATTTCCTGATGAAATTAAAATCTCTTAGATCTTTGTTATAGGGTTGTGGTAAAAACAAAACAGATACAGAGTGCATTTACCTGATTCTATCTAAGCTTTGAGGATCCTTCCAGATTTTCTCTTCTACCTTCTATTCCACCATGGATGCTTTGGGTCCACATTTTACCATGCCTTCTCTTGAGGTATTCTATGATCGATTGACACGAGAGCAGGCCAAGCTCACACAGTTGGATACTCTTCCTAGATCAAAGAATAAAGCATTGGTTGCTCAGCCATCCTAAGGGAAACAGAAGCAGAAACAGAAGCCGTAGACAGATTCAGTTGGCAGTGAGAGTTCCTCCAAGCCACCACCTAAAACAAATTCAAAACCACATTCCAATCCTAAACAGGGTAAATCTTCTAAGTCTGGTGAGTCTTCCTCCAAGACTAAGAAGAATCCAGGTGATCCTTGTAGTTTTTGTGGCAAGGAAGGACATCCAGTTTCCAGGTTTTGGAAACGATTAGAGGCTTTAGAGGAAGCCATGCAGCAACATCATATTTCCTCACCTCAGCCTCCTTCTCCATCCACGGGGAAAGGTCATGCTCTTTCTGCACAAGCCTCATCTTCAAGATCCACATGGATTATCGACTCTGGTGCTTCGCACCATATCTCACACTCATAGGATTTTGTCACTGCACTTGCTCATAGTGCTACTTCACAGATTGTAGTTGGTGACTCAGCACAACTTTCAGTTCAGGGTTCAGGTACTGTTTCATTGGATGGTGGTTGTCTACAGGATGTGCTTCTGGTTCCTAACATTTCGACAAACCTTCTATCTGTTTATCAAATTTGCCACTCTGGATCTGGTAAGATAATTGAATTCTCACCACATGATGTGGTTATTCGAGACCTTCATGATCCTGACTTGGTTGTGGCTACTGGGAGTGTGGATTCTGCATCACGCTTATATAGATTTGATGGCTTTGAGAGTTCAGACACTGCTGGTTCCTCTCTTATAGCACATGCAGGTTTAGTGAGCAGGCTTTGGCATGAGCGTTTTGGCCATGTCAATTACAGATATCTACAGCAGATGAGTACTCAGGCACTTGTGATTGGGCTCCCACAAATTTCTTGTACTGATGGTGTATGTCGAGGTTGTGTTCTTGGTAAACATCATTGAGATCATTTTCCTAAGGGTCGAGCCACTCGTGCTAGGGCACCCCTAGAGTTGGTACACAGTGATCTTATGTCCTTTCTGACTCCTTCCTTTTCAGGGGCCCGCTATGTGCTCACTTTTATTGATGACTTCTCCAGACGTACATGGGTGTACTTTCTTAAGTACAAGTCTGATGTCTTTGACTCATTTAGGATTTTTAAGACATTTGTGGAGAAGCAATCTGGACTTTCTATCAGGAGGATACACAGATAATGGGGAGGAATATGTTAATCAAGCTTTTATATATTTTTGCACTGAGCATGGTTTACAACATTAGTTTACAGTCCCTTACACCCCTCAGCAGAATGGTGTCACTGAGAGAAAGAAAAGAACCTTACGGGAGATGGAAAACTGTTTGATACAGTATCGAGCTATGAGTTCTTCCTTCTGGGCTGAGGCAGTCAATTATGCCAATTATATTCAGAATCAAATGCCTCATAAGGCATTGTAGCATATGACTCCTGAGGAGGCTTGGACCCATGTCAAGCCTGATGTTTCTACATTCTGAGTTTTTGGTAGTGAGGCTTGGGCATTTATTCCTGATGCTTAGTAGAAAGCCATGGAGAGGAAGAGCCGACCACTCATATTTGTTGGCCTGTGAGGATGTTAAGGCATACAAGTTGTTTGATCCTGGAGAGGTCTTGTTTCGGCGGGATGTCCAGTTTGATGGCTATCCTCAGATGGATTCTCCATCACCCGCTTCACCCTCATTTCCTACTCCTCCCTCTTCATCTCTTGAGGATTAATTATCTCTTGAGGATGATGTAGATGATGATCCACCATCTCCACCACCACCAGTTGCTCGTCTTTGCCTAGGTGGGCCCATGTCAGTGTTGATGCAGCTGGTTCTTTGGCAGGTGATCCTTCAGATGCTACACTCATGGACATCTGGTTCTAGTCTTTTGAGTCATGCCATTTTGAATGATCCTCAGAAGTTTTAGAGGCGATAGGTCACCTTGAGTGGGATAAGGCTATGGATGAGGAGTATTCTTCTTTGATGAAGAATCATACTTGGGATCTTTGTCCTCTTCCTAAGGGAAGAAAGTTGGTTCGGTGCAAGTGGGTGTACCGTACCAAGTATGCTGCAAATGGTTCTATTGATAAGTATAAGGCACGTCTTGTTGCGAAGCGGTTTTCTCAGGTAGAGGGTATTGACTACTCTGAGACCTTTGCTCCTGTCACCAAGATGAATTCTATATGCCTGGTACTTTCACTTGCAGCTTCACAGGGATGGACAGTGTTTCAGATGGATGTGAAGAGTGCCTTCTTGCATGGAGACCTACATGAGGAGATCTATATGGAGCAGCCTCAGGGATTTGTGTAGGACACTTCTTTGGTTTGCAGACTTCGGCATTCATTGTATGGTCTCAAACAAGCCCCTTGGGCTTGGTATGAGAAGATGGACTCTTTCTTGCTTTCCTCTCACTTCACACGCTATCATTCCAATCACATAGTATATATTCAGTGTCAGGAGGGTGATCTTTTGATTCTTGTGCTATATGTAGATGATCTCATCCTTATAGGTAGCTCATCCTCCATGATTCAGAGTGTTCAGCGAGCTTTGATGGAGCAGTTTGAGATGACAGATCTTGGTCTCTTGCACTTCTTTCTGGGTCTTCAGGTTATTCAGTCTTCAGATGGGATTTCCATATTTCAGGAGAAGTATGTTCTTGATATGCTTCAACGATTTGGCATGCTTGATTGTAAGTCTGCCCCCACTCCATTTCAGTCAGGTGTTGTTTTGTCTTCCAATTGCTCTACTCCTTCAATAGACCCCATTTTATACAGGAAGTTGGTTGGCAGTTTGTTGTACCTGACACATTCTCATCCTGATCTTTCCTTTGTGGTTGGCCTTGTCTCTCGGTTTTCCCATGATCCTCGTGAGAGCCATTGGCAAGTAGCCAAATGTATTTTGAGGTACATTCAGGGCACCACTCATTATGGCGTTCACTACACTTCAGGATCCCCTCACATCATTGGCTTCACTGACTCTGATTGGGCTAGTGATGTCAACGATCAGAAGTCTACTTCTAGCTTTTTTTTTGCCTTGGTTATGGTCCTATCACATGGTCTTGCAAGAAGCAGTCTGGTATTGCATTATCATCTACAGAGGCTGAGTACTGTGCAGCAGTGTTAGCTAGTTAGGAGGTTTTATGGCTTCAACAGTTGATGACAGAGTTTGGGTTTCATCCTGATAGTCCCACTATGCTTTGGTGTGACAATAAAGTGCCATTCATATTTCTCGCAACCCAGTGGAGCATCAGCGGACTAAGCACATTGAAATCCACATGCACTTCATCAGGCAGTTGATTCAAGATGGTTCTCTCATCTTGGAGTACATTCCTACAGAGGAGCAGGTTGCAGACATCTTCACTAAACCTTTGGCATCGCCGCGCTATTTTTAGTTGCGCTCCATGCTTGCGGTGAAGGAAGTTGTCCTTGGGGGGTCTCAGTGAGGCCTTCCTTCTTTCATTTTTTTTAGCATGCTTTCTTCTCTTTTTGGAGAGGAGTTTTTCCCACTGGGTTTTCTCTTTTACTCCATTTTATAGAGATTTGGTTGTAATTGGGTACCTTATCTGGCCTTGTTGCCGGGACCCAAGTTTACTTACTAGCATTGTAGTTACCTTTGCTTTCTTGCATATGTTTGTAGCTGCACTTTTTCTCATCTTAAGGGGGGGTGTTAGAGTAAAGGTTTAAATTTAATCATGTTAATTAAATTACCTTTATCTCCTTCTTAACATTTAACCTTAGTTTGCATAATAAGACATTTAATAATTATATTAATTATTAAATGTGTTATCCTTTTAGGGTTTTGTTGATCTCCTTTCTTAAGGATTGATCTTTTATGTAATTATGCTAATTCAGTTGTTGAGAATATACAACTTTTTCAATTTCACAGAGCAAAATATCTCTTTCTCTCTTTCTCCATTTTTTCTTCCCTGTGATAGGTATTCTTGCATGTAGGTGTTCTTGGACTCTGAAGTTGGATTTGACAACTTCTACATTTACTTGTTGTGGTGTGTGTGTTTGGATTTGAATGCAATTTGCTTGCTGGTAGTTATGACAATGTGGCTTGTGGTGTATATTTTTTGTGTCTAGCCTTGTGACATTGTGACAACTATTGCATAGTTTCATGTCGAGATAATTCTTATTGACCAATTCAAGGTTCATAGTGCTTTGACAGTTGATTGCTTTTAGAATTTGGTGTATTCTTTGGTGATATTCATGCTTTGGCGCACTTTGGTGATAGTTTGGTATTCTTTGATCATTGTATCTTTCCAGTGCAAGACAATGTTTTTCAAGCTACTGTTGGTATTGGCCAGTTCTTTTGCTTTATTGCCTTTTTTGTTACAAGAGGAGAAGGGTTTCTTACATGGTTGGTTGGGCAATGTTTATGGTTAGACAATGTTGAAACAATGAATTGAAGTCATTGCATGCTTAGTGGTTTTTTTTGAGAAATGGATCTTGGTTGCTACTATGGTGTGTTGATGGTCATCTTAGTCATATTGTTATCCATTATTTATTGGCTTTTCTATTCTTGATAATGAATGGTAGTGACCTGCTTCATATCAGATTGACAGTGGTTTGTAGCTTCTTGTATATGTATGCTCTTTTGACAGTGACTGAGACATTATTATTATGAAGTGACAGTGAATGGTTTTTGTTGAGATAACAGTACAAAGTGTAGTGTCAAAATGACTTTTTGCTTGGACAATAGAAAGAACTTTTTTATAACATAGTGGCATGTTCTTGTGTAAAGATCTTCACTTTCACTGAGTATATTGGAAATAAGTTTTGTAGAGTAGTGAAAATAGTGATGACCATGATGACAATCATGACAATATAGTAGTTTGTTTCACAATGATGACTGTATTTGACAGTATAGTGGTTTGTTTCACAATGATGACTGTGATGACAGTGGTAAATGGTACTGTGGACTAGTGGTTTATCAATGCAGTCCTTCTCTTGAATATTATGTTTGTGCTGCTATGGTGAATAGTAAGCTATGTTTGTGTTGCTACAAAGATACTTTTGTTAGTATTCTTATGTTGGGACAATATGTATCCGTTTGATTAGTCACTGTGTGTCATTGCTTTATCTTCATAGGGGGAGTGATTGCTCAATGGTATTGGTCTCTTTTTTATTGTTGTCAAAGGGGGGGATAAAAAGAGAAAAGGGTGCAAATAAGGTGCAAAATATGTGAAGTTGACATCAATTCCAAAGAGGGAGTTTGTTGCATTGGCATTGATTTGTCATTGATGTCAAAGTTTGTTGCATGAAGGATTGTCACTGTTGGTTTGGAATTGTTAGTGGTTGATGTTCTCCATGACATTCAATTCATTCAATTTTGATGGGTTACTTGCATTGGAAGTGCTTGGTGAGTATTTTGGTGTTTTTGATGTCATATGGTTTCAATGTCAGATGGTCTGAAGTTCAAAGTAATTGTTGATTACTCTATCACAGAGTTGCTTGATCTTTCAAATTGTATGCAGTTTTTCTTGATATTTCAAGGGGCATGGTGGTGTGATGGTAGCTATCACAAAGTTTCGTATCACAGTGTTGTTTCACATAATTGGTTCATGATGATTGAAGTGTTGCTTTAGTAATGGTGTTTATGGGATTGATCATCTCTTCATGGCGTTTCATTTATTCAAAAGTGTTGATTTATTAAAGGTTCATTTCATGGTATGTGACATGTCAAAGGTATTTATTCACTCAATCAAAGGTATTGAAGCATTTGTCATTTATTCTATTATTGATACTCATTGCATATTCATCTCAATGAGTTGCTTCATCTTATGTTGGTATTGTGTTGATACTCATCTCATGGTTTGAAGTCAATAGAAGGCTTCTTGTGGTCTATGTCAGATTGAAATTTTTGTTCAATAAAGTGGTCTATGTTCAAGACATAATATCTTACATCTATGGTATGATTTGAGTCTCAAAGGTATAAGGCAAGCATATGATTTTATTAGGGTTATCTTCATGGGTTGTAACTTAGTTCTTAAACCCTAAATGAAGTTTAAGTTGCATTAAGACAAAAGGGTTTACTTTATGATTTATTTTCCTGGTGACTTGGTGTCATCGGTCACAAATATTTTTAAGCAATCCTTTAAGGGTTTATAACCATTGATTAAACAACCTCTTATCTTATTCCTAATCGGCCAGGTAGGTTAAAGGCTCATGTTTGATCGTTCCAACAAAATCAATGGTGATTATTTAATTGGATATTGTCGGGAGGTAAAGGATCAATGTATGAATATGTTTAAAGGTAATGAATAGTTATTTGTAGAGGGTTGTTCTTTGATAGGAAGCTTGATAGTCCTATGTTGAATGGCACCGAAAGTTGAAGTATGGAATTCTAGTTTGATATTGAATTCCAACAATCAGGTGTGAGGATATTGAGTCTTGGTTTTTGTGTGTAGAACCGAGTTTTTAGAGAATGGATTTTAAAAAAATTGACCAAGTGTTGTAAGGAAGATGGATATAATAGGAAATTTAACAATTCTCTGTGATTGTTTTCAAACAATAAGTATTCTTTGCACAATCTAAGGTGATATGTACATGATATTGATGTTTGATAGATTTCTATGAATATTCTAATTGAGGAATGTCCTTTATATGAAAGTAATTAAGGGTTAAACAAATGAAAAGATAATGTATACATTTGAAAAGACAATGCTCATATGAACAAGGGTGTGTAAGTTTCATTCAATATCAGTGTAATAGTGCATTGTACTTTTCTCTAGTTAAAGTAATTTGAATGGGATCACAGATGACTGAGTCAAATTTTTAATGGTCAAGGTGTCAGCAAGGTTGTGTTTATGTCATTTGAAGATTGTGATCAAGGGGTCAATAGAGGAATTTGTAGCTTATACATACATCAGTATAAACCTCATTTGTATTTCTTGAGATGAGGGGAGTCATAGAGAGAGATATTTGTTCACGTATGTAGGTTTGAGATTATGTTTTTGATTCAGTATGGTAATATGGGTGAATAAGGAAGATGAATTTTGTTGCAAAGATAGAGCAATGTTTTGTATGGAAATAGAGTAACCCTCTAAGACTTGTTTATTCCTTTTGAGGTCTTGTGTGATTGCTAGTGAGGCATGTTGTAGCCAGTGAGGCTTGTTGATTGCCAATGAGGTAGTTTGAAGTCTGGATTTGGTGCTTCAGCCACTGGAGTTGGTGCTTCGAAGGAGAGTTGGTGCTCTTGGTGGGTTGGTGCTCACCTATGTAATTAGGGTTGGTTCCCTTTGAAGATAATTAAAAAAATTGTTCAGAGTGATTTTTTCACCCTTTTTAGGGTTTTTCCACTCATAAATATGGTGTCTCATGTATCTTTATGCATGATTTAGTATTCCTAATTCACATGTGATGTTGTAATATGCACCTCTTTGTGTTTTGTTTATGAAATACATTTCTAAAGTTTTGTATGATCAAGACTGTTAAGGTTTTGAGATTGATTTTATCTGACCACCGATTCACCCCCCCTCTCAGTGTTCTTGTACTCCAACACATAGCATTTGTGGTGGAACGAGTTTTCCAACTCTTGTAAAAATTTGAAAATCTAATAAAAATTAAAAAATATTATCGTATTTTGAGTAGAAGGTGCTTTTTGGAAAATTTCAATGGGCTTGAACAAGGGCTTAATCCCCTTATAGGTCAACCCCTTGTCAATTGGGTGACCTTGGCTATGTGAATAATGACTAAAGGTCAAAGGGGCTGATTTTTCAGCCCTCACAAGTTGGTAAAGACTATGGGCTTATGAGGCATGTGGCGAGGGGCTTAAGTGATCCCAACTCCTAGTCATTGATATGTCCTGAGGGTTAACAAAAAAAAACCCTAACTTATCCACCCATGCAATTGGAAATTACCTCACCCTGTCAAGTTTCTCAAATTTGAAAAGATTATGAAACATAGTTTAATGGCTTTGTGGACCTACTACAAACACATACGTTTTATTGGTTTTAATCTATGGACCTGTGGACTACCCAATGAGTTCAATGATTTCTTTGGTGGATTTAAAACTTTTATAAAATGCAATTTAAACTTCACCTATGATAATTTATTTTGTATTATTTTCCTACCTATACAAATTTCAAACTATGTTACAAAAGGATTCAATGCTCAATGAAAATTACGTCCACAGATTTTAAACGAGCTTTAGAATGAACTCAAGGGATATGGGGTATATAAATGATGTAAAATATATACAATGTATATATCTAAGTTGTTACCTATGTATATATCGACACACCACCCTCTATATATACTTCTAATGTGAAAACTACTATATATACCTTTGCCACAAAGATGTGCATATATATCCTATATTTGTAATGTATATATCAAAAAATCATGTGTATATACCAATGAAAGTACTATATATACTTCCTACTCTATTTTCTTCTATATAGTAGTACAACCATCCATATAGTAGGACTTTTGTATGGTCGTACAAAAATCCACACCATTGTACCTTCAACTGACTCTGCAAGCACCTAAAAAAAAAATCAATAAAATATTAAGTGTTTTATATCAAAATTTGTCTCTCAGTCGTGTTGATCGTAATGGTGCAGTCTATTTTTTCATTAGAGACACCTATAAAAACTTGATACTTGAAATTTTCTTAAGAACCTATGAAAACTAGTTAGTGCAAAGCAAATAAAAGACACAAACACACAAAATAAAGTGAGATAAGGGATAAATCCCTAGTAGAATTGTTAGAATGTAAGCTCTAATTTAGAAATTTCCAAATGTAATATAAAATAAACCTATCTAAACTATCACAAACCTCAAATAGAGCTCAACCAATGAAACCAAAATAAGATAATAGCATTAAAAATTGAATTCAAATGTTACCAAGGCATCCATTGTTAAATTATTTTCTCCTTGATGTATTAGAATGTGGAATGTGGATGCAATCTTTGCTTGAATATAACCAAATTGACAACATATACCTAGCTTGAATGATAATGGATGAGAATGAGGGATGTAATTCTTGAATTTATAGATTTTGGGAATGAGGAATGGATGGCCAAGATCAAACTATGAGATCAAGGGTGGAGAACGGTTGAGAGGAATTATCTACAATCTAGGAGAGGATGAAAGGTGGATATGAAGTTAGTTAGAATGTGCATGGATAGGATTAAATTATTTGTGAGGATGGGGAAATTAGGGACATGTGCACCTAAAAGGGATATAACTTTGGGATGTGTCGAGAGAATTAGAGGACCATAAGGACAAGTGTACTTAGGTGACTAATATTCTTAGAAAGTGTTGAGAGAATAATAGGAGCACAAGGACAAGTGTTCTTAGGTCCCCACTATTCTTGGAAAGTGTTGCGAGGATAATGGATTAATTAAATAATAATATCATTTCATTATTTTAGTTGCATGGGTGAGGTGGATAATAGGTGGAATATGTCATTAATTATTTATTTATTTTGATGAGATGGGAAAAGGTGGTTAATTAAATAATATGATTATTTAGTTAAAGTATGATACTTTAGGTGAAAGGGATGTGCCTTAGGTTAATTAGGACTAGGTGATGGGACGTAGTTTTAGGTGATGAAATTGATCAATTAGGGATTAGGTGATGAATAGTCTTAGGGAATATTTTAGGTGTCTACAAGTAGGTAGCAAATCAAACTCACAAGCAGATCAAATGATTTAAGGGTACTTTAAAAGAAATATTCCACTATAGTTGCATCAATAGTAAGGCTTTGTGGAAAATAAATAATAGACTTGAATGTAGGACCTTCTTTTTTGATATTTGGGCATGTGGAAACAAGTTATTTCCAACTCTTAAGGTCCCTCCTCCATGCAACATTTCATACACCTTCCTATGATTCTTGCAATGTGTCATTACTTCTTCTTTAACATGGATGAAATTCAATGTGGCAAAACAATTGTTTTTATGCCAAGCATGGAAAACTCTTCAATTCTATCAACCATAAACCCTAAAAATAATCATGCTATGTGGTCTATGTGAGTGAAAGGAATGAAAAAAACTTAAAATTTTATCTTTTCTTTTCCCCTTGGCATGGACATTTGGTGGGAAATAAAAAATAATCACTTTGTTGTATATTCAACTTGGCCCCTAAAGCTCCTGAGGACTTGACTTTTTATAACATCTCCTGAAAGCTTAAAAAATAAAATGATGATTTTATTGATAATTAGACCTTGATGGGACAAAATATCAGCACATATATGGAGAGATACATATATAATTATTTTTTATTAATGCAACTATTGCTTTGGATTAATTCTTATAACTTAATTAATATTTTATATTTTAAATCTCAATCTAAAATTTTACATAGATTAAATTTATTTTATATTATTAGTTATAATTTGTATACACTTTTATAATATTTTAGGAAGATGCTAGTTTATTATACGGGTCTAACTAGCATACAATTTATTGTTGGATTATTTTTAATGATGAATAGTTTGATTTGTTTCACTCAATTATGTGAATTTATTTTAAAGTATAATTAAAAGCATGATGCAAAATATTTAATAAATGAGTTTATTTTTCTCTTTCCACAATATAATCATATTTATCATCCATGTATAATACAACAAACAAGCTAAATTATATAATGGTATTTTCATAAATAAAATTAATGTTTATCAAACAACCTAGTAGATTAACACTAGGAATCTCCATTAGAGGAAAATTAGAGGTGTTGATGATAGGATGGCACCATAAATTATTGTCATTAAAGGAAAATTATTTCTAAGTATTTCACCAACGTACCTAAGGAAGAATTCCATAAGTTTCAAATAACTTCCATAGTCTTTGAGATTTTTTTAATATCTTTATGGGCATGTTTTTTTTAATAAAAAGGGGGTAATTTTTTTATTGAAATCAATAAATTGATAATACATTTTCAGTAATATCCCAAGAAAAGAAAGCACAAGAACGTCCAACCAAGACAAAAACCACCACCCACACTACAACAAACACCTCAACCAACCAAATCCTCAGAAGTAACCCTCTCTAAATCATGACAATAAGCAAGGGATAACTACCCCCAACCTTCAATCTTCCAATCCTCATCATGCTTTGAAGCCCACTTGGCCAAAAAATCAACAACCCTATTCCATTCATGCAGGATGTGGGTAAAAGACACCACCTCCAACATAGAGCACATCTGCAAAACCTGACGAACAACCAAAGCCAACTGCCAATTAGCATTAGTCAACTTGTGCTCATTCAACAAATTAACAATAATTTGTGAGTAATATTCATAGATTATCTTACGCCAACCCAAAGCACAAGCACACTCAATAGCCCAGAGAATTTCCAACCCCTCCATAAAGTTGTTAGAGTGCTTCCCTTTATGAATGGAGAAAAAGAAAATAATCGAGCTAGAATAGTCTCATCCAATACCCCCAATCCCAGCAGGCCCAAGATTACCCTTGGAGGAACCATCAGTATTGAACTAATTCAAAATACCCTCTAGAGGAGTGAACCATCTTCCAACCCTTTGAACCTTCTTTTTAGCCCACCTACTTCTTCTGACACAAGTAGAGTCGCAAGTCAACCCCTGTAAGCCCAATCTATTCAGAATCTCATCATCACTCCTTTCCAAAGGATACACCACTTCACATTTAGCTTCCATAGTCTCCTGGATCATACCAACAATTCTTTTCCAAACTTGTTGCACCATCATCCTATCCCCACAAAAAATCCTACGATTCCTTTCCATCCATATTTTCCAAAGGATGAAGGTAGGACCAATGCACCACACAATCTAGAGGAAAGAATCCTGAGTAGGCGGCCTTCCCAAACTATTCCAAAACTCAACAAGGGAAGAAGCATGAATGCAAGGATGTTTCCAAACACCCCACCAAAAATTCCAAAGCATTAAAGAAAAGGAACAACAAAAAAACAAATGGGAAGAATCCTCCTCACTGCAACTACACAAAACACAAATAGAAGGGCCTTGGAATCCCCACTTCCAAATATTATCCCAAGTCAAACATCTATTCCAAGCTAGAGTCCACACAAATCAATTACACTTCGGCTAGGAGAATTTGTTCCACACATTATTCCACCAAGAAACCTCCACCCCACCAAAATTATGAGCCAACAAATCTTGATACCCACTAGCCACAGTGAAGGCACCCTTAGGATTTAGACTCCAATCAAGAATATCCTTGTCCCGACGAGAGCTGCACGATCTACCATTCAAAATATTTTGAAGCTCAACACAGTCCTCCTCCGACTCAATAATAGGACAATGACAAGGATCCTTCCACCTAGCCACCAATGACTGCCCATAGGAGTAAGAAGTCTTAAAATAAATCACCCTTGACCAGCCAGCCTCCAAGACGCATTAGCCAAGATTCAGTAAATTAGGATACTGGCTTAGAATGGGGGAAAAACCATCCCAAGAATCAAACCAAAAGAGTGCCTCAGCCCCCTATTACATATCCATAACAAGCCCTCCTTGATCAGAACAACCCCTTTCTTAAGCATTCTCCAAATCACAAAACCTTTCCCCACAAGAGGATAACGAGGGACCTCCTCCTTCAGAACCACCCGAAGGTACTTGTGAGATAAAATCCTAGCCCATATATGATGTTGTTCTAAACACCATCACCAATAAAGCTTTGTATCCAACACCAACCCAAGCAAATTCAACTTCCACAATCCAAGAACCCTAAACTACTTCAGACTACACACAATATCCCACTTCACCTTGGGCTCCACTTAGAAGAAGACAAGCTGACCGCCCATAAGAATTGTCTAGCCAAAGAGTCCAAATCCTTAACAAATCCAACTAGAGCCACTTGGAGCATACATCTATAAATAGGAAGAGCTTGCACCACTGATTTAAGCAACTAAACCCACCCAACAAAGGACAACCATCTAGGAGTCCAATGATTAACCTTCGCACGAAACTTGTCAAGAATATTTTGCCAAGATTCCCTATGAAGAATATCAAAAGAGATAGGAATGCCAAGGTAGGTTAATGGAAGAGACCCAATCTGAAACCTTAAGATATGAGCAATCCTCTGTTGAAATAGCTGCAGAGTATTGAAGAAGAAAATGAAAAATTTATCTTCATTAATCATTTGAATAGAAGCAACAAGATAAGTATCCAAAGCCTTGCACAAATTGTAGCTTCTCTGACCTTAGCCATACCCATCAAAGTAGTATCATCCACAAATTGCGGGTGAGACCGAGGAGGAAAACCATCTCCCCATACCCAACCCTGAATAAGACCCAACTCCACATTATACTTCAAAATTCTCCCCAAACCTTCAACAATGAGAATACATAAATAAGGAGAGAGACGATCCCCTTGACGAAGGCCTCTAGAAGCACCAAATAGAGAAGAAGGCTCAACATTTATCATAACTAAAAAGGAAATGGAAGTAACACAACACATAACCCACTTGACCCACTCCTCAGCAAAGCCAAAGGCAATAAGAAATTTGTGCAAGAAATACCACTTAACACTATCATAGGACTTTTCCATATCCAACTAGATGAACATAGCCTTTTCTTTGGAGGACATCATAGAGTGAATAGTTTCAGTAGCAATGAGCACCCCATCCAGGATTTGTTGATCCTCCACAAAAACACTATGTTTCTCAGATATAAGCCATCTAAGCCAATGCTTCAACCTCTTAAAATCAACTTGGAAATGATTTTATAAACCACATTACAAAGGGAGATAGGTTGAAACTGACTTAATCGATTTTCCCCCTCACATTTGGGAATGAGAGAAAGAAAGGTAGAATTCAAAGCCCTCAACATCTACTTATTCCTTTGAGACTCACAAACCAATTTCAATAAGTCCAACTTAATGATATCCCAGAATTCCTAAAAGAATTCAACTAGATATCCATCAAGGCCCGGAGCTTTCCCTTTCCTCATCTAAAAGACAATAGCTTCCAATTCTTCCAGCGAAATGTAGCTCAATAGATGCTCATTCATCTCCCCTGTAACCAAAGAGGGGATACAAGATAAAACATGATTTTCTTTCGACAAAACATCTTGAGAATCCTCTCTAAATAGAGAAGCAAAAAATTGCAAAGCTTCTCTAAACATATCCTGCCAAGAATATGAATGCTCACCCCTATCATTCACAAGAATGGGAATAGAATTACCATATCTCTTGGATTTCATCAAATTGAAGAAGAATGTAGTATTTTTGTCCCCCTCCTATAACGACTCAACCCAAGCCTTTTATTTCCAAAAAATCTCCTCACACAGCTCACACTCTTCCAGAGCTTTCAAAGCCTTGGCCTCCTTTCTAAGTAAATCCTCCAAAAGGCCCAACTCCCTTATCTCCTAGGTAATGACATCCAAATTGGCTTGAGCAGCAATCTTAGCATGAAAAATATTTCCAAAACATGACACGTTCCACCATTTGAGCTGATACTTCACAAATTACAATAGCTTGAAAAAATAATACATAGCAGTGCCATGAGAAGGTCTCCCCATCCTCCACCAATCGACCACATACTCCTGCAAAGAAGGATCTCTTAACCACATAAGTTGGAACTTGAAAGAGGGGGTCCGAGCAATATGAGCCAAAGTAGCAAATAATTAATAGGCCAGTGATCCGAGCCCCTCCAATCCAGAATCTCAAAACAAGTAGACCACAGTCTACCAATCTAGAAACAAGAAACCAAGAAACGGTCAAGTCTCTCAACAATACAATTCTCCCCCAACCTCCTATTGTTCTAAGTGAACTAACCATTACGGGGCTTGATGTCAACAAGATTCAAAGCAAAAAATGTTATCATAGATTAGGAAAGCAGAGGGCTCCAACCTTGCAATACCACCCTTCTTTTCATCTAACTCAATAATGGCATTGAAATCACCAGCTATAATCCAAGGGAAAAGAGGAACAAGGCTCTGAATAAAACTAATATGAGACCACAAGTACTGCTTACCAGGAAAATCAACAGGTGCGTAGATGTTTGACAAAAGAATCATTTTCCCCATCTCTAGACTTGAAGCAACCACATAGATAGAAGACATAGAAGACATCCACCAAAGAGGACAAATCTTCAATGAGTTCCATAAGCAAGCCACACCCCTAGCATTACCATGAGCCCCAATACATTGGAATTCACCCTACCCCCATAGCTTCGATAACAAACCAACTATACTCTCAATTGAAAACTTAGTCTCTTGTAAAAAAATAACATCAGGAGAGTGAATTCTCACCAAATCACGAATAGCTTTTTGTCGAGGGCCATTGTTCAAGCCCCTTACATTCCAGGAGAGGATGGTCATTTTGGATGGTTAGAAAAATGAGAGTCTAGAGTTTTAATAGATCCTAACTCCACCAAAGTCTCCCCCATCATCTTAATTTTCTCTAAATCCTATCTTTATGGGCATGTTGGTGATAAGAAAGTAATAGAAAGATCCATGGAAGTAGAAAGATTCAACCTCATAGAGATTCGTAGAAAGGTTGGTTATGGAATTGTAATATCACATTATATAATTATACATCGAGTCTTTTGTGTAAGGTTTTGAATCCCTTTTCCCTAGCTCTTAATAATCTGAGTTAGCATTGAGGCCTCTAGTCCTCTCCCCTGTACTTGGCTCTTTATATTTAATTTTTTTTGGCGAGTGACTCTTGACCTAATTAATAATTATGCATTTTCTTTGGTTCCTATATTATTAGGGGATACCCTTAAGTGAAAGGTGGGTTCGCATACATAAATGTCATCCTAATATTCTATATTGTTAAAAAATTGAGACTTTTGGACATATATTTTGGACTTGCCCACATGTTTAATAAGCCCATAAATTGATCTAAAACTTGTTTTATCCATTTTTTCAAATATCTCCTCTTGGATAGTTTTTTCTTTTTAATATTACATCCCCTTCGCTTGTTTATTTATATAGAACTAATAATATTTTTCAACTTTCAAAAAGGAGTATGGTTTCTTCTATTGGAATTTTAATATTTATAATATTTTCTTAGTCATTAAGGGAGTGGCCCTATAATATAGTTTGGTCCCTCTATCAATCACTTAGACCAATCGTCCTCTAGATACATGGAAGTAGATACAATATCATAGTCATTGTTATTTCTCTCTAATCATCACAATAATGGGGTTGGTCTATATCTTTGCAAGTAAAAGATTCTAAGCCGTGGCATGGTAGCACTTAAATCATAATTTAATATTGAATGCTAGGGTGAGTTGTCCCCTTAGTCATACAAGATGTTTTGTAAGTAGTTTATTTTTTGATGAAAATTCCTAGTAGGTGGTTATGAGGCATGATGATCCTCTACCTTCACCTCTTGGAGCTATTGCTTGTGTTGGGTGTGTTTTGGTTAATTTCATGTTATGAACTCATTTGATATTTTAGTTCATGTATGCCAAGAAACCATTTTTTAACTAAAAACCTTACACTTGTACTTTTAAAAGAGTTTTAAATTTAACATGATATTTAAAAGAGTTTTCAAAAAAAATATTACCATAATATATTTTTTCTTGTCTCGCCTAACTATTTTTAATGCAACCTGCAATTGAAAATGTGATTTGATACTTTCTATAAATAAAATATTTATTTTGTTTACCACATTATAATCTTATATATTATCTATAATAAATTGTAATGGCAAAAATTGTATACCTTGCACTTCTCCCCCTTTATTTTGGACTTACTTTCATTGAGTTATCCTTTATGCAATAACTAGTGTATAAGTGATATGATTCTATATAAAAAATGTCATATTCCCCAAACCTAACTTGACTTGACCTCCACATGTCCCTAGGGACTATTCATAGTCCTAAATTTACTCATTTCCCTACTTGGTTCAAAATTGTGGTGCAAAATCAATCCCAACCTTTTTACAATCAAATTTTAAATTTGAGGCTATGTCATCCCCTTTTACTAGTTGTAATGTATCAACTTGAAGTGCAAAACATTTCAAATTATATAATTGGGTGATGTATAAATGGATAAACCATAATTCATTTTAACATGTCAAATAGATCCATCAAGATTTATTACACATTGGATCATTACAAGTTTATGGCATTGACACCTATAGGAGCAATAAATTAGGTATATTGCAAGGATGTTTGTTGTCTTTTATATTTGTTCCAAAGTTGTTAAATTGGTTCATGCAGAGTTTTGACCAATGGAGTATTTTCATGTCTCAAAACTTACTCAAATATTTTTATAAACATCACCAATCAATTATTATAAATTTACATATTAGAAGGAAAGGTGAACCAATTTTTAGATTACAAAACCAACTATGTCAATTTCATGTAGTATAAATTAAGTTCACACACAAAGGTCTATATAATGCCACATAATTGACTCAAATTAATTTCATGTTGCGATTTTATGCCAAATCAAATCAAAGTCAAGTTTGTTACCTGTCAAGGAATTATAGAGCTAGATTTTATATGAGAATATCATTTTGAATCATAAAGTGATAGTTTGTATCCCAACGCCATTAAATCACACCTAAAGCTAAGTAACCCTAATACATATTTATCATTTCAAAAATTTTGCTTGTTTATTTGGAAATTATTTTCTTCATTCTTAGATTCTAGGATGACTTTGATTATTGTTGACTTATATATTTACCCTAGGATCTATTTGAAAAGTGTTTTTTATTTATTTCTTCACATATTTGGTGAACCTACCTTATCTAACACCCCTTATGGTTTATAATTAGGGTTTATTCCTTATATATTAAGGTTTTAAATATATTTTTTCTAATTTTTAATTATTTATTTCATATCTTATTAGGATTTGGATCCCCTTTTTATTATTTGTTCATTACTATATTATAATTATAGTTTGGGTTTTATTATTAGATATGTTTTTTATCCCTATCCACTCACCCTTATGATATTTGAGTATTATCATTTATCTTGGGTTCTCATATGTATTTTCTTTTAGCCTCTATCAACTAACACCTTTCTTATTTTATTGTGTTCCTACACTATGTAACATCTAATCCATCTATCCTCGAGTCTCTTGTGTCTTTATATCCCATGTATGGGTATACCTATTCTATGGAGGTATTTTTACATCGCGTATGCGATTATCCCTCCTTCATATAGGTTTTTATCACTTCTCCCTCTCCTATAAATACATTCACGTCTTTTATTAATGAGATTCATTTAGATCATATGTTTCCTCTGACTGGTACTAGTGACTAGCACCTTCATATTTTTCATTTTAATTTTCATCGTTCATTTCATGGTAATGAGACTAGACATTTTATATCATTCATGATATTATTGAGCCCTATAATTATATTATTTCTATATTTCATGATAGTGCTATTTATATTCCTTTAGATTCATGTTTCTTCATTGAGGATTCTAGGGATATGAATTGATGTGATATTGTTATATCTAGTATTCCTATCATTTTACATCCCATGATACCTCTCTCCCACATGTTTTCTATATGAATTTTCACCTTCAATGAGGTCACTAGCCTTTATTCTCTTTCACTCTTAGTCTATTGATGATGTATTTAGTGTGGAGCATAATGCTAGCTCTTTATCATATCATGATATTGATGATTACCCTTTAATTCATGATGATTTGCGTTATGATTCACATTATGTTAATATGTGTACATGATAAAGTAATTTAGAAAAATAAAGATGTAAAGCTATATGTTATATCCTTTTATCCTTGTATCATGCTCATAAGCATGACGATGATACTTTGATGCATGCATTTGGTGATGCATTGATTGATTGTGCTAAATAATGGTTTGATTCATTTCATGGTTATTTTATATTTTTACATGATTTGTCATATGTGTAGACACCTAAAATGGACACATTGTCAATTACCTAATAACCCAAACATTTCCTCTACTATTAATTGAATAAAATCCCTTTTTATCAAATTAACTATCTAATTTTCATCCCCTTATCAATTAAATAATATTTTATTATTTAATTAATAAAGTCACTATTCATCACTATTCACCCAACCTTATTAATATCTCAAAATCATTAAATAAACCTTCTTCTATAGTCCACCTTAGGTAAATAAATCCAAATTTTTATTTATTAAATCTCCCCATCCCCTTTCCAAAATTAAATAAATATGCTTATTTATTTAATTCTCGTTTTCCATCCACTTTTTTGTTAGTGAGTCAAAATCAATTAACTCACTAACCACTCACTTACACATTCCTAATCCTAGTCAAACTCCCTCAAATCATGCATAATCCCCAAATTTGCATAAAGGTATGGCCTTTGTACACAAAGAATGGGTCCTTCATACATGCTTCATGACCTTTGTACCATGTCACATGGGTCAAAGGACTTAACCATCTACCTAGGGTACTCCCAAGTACCATTTTCCTCCTCCCAAGGTAATTCTCCACCATACAACCCCCTTCAATCCTAGACCTCTCTCCACCCACCAAAAAAGTGAAGACACTTGTCTTCCTCTTTTCCCTCCAAGGGTCTCAATAAATTGGAGCCCTCAATCTCTACTTTTGATCCTATCCATCCAAGTCATTTTAATCTAACCTTACAATGAAACCTTATGTTGCTAGTGAAAGCACTCACATACCACCAAATCTATCATCCTTGAGCACAACTTCCATATCTTGGGTGATGAGGGTTGGAGTTAAATAGTCCCTTGGGGGAATACTACATGATGAAATAAATAGTCCCTTAGGGGAATGAATTGTAGCCATATTTTTAGAGGCTATTGAAATGGATCCACCTAATGGTGAGAACTTCATTAGTTAAATATCTTCTCTTGTATTTTTAATTACACATTACATATACTTTTATACCATATTTATTTCCATGATTTTCACTTGATCTGATCATGTGGGGTCATGGTTGTTATTTTTCTTGTAGGATACATACACCCATGATTATTAAAAAAATTGGGGGCATCTTTCATCTTCTATTTTTACTCACACATTAGGCATACAAAGGTAATTATCTTAAGTATGTGATTAAAAACAACTAATCCCCTATAGATTTAAAGGGCATTTTTATTCCTTAATTATATTTCCCATTTATTATGATTACTTTATATAACGGTTAAGATTATATTAAATTTCATTATCATGCCTATGAAATTTACCCTAGATCAAAGTTGCAAAGTCTAATTTATTATCATACTATAGACACATAAAATTGACCTAGGCCTGCAAACTTTATTTTCCCCTCATTTCTTCTTAACATAATTAAAATATTTAATTATATCCTATAGTCCAAATTCGACTATTAATTAAATAATTCTCAAGTATTTAATTAATTCACATCTTTTATTCTTCCTGACCATTTAAATAAATAAATTATATTTATTTTATTTAAATACGTTGCTAATTTCCTATGTCCCTCTATAATTAAATAAATTCCTAAATTTATTTAATTATTATTTGTCCACTCTTTCCTCCTGAACTTTATTTATTTATTTAAATACGTCATTAATTTCTAATGTCTTCTTATAATTAAATAAATTGTTATAATTCATTTAATTATTGTCCACCTTGGCTTTTTCTAATTTTAAATAAAATTATTTTATTTAAAAATTGTCCACTTTCCTTTTTCCCACCAAGCAAATAATTTAAAATCAATATTTAATATCACTTGACCCCACCGCTTTTGAATTAAATTATTTTTTAATTCAAAAGGTCAACTCAGCCTTTAAAATCAAATAATTTTAAATTATTATTTGATTTTCCAGCTATCTCTTTTTTCGTGCCCAATATCTCCTTATCACATGCATTATTGTCCTTTTATTTGATTTTTCTAAAATCAAAACTCAACCCTAATGTTTCCCTAACCGTAATTGTTGGTTGTCACATTTAATTTCAACCTTTGATCTTAGGGCATTTCTCAACTTTCAATCTTGGCCATTCATTCAAATTGGCTTTTCTATAAAAAGGCAATTTTTACCTCATTTGACACATTTCATGCTTAACTATTTTATGCTTCAAACTTTAGGCTTGCTTTATACTTGCATACTTGCATTTGCAGCAACATTATAATCCTTCAATATTTTCTTAGGGCTTGTCATAGGTCATAGTTGCTCATCAAAAATTTGAGGGCAAACACTATTTTGCAACAAATGGAGAAGGGCAATGAAGGTCAATCATGGAGGGCTTGAAGAATTTTTGTGAGATTGTTCTTTGTTTTATGCTATTTTACTCCATTGTACTTCATTGTTTAGCTAGGGTTTTGATTATGCATTTGATTTCATGCTAACCTAACCTTTTTTCCTTAGTTACATTGGTGATCCTGACGCCAAAAACACTCTTTTTGCAAATTTTGGTATGTCTTTTCATCTTTTTTTTGCAAGCACAGGCACAAAACGACACAATTGAAGCTTTCTGAGCCGCATTTGATGCGTCACAATGCAGTTTCTTTCACAAATGACGCATCCACAGTCCAGAGCCACATTTGATAGACAAAATGACGAATATGCCATATTGCAACGCATGTGCGGGCCCGAGAGACGCATCTGTTGTTGCGATGCATATGACAGAAAAAATGACGCATCTGCCTGGTAAATTTTTGCTTTCGATTTTTGACAAAATTTTCTAGATTTTCTTTTTAGTTTAGTAGATTAGGGCTTTTTTGGGTTACTAATCTATTGTTTGTAGCATGTGGCAAGCTAGAAGAAGAGGCTAACATTTGTTTGTTGACGATTTTATAACTTTTTTTCACAATCTTAAAGCAAACAAACAAACAATCACAAACAACTTGCATTCACATTTCATGGCTTAAAATAAACATGCATTCACTCATGGGTTTAAAATGAACACAACTTGCATTGAAACTCATCAAGGCTAAAATTTACATGCATTTTCATAGCATTGGCTTAAAATGAACATTATTTGTCTCACACTAAGTTGGGTTAAAAATGAACAAGTGTTTTGTGTGTCTTATGGTGTAGTAATAGCTTCTTAAGTGTGTATGCAATTCTCTTATGCCTTGTCGCGATCCCGAGAAACAAAAACACTTGGAGGTTGTTACTTCACCACCCCCACATTTCAATTTGGGCATTAAAATGAACAAGTGTTTTCAATTTGTGTAACCACAATTCAATAATAAAAGTATCATCTCCCCTTGCGCACTTGTGTGATCCTGGGTGTAAGAGAAATTTCTATTGACTCTAGAATTGGGCCTTCCTTGGTGGGAAAAAGTACTCACCCCAAGGTGACTCAAACTGACAATGAATGTTTTTAGCCTAGCTACCCTCGATTGGTATACAAATGTGAATCCTAATGGAAAAATTAGGATTACAAGTGCATATTTGTTATGCAGACAAGTTTATCTTGCCTCACACATAGCCACCTGAATGGGTGCCTGAACTAAAAACCTTTTGTGTAGTTTCCAAAATCTCTTTCTATTCGTTGGTGCAACAACAGTCGTTACCAAGCCATCCCACATTCTCACAGTTCTTAGTAGAGGTGAAGAGTCTGTCATGAGAGATTCATGAGGGCTCGAAGCTTGGTTGAATCGAAGAAGTGAGTGTCATGGAGGGGAGTCAATGTAGCCAAGCTTCTAAGTCACCCACTAAGAATAAGTGCGGCTGGAGAAATCCAAGTGGGAATCCAGTGGATATAGTCCTTGCCATCCATAGGGTTGTGCTTGTCTTCATTGTGCTTGTTTTCAAAATTCAAAGACAAAACCATGTATTTTCCAAGTGTTTTCTGAACCAATGAACACATAAACATCCTTCACAAATCTGGAACAACACATTGAAACTGAAACAATCTCAAAAATCTGCCAAAAATTGCATGGAAACTAGACTTTAGACTCTGTGCAACGCATCTAACCTATTAAACTGCATTTGATAAACAAAAAAATGCATTTGAATGCTCTACAATGCATTTGATACACAAAACAACACAATTAAATTTTTGAACCACATCTGTAATCTGAAACCACACATTTGACTATTCTGCAATGCATTTGCTTCCCTGAACAATGCAATTGACCTGTCAAACTGCATCTAAAGTTTGAAACAATGCATCTGCTAAAACTGGAACACATAATTTGAGACACTGCAATGCATTTGATACATGAAATGATGCATTTTCCTATCATTTAGAAAAATCACTATCACTGTCCAAACCCAAGATCAAACATTTTCAATCTATCTTTAGACATCTTTCCTCAGTGGGCTCTGTTCAAAACCAGAAAAACAATTGCTCAAAACATCCATCTTTGCATCTTTTAGCTTACATTTAGCTTTTACCATAGGTCCACCTTTGCAAATTTTTAGTTGCATCTTAGGATCCATCATCATTTCCAGCATAAACAAGCTATTAGGTCCCCATTTTTTTTTTCAGACTTTAGAATAGGAAAACTTGCCATACTTTGTGAAATCTTTGCCTTCAAAAGTAGATTATCATTGGACTAGGTCAAAATCAATCCTTTAGTCTTTGTCCTTTTGTGAGATATTTCCAACTCATGAATCTAGTTAGGAAACCTCACTTTGTCACCTTGTCATTTTCACTTATTCCTACCAAAAATTCCTTTGATAATTCAAATTGAGACATTGACCAAGCTTTGAGTGGTTAGTAAACCTTTCCTAAAAGTCTAACAAAATTGATTGCACCTTAGACCTTTGCATTTGCATTTTTCATACCTTAAAACACTTTAGTCTCCCACCATTCATTATCACTTTGCATTTGGTTGCATCCCTTATTTTCAAAAATCCAAAAAAAATAGTGTCATATCATTCCCATTCATAGATTTGGTTATCATTCATCCTCCCCCATTTGAGCAAATCCTTATATGGTTGAGACTAGGTTACAAAGAAAGAGAAGACAAATGGACCCCTTTGGACAAGGCAACAACCCCTACAACTTTTCTAACGACATGAACTTAAACATAGACATGGCGGGCCCCCAGACATCTTTCATCAACCCTTTTAGTGACATGAACATTGCCTCCTCTTCACGCAATCCCTTTGAACAATTTATACGTAGAGACGAAAATGGATAAGTGTTCATGGAAGATGTAGAAGCTGCTGCCCAAAACCCTGAAGTGACTTCCTTTGTGGAAGAATTACTCTTGAAATATTTAGATAGATATCTAGCCATGCTTCTACTCCAAGGGGATAAATTTCCACGAGGGTTCGATATTAACACCTTAAGAGTAGCTTCTCCTGATCATACTACACAAAATAGTCAACCCCAATCAACACCACAACATAATGCAAACAATACCTTCATTGGTTCCACCACACAAAATGCAATAGAAACCATCAACGCTACTTCCATTTTACAACTCCACTCAAAGCACATCTAACATATTCAACACAACATCCATTGTGGGAACATCAACCCTATCAGAAGCCACATCACAATCTATCCCACAAATATCAACAATTATGTCACAAACTATTGGAGCGACATTTGGGTCTTCAACCAATACAATGGGGACAAATTCACCAAACCTTTTATTTTGATCTTCATCTAGTACTATGGGAACCACATCATCACACCTCTTACTTGGGTCCTCAACTAATGCCATGGGAACAAACTCATTGAACCCCTTTGGGAGGAACAAAAGATAAATCACCATTCAAGGACCTCAACTAAATGTTAACACCTCGTCACAAATCAATAGCAACACTAATATCCCCCAAAGGAAAAATACAAATATCCCACATGGCCACATTTACCAATTTGGACAAGGAAACCAAATAACACAACACATGACTTCATTTGGACATCAAAACATTCAAGGACAGAAAATTTCGCAAATACAACCTAACACTGCTGGAACTCACATTCCTACATATGCGTCACATATCCATACACAACAACATATTCCCATTCAAAACACTCAATACCAACAAATTCCAACCCAAAATGCTTCATGCATTCCACAACAACACATCAGAACATACCATCACAGCAAATGGGAACTCATTGAATACCCACTACCAACATGTGTGACACTACAAAGAGCCCTATAGTGGATGCTCTCACAGCTCAACTTGCGGCCTTGCGAAAACAAGTGGAGAATATGCAGCTATCCAACAAGAAAATGCACACGTCCTATGACTTATGTCCATACCCATTTGACACGAATTTACACATGCCACCATTCCCTCTAGGATATGTGGAACCCAACTTCTCCAAATACAAAGGCAAGACTAATCCCCTTGAGCACATAAGAGAGTTTACAACCAATTGTGTGGATGTTGCATATGAACATACCTATCTAATGAGACTCTTCCCTAGAAGTCTCGTGGGTCCCACACCTGAATGGTTTTCTACCTTGCGCAAAGGAATAAAGTCATGGGATGAACTTGTGGATAAATTTGTAGAAAATTATGCCTATAACATCAACACCAACATTACCATCGCTGCTTTGTGTAAGACTACTCAAGAAGACACCGGCGAGACCTTCATTCCATTCTTCCAAATATGGTGAGGTTTAGCTAGTCGATGTCCTATGGAGATCCCACAAAAAGAGAAGGTAAACATGTTTGTCCAAAACCTTGTTGGCCCCTTGAGATACAATTTATAAGTTCATTGTTACGCCACTTTCACATATCTTGTCGAAAAAGGAGTCCAACTTGAAAAATCCCTTATTGCTAAAGGCGAACTCAAATATGGCAACAAGAACACAAGCCAAAACCCACCTAATGACATAAACAAATATTGGGCCAAAAACAAACATATCACCAATGATGGCGTTGTTGAAGCTAAAGCAATGAACACGACAGGTCCTACAATTACACTAAGAGGTACTCAACTGCAAAACACACCATTAACCACACCAACACCCACAAAAAATGCCATCCAGAACAATCAAGATCAAGCACAACCACGTCAAACTAGACAATTTCCAAAAAGACACACATATAGCCCCTTGGGTGAACCAATTGAAGTGTCCTCAAGAAGTTCCTCCAAAACAACACCATCACATTGCCATAATCTAAACCATATGACCCAGGACAGTTTAAGCTATCATGGTGGGATGATAATGCATTTTGTGATTACCATCGCAAAAGGGCATAAAACTTCTTCATGTAGAAAATTAAGAAATCTTATACAAGATCTCATTGAAAATCATACCATTGAACTAGACGGTAAACAATTTGCTTCAAACTTGGACCATACAATTCATAAAAACCCACTACAGGATCATGGTTCTGGTAACCCCTCTACGTTAGGTCCAAAGACTAATAACAATCGAGCCAATTAAACTCACGTTGCTTTTGACTATTCTAGTGGACCTATCATTAATCTCCTCTGAGCTGTTGACGAACATGTCAATACTATCACTATTAAGAAGACTCTAGAGTGCAATGTTACCACCCTCAAGGAAAAGTCACAATAGTTGGTCCTCCTACTAGACAACCAAAGATCACAATACTTGGTCCCTCTGCCAAAAAGTCACAACCCAAGGGGCAATTTAATCTTATTGACCAATTGGGAAAAATTCTCGCTCAAATCTCCATACTCGAGCTACTACGCATCTCGCCGACACACAAAGCCATACTTGAAAAATCCTTACAAGAGTCTTCTGTCCCTAACGAAATTGATTTCAACCAATTTAAAGACATGGTTGGATACTTGACTACTTCCCATCACATCACCTTTTCAGATCAAGACTATTCTTCACCCAAACCATCTCATAATGACACATTGCATATCGATGTCTTCATCCATAAACACAAGGTTAGACAAGTCTTAGTAGATGGCGGAGAAGGATTGAATATATGCTCTCTAAAATTGGTCAAAGCACTAGGTTTCTTTGATGCTTGTGTGGATGCTACCAAAAGCATTGTCATAAAGGCCTATGATGATGAGGAACGCTCTTCTTGGGGTATTATCACACTTCCTATCCATGTGAGACTGGTAGTTGTAGATACAACATGTCAGGTCCTAGATCTTGAGCTACCATACAACATCTTACTTGGTCAACCTTGGATTCATACCTTAAAGGTTGTAGTATCTACTTACCATCAATGTCTGAAGTTTCCTTTTGATGGCACTGAAATTACTATACCTGGAGATCCTGATCCTTTCCAGTATTGCACCAATTTGGGAGGTATTTCAGAACACCAAGTGCCAATTAACCATGAAGCTTCAACATCCACTTCTTCCAAATACATTGATCCATCCACACTCACCAAACCATCCACGTACACTTCTTTGACCTCCACCATACCATCTTCCGCCACCATCCCAAGTACCGACCCTAATACCCAAGTGTCCAAAATTTTATGGCAGGCCTTGTTTCAAACTAGAGCCCAAACAGATTTTTAAAGTTCCTCCTACAATGACTTTCACAAAATGGGGAGAGTTGAATAAAGAAGATATTGACAATATACCAACCTAGATTTATAAAGACATGGAAAACTCACCTCCATTACCAGTACAACAATATGGCAAAGGCTATGAAATGATGAAGGAAAAAGGCTATGATGGAACTAGTGGCCTTGGTAAAGAGAGGACTAGAAGAAGGAACCTATAATTCCTTCTATAAGACCAAAGTATTTGGGGTTAGGGTTTGAGCCACTCAAGATTGACAGTCCACATACCCATGTACTTTCAGGTGAGAGCATAAATGCTTATGAAAGTGTCGAGATGATTGAGGATTCCCATACTGAGACTGACTCACACGAGTGGGAATTTGGTTATGAAAGATCCCTGAGTGACTATGAACTTGACGAAATGTTTCTAGAACCTAGTGAGCCTTCTTTCGTTGAAAGATTCTAACAAATGTTTAACGTTGAATTTCCTAAAGATCCTCCTAAAGTCCCACTGACAAGAGAAGAATGGGTAAGACTCTTTTGGCCTCATGACGATGAAAAACCAAAATTTCCATATGATCCTATTGACCATGATTCTGAGGCATTTGTCCCTTATATAGACCATGATTCCCACTCGTTTGTCCCCTATTTTTCCAAGGAGTCTGATTTTCCCGAACCTAATGAAGATGACAACTAGATGGAATCCAACTGGGACTTTGAGGACAATTTTTTCTTTACCCTCTTAGCCTCCTTTTGCATGCTTTATGCATCCTCCCCACTCTTCACCAACACTGATGATGGTATCTCCCTTGTATACCCACAACTCATTGATTGGGATTAACAAGGCCTGCCCACTATGGACATTTTTCAGAATGACGAAGCTATTGCAGAGTTCATGGGACTCTGTGAAGGAATACCAAGTGGGGACCATAAAGTTGGATTCCCTATAGATCTAGATTATGTAGCATATGTCAGGGAGACTATGCAATCCTCTAGTTGCAAAAATAATAAACACAAAATTAAAAAGGACACGTCTTTAGGTGAAAACCATAAGGCACCTTCTGACGATACAAAATTAAAAATAAAGGATGTATCCGAGGGTGAAAACCTCCCCGAGATGCCTAAGGATGGAGGATTGGACTTTATTCCTGTTACACAGGAAAAATCGACAATGCTCATTGAGGACACCATAGAAGTTAATATAGCCACACCTAAAGATCCTAAAATGGTTCTCTTTGCAGTATCTTTGATAGAAGAAGAAAAGCACGAGTTTCAAAAGTTATTCTCAGAACGTAAGACTAACTTTGCATGGTCCTATTTTGATATGCCAGGATTGGATCCAACACTAGTTTTGCACCTTCTACCCTTACTGCCAAATGCTAAGCCAATCAAGCAAAAGTTGTGAAAGATGCACCCCCAGATTGCATTCTTAGTCAAAGATGATCTCAAGAAGTTATTGGATGCAGGGTTCATAAGATCAATAGACTATGTAGATTGAATTTCAAACCTTGTACCTGTCACTAAGTCGAACGGTCAAATATGTATTTGTACAGACTTTCAACATGTCCAAAGGATGATTTTCCACTCCCAAACATAGACATCATTGTGGATCTTACAAGAGGATACAAGATGTTGTTCCTCATGGATGGTTTCTTGGGTTACAATCAGATTCGAATCGCCCTAGAAGATCAACACAAAATAGCCTTCACTTGTCCTTGGGGTACATACTGTTGGAACATCATGCCTTTTGGCCTCAAGAATGAAAGTGCCACATATCAACGAGCCATGAACACAATATTTCATGATCTCATGCACACACTAATGGAAGACTACATGGATGACCTCTTGGAAAAGTCTTTGACACACAGTGATCACCTCAAAGTGCTAGACAATTTTTTTAAAGGCTGGAAGAATACAAGGTCCATTTGAATCCTAAGAAGTGTGTCTTCGGTGTAACTTTAGGAAAAATTTTGGGGTATATAGTTTCTTGCAGAGGCATTGAAGTTGATTTCGCTAAAGTGAAAGCAATCTTGGACATGCCTCCGCCAAAAGGAAACAGTGAACTAAGAACATTGCAAGGAAGACTACAGTCCATTTGACACTTCATCGCACAACTAACAAAAAAATGCCAACCTTTTCAATATCTACTGCACAAAGGAATCCCCTTTGTGTGGACTGACAAGTGTCAAGCAACCTTCCAACAGATCAAAGGCTATCTATTAATACCACCTGTCCTAATTCCACCCATTGAGGGAAAACCTCTAATTATGTATATTTTTGCAACCACTTCATCACTAGGGGAATTGCTTGCAAAAAATGACCATGATGAGAAGGAAAGATATACATACTACATTAGTCACACATTTGTTGGATATGAACTCAACTACATGCCCATTGAACGTTCCTATCTTGTAGTGGTCTTCGCCGCCTAGAAGTTAATACATTACATGTTGAATCACAAGACACAACTAGTGGCAAAGATTGAACCCTTGAAGTATCTACTCAGTCGAGCAATGTTAAAAGGTTATGATACTGAGTGAATATGACATACAATACATAGACCAAAAATCTATAAAAGGACAGGTAATAGCTGATCAACTCTTAGATGCACCTGTACAAGGCGATCATCCATTGGTAGCTGACTTCCCTGATGAATCTATCCTAAATCACCTTGGAAGTTCTATTTTGACGGGTCTCATACAGGTGATGGCTTAGGAGCAAGTATCTTGTTTATCACACAAGGGGACTCTATTCCTAAGTCATTCTGAATTACCTTCTCTTGTACTAATAACATTGCAGAATATGAGGCACTTGTCACAGGACTCTGAATGGCTATTAAATGGAAAATCAAAATGCTTCTAGTCTTTGGATATTCTTAGTTGGTCATCAACCAGGTCACTAATGAATATGACACCAAGGATGAAAATTTGATGCCCTACAAACACATGGTTGATAGCTTTCAGTTATATTTCCACATGCTCACTTTTGAGAAAATTCCTAGGGCACAAAAAAAGGTAGCAGATGTAATGGCTACAATTGGATCTCTATTAGACATTCCCAGTAACGTGTCGCAATTTGAGTTCTTAGTGGAACATCTGTTGGTTCTCGCATATGATATTCCTGAGTCAGAAATGGTTTGCGAGCTTGTTGGTCCCAATTCACCTTGGTATCAAGACATATATGATTACTTTTAGTCCCAGACCCTTCCGCCGAACCTTTCCAATAACCAACGTAAATCCTTTATCTGTAAAGTTGTATATTACACCATCATCAGTGACACCTTATACCGATGCAACTTTGATAATACCCTTCTTCGATGTCTCAACATTGACGAAACATGAAAAACCTTACGTGAGGTACATGAAGGTATGTGTGGATCTCATTCGAGTGGCCCAACCTTAGCTAAGAAGGTCATGAGACTTGGGTATTACTAGCTGACAATGGAAAAAGATGCCCTTTAGTTTGTAGGAACATGCCGTCAATGTCAAGTACATAGTGATTTGATTCATGTGCTAGTGCAAGAACTTTGACCCATCACTTCTCCTTGGCCCTTCGCATGATGGGGACTCGACCTCATGGGAAAAATCCATCCCACCTCATCCAATGGCCAAAAATTCATTATTACCGCCATTGAATATTTCACCAAATGGATAGAAGCCATTTCCCTCACACACATAACTGGTAAAAAAAATTCCAAATTCATCCTCAACTACATCATTTGCCAGTATGGTGTTCCACAATCCATCATCACAACAACAGTCATCCTCTCAAAAATTAGGATGTCCATGAGTTTTGTGAAGGCTTCCACATTCAACACCATTTCTCCACGCCCTATTACCCACAAGGTAACGGTCAAGCTGAGGCGTCTAATAAGACAATCATCAAAATTTTGAAGACCGTCAATGATGTTAGCCGTGACTGGCACTTACAACTTAACCCTGTTCTATGGGCTTACTGCAGTAGCATCTACACGCCTATGGGAGCCACTCCCTTCACCTTGGTCTTTGGAGTTGAATCCATCCTACCCATTGAGGTCAAAATCCCCTCTCTCAAAGTCTCCATGAAGGGCTTGATTGAGGATGAAGAGTACCGACAGTCATGACTACAGGAGCTGAAAATGTTAGAAGAATGAAGACAAAATGCCTTGAATCATTTATAGGCATATCAGAATTTCCTTTGCCGCAATTATAACAAGAGAGTGATGGTCTGAAAGTTTGACATTGTTAACTTGGTCCTAATGTAAAATCCAAAGAATGAATCTGACTGAGAGAAGTCTGACAAGTTTGAGACTAAATGGGTGGGCCCTTACATCATCGTCGCATTCAGTTCTGGAGCTTACCAGCTAGCTACTCCAAACGATGAAGAATTGACATAACCCATCAACATTCTGCATCTCCACAAATTCTACACAAAGCATTAGAGAGCTTGGCTGAAAACCACAAAAACACAAAAAAATTGAAAAATACAACAATTTTTTAATTTTTTTTAAAATGTCAAAAATAGTAAAGAGAAATAATTCGTCCAATAGTGAAAACCACTTTAGTGGTGCTTTGGATAAGTACCATGGTGAAAACCTGGAAAACGGGCATTATGCATAGGTAGTCTTTTCTTTTCATCTACTATCACTCCATTTTCCTTTGTCTATAATAAATATCTAGTCATTCAACATGCTTAGAATTTCCATCATAAAGTCTTGCTATTCCTTTCCATGACTGACAATGGTTGACATCAACTTTTACATACTATCCATCTGTCACCTCGAGCATGTCCTTTTCCACCTCCTGCAACTTGGATAGTCCTTGACCTAACTGGGGGCAACCCTCTTACCACCTGACTGCAGTGGGTCTTGCACATGGTCTCGACAATCGTAAAATGTCCTGAAAAAATCCATAAAAATCATAAAATGTCCTAAAAAAAAGCCATAAAAATAAGAAAATGTCCTAAAAAAAAGCCATAAAAATTTAAAAACGTCTTGAAAAAAACCAATAAAATTGTAAAATGTCTTGAAAAAGCCATAAAAATCAGAAAATGTCTTGAAAAACTCCAGAAAAAAATTAAAAATTATAAAACTTCAAAATCCAAAAAAATTAAAACATGTAAAAAACACAAAAACATCCAGATAACACTAAGAAAAACACCAAAAACAAATTCAAAGTCCATCATGTCAATTATGTCAGTCTTTGTCATTGTCGAACTACGTTATCTTTGCGCATTTGCTGCATAGGCAAGGCTCATCTCTGAGCCCCTAATACATTAGGTCAATCCTTTTAGGTTTGTAAAATAAAATCATGACTCAATCTTTGGTCAACAAGACAAAGTCATTGATCATGTTGAACTATGAGGTCTCTGAGTGTATGACGTAGGCAAGGCCATCTATCGATGAGCCCCTAAGGCCGCACTAGGTTAGTCCATTAGGGTTCATCACACTGCAGTATCACACATGTCAGATATCTTCAAGACAAAAAAAAAATCCATCTTAAAACAGGAAACTCTTAAACAAACTTTGCAATCATTTAATCGACATTTTAGCTAAATTAGCATGTCAACACTGGCATGCGGTCAATTCAGTCATCTAGTCAACTTTGGTCAAACTATCATAACAAGTCAACCTATCAACTCTTGGTTATTCTACAGATATGTCTTTTCGAAGAACAAATCTTGTCATTTATTTATGCTTTAGGATGTCTTTCTGAAGCATTGACTTTGTCATCTGGTATTTTGAGGGATTCTCTTGACATTTGAGGATTGATCCTCTTGACATCGACATCATTCAAGATGTGTCCTTCTTGAATTTGGCATTACCTGGCATCCGTCACATATAAACCTAGACTTCTTCAAACCTGACACCTTGACATCTAAATACACTTGGAAAACGCTTTGGAAAACACTGTCTTTTATTTTGTCATATTTGTAATTTAATTTTTCGTCGTGTTGCTAGTTCCTTGAGAATGTCCTACATAGGATTTAGAGGAGCAATGACGTTTCATGGCTTGTCTTTCTTGTTTATGGTTGGTTTTGACAAAAATACTAGGGCAACTGAGTGCCTCGTATGATCCATGATCATCCTTGTCTGCGACTACTTGTTCTATGTGATGGTATGACCATGCACACCATTGATCTATGTCATATCATGGTGTTTGTTGGCCATTACAATAATATGCCCAATGATGATTAGAGCAACACCTATTAGTACTTTAGAAATATATTGAAGGATTCTTTTTCCCGCACTAACATCCATCGCCCTCCATCTGGTCTTTTCTCTTCCTTTGTCTCCTGATTATATCCTGTGACATACAAAAATAATTGCATACATGCTCATATAGAAATAAAAATTTGCATACATCACTTAGTATAAATACATCATTTGCATTCATCCATTTGCATTAACATAACATGTAAGTGCATTAAACATTTTTTCATATATCATCCATATCATTCATGCATATAGATTTAAAATATAACATAAAGCATCATATATCGCATAATTCGTACATACATAATCATACATCAATGCGTCCATAATCATAAGCATGGCATCTATTAGACACATATAGAACATCATCATCATCATAAAATAAAATAATACATAAAGTAGTATCATCATTGCATCTCATTATAAATGATCATCATACATGCATACATCACATAAAACATAAAAATGAATCATCATAGGAAAAATTGCATGCATCACATCAAATAAACACAATAACATCATAATGCATCACAACATAACACATAGCATAGAATCTGCACCAAAACTGCATCACATATATATATATATATGTATATCTCAAAATCATGTCACAGGATAGAGTCTCGAGGAATCCCAAAAATAGAGCATGCAGGCTCGATGTTCAATATATAAATGTCCCAACATAACAATAAGATAACAAATTCCCTAAATAGTACTCTCCTCATCCCCTCGATATGAAGAATGGGGTATTGATGCTCTCTCACTAGCACTGATGGTATATGCGGGGACCCGACAGACTGGCTCGGCGATGACCTTGGTACTGTGACAGGTGGTTGGATATGACGTGATTTATGTCTCGATGATGTGTGACTATGGCTAGACTTGTGCCCTAATGAACGCCTATGATGTGGTGTGACCTATGTCTTGAAGTCTACCCAGATGAAGTAGATTCACCCACACTGCTCTGGATGTAGCTGCTATGGCTCTTGTTGCTGCTACTACCCGTCTCACGCTAAGACCAAGTCAAACTAGGATCTCGCTGCTCTGTTGGCACTGCTCGCTCATACAACATCATGTATCATGCCTGGCTATTGCTCACCTTGGCCAAATCTTTCGCAACCTCCCCTACTAGTCCAGTACATAGTTGTGCAAACTCTGAACACCAACTCTGTAACTCCTATTGCCTGACCACTACCTAGTCTCTCTCCACCCCCGTCACCTCCAACTTTGCCTCCAATGCCCTGATACAAGCGAGGGCCTCATCCAACCTACTCTGCACGTTCGTTAGTTGCTAGTCGACTGTCACGTCTCGAGGCAAGGGTGGCCTCCTAGCTGTATCCTCCTCCCCCTCCGCCATCTACTTTCTCAGCTATCTCTCTGCATTATCCATGTCCTCCTCCCCGCCAATATTAATCTTCTCATCCCCTATCTCCTCCTCTCTGCCAACATCCAATGCCTCCTCTCCTCTGAACACATCCTCCTCTCCGTCGAAATTCATCATCTCCTCATCTCTCCTTGCCTCTACCTCCATCTCTGGCTAATGTTCCTTCGCCTCTATCTTCAGACGAGGTCCCTTTGGCTACTCTCCCTCCTAACGAGGTCCCTCTGGCTACTCTACCTCTACCCTGACCTCCTCTTACCTAACCCCCTCCTCTCTCTCATCCTCCTCTCCCTCCTCTGGGATCGCTACTAGTGGGACTCACTCGACCCACTAGCACACTCTCTTAGCTTGTCCTCTCTCGCCGTCTCCTCCTCTCCTCCTCCTATCACCTCCACCATCTCCTCTGTCCCCTCCATCATCCCCTCCACCCCCATCTCATCCACCCCTCCCCCATCTCCTCTGCCTCTATCTCTCCCTCTCCCCCTCTCGCCATCCATGCCTCTTAGTCCTCCTCAAAAAACCCATGGTAGCACTGCCCGTTGATCAACTGGCGCTAGTTGATCAGGATCCATCAAAGGAAGTGGCCTATGTGTCTGCCACCATGCATCATAATCTGCTTCCGTTGGAACCCCGCTCCATGCCCACTGTTGTGCTACTAGTCCATCAATCTGCTGCTCAGCTAATGGCACTGATATCAGCAGCCCCCATACTATCGCTCGAGATGACCGAGCATACTCTACACTACCTTTGGGTATATCCTATTGCTCCTCAAACTGTTGCAGTACCCACTGGGGCAGGTACATGCCTATAATCAACTATGATTGAACTGTACAACCAATCAAGTATCTAATTTTTTTGCAAAATGACAAGTTTTCCTCCTCTCCTTCCCACTGTCCACAGTCTCTTTACGACCTCCAGACAAACCCCATCAAAGTGTTAATAGCGTGGTGCCAATATCCTATGTCTCCCACCTGAGTTTGTGACAAGGCACCCCCATATAAGTATACATATGGCATACCCTCGACAAGTTGTCTCTACACTAGTAGTTGAAATACATGTATATGCTCCTAGGCCTAGATCATCAAAAGTGTCATCTCGCAGCTGATACTGCTTGCCTCCTTGTATGCAACATCGTGTAACTGATGATACATCATCCAAGAAGGCATGGTACCCATGCAAATACTATCCTATCTTGCCGCATCCGAACAAGCACATCTCTCCACCCAATAGGGAAACCATGTCTGTGACAATTTGGTATCAATACCCTGATAATCAAAGTACATAACATCACATCACAAGCCCTAATGCTCGGCCATGAACTCCCACCTGATCTCATATCCATCAATGCCTAGTTGCATGACATCATCATGCTCATAAAACTCTATAATGGTCTAAAGTCTTCATCGCGGATCATAGACAACCAGCTCTCCTTTGATCAAAATGCACAAGATCTTGTAAACATCCTCGAGAGTCACAGTAGCCTCTCTAGTCAGCAAGTGGAACAAGCAAGTCTTAGAGTACCATATCTCTGCAAGCACTATCAGTAGGCCCCTATTTTCCTGGATGATGGGCATATAGGTAACATGGAATAGTCCAAACTGGATCAGTCACCACCGCTTACCATCTCTCAGCTGATCTCTAAACACGTATGTTGTTGGTCTAAACTCTTGGGTGTAGATGGGTGGTAATCATTTCTGCATACACAGAAACGAAAGTTAGCACATCATTGAAAATTATCATTATCATCTATCTAGTCAAAAGTATCCAAAGAAACTGAGCCTAAACTGAGTCAATCCTAGCTAAAATTAGTTGTGTCATTTTGCCTTGCACTTGCGTCGTGCCAAGTCAAATGTGTCGTTTCACCTTGCAAATGCGTCTCTCCACGGTGATTGTGTCGTTGAGCTTTGCACATGCATCATTCCATAGCGATTATGTCATTCTTGACATCAGTTGCGCCACTTTAAATCACTTGTGTTGCATCATCCCGTGTTTGTGGTACATTATTGTGATTACATTGCAAAACTTGACACTTGTGTCTCGGTTTGGCAATTGCATCTCACCGGCTCATGATTGTGTCACTTTGAAACTAAACCTAGTTTATCCCTTGCATTTGTGTTGTGATGCATCAAATGTGTGCGACGTGAACACAGATGCGTCACAACACATCTGATTCCCTAACTTTGAGGCCCTAAAAAACACAAAAAATGAGAAAAGTACAAAGTGGGTATGGGGTACATACCGGTGCCTCTGTGCCCTCTGACCGTCGGTAGGTCTGTACTCAATATCCATGATGATCTTTCACTGGAATCACCATCTTTGCGCGAGGTCCTCTGGCTTTGAGCTCTGAATCTCCAAAAGGAAAATGTGAAACTGAATTACCTTTTCACCCAAATCAAACCTATTTATAGGGTGAATTTTAGGATTTTCTTGAAGGGTTTATTACTGGACGCACATTTGACCATGTTTGACTGCCCCGTTGACTTCCTTAAACTCGTCAAAATTCAAAACCAATCACGCCATTGTTTTTTTGGTCATCAAATTGACTTATTGGGACACTTTCCAAATTTTTCAGCGACGGGCCAAAATTCATAAATTTTCCCGAGGGGGGCATAGTTACTCCATACCTTTGCTGGGGCATGTCTTGAACTGAATTTTCTTTGTCACACTGTGATAAACTGCATTATGACAAAGAGGGGCAAAATGTAGACACATAAAATTGACCTAGGCTTGCAAACTTTATTTTCCCCTCATTTCTTCTTAACATAATTAAAATATTTAATTATGTCCTATAGTCCAAATTCGACTATTAATTAAATAATTCTCAATTATTTAATTAATTCACATCTTTTATTCCTCCTAACCATTTAAATAAATAAATAAATTTTATTTATTTTATTTAAATACGTTGCTAATTTCCTATGTCCCTCTATAATTAAATAAATTCCTAAATTTATTTAATTATTATTTGTCCACTCTTTCCTCTTGAATTTTATTTATTTATTTAAATACGTCATTAATTTCTAGTGTCTTCTTATAACTAAATAAATTGTTATAATTCATTTAATTATTGTCCACCTTGGCTTTTTCTAATTTTAAATAAAATCATTTTACATTTAAAAATTGTCCACTTTCCTTTTTCCCACCAGGTAAATAATTTAAAATGATTATTTACTATCACTTGACCCCACCATTTTTTAATTAAATTAATTTTTAATTCAAAATGTCAACTCAACCTTTAAAATCAAATAATTTTAAATTATTATTTGATTTTCTAACTGTCTCTTTTTCCGTTCCCAATATCTCCTTGTCACATGCATTCTTGTCCTTTGATTTGATTTTTCTCAGCCCTTCATTTCAAATTTTACCCTAATGTTTCCCTAACCCTAATTGTTGGTTGTCACATTTAATTTCAACCTTTGATCTTAGGGCATTTCTCAACTTTCAATCTTGGCCATTCATTCAAAATTGACTTTTCTATAAAAGGCAAATTTTACCTCATTTGACACACTTACCTTGACTTTTTATGTTACACACATGTTTTTGTGTTCATAATCAATCAAATTCTAAGATTTCATCATTGCAATTACCCTAATCAAAAGTTAAATAATTTATTTTATATATCAAACATCATACATCAAACAATAGTATAAAATAATAATTTACAATCCATCACCATTAAATTGTAGCATCTAAAACTAAATAACCCCAATTCATTTATATCATTATTATTTTTTTGTCTATTTACAATTTATTGTTCATAACTCCTAAATTCTAAAGTAAATATAACTAATATTAAACTATTTATGTCTAATATATATTTGAATAGGGTTCCTTTAATTATTAAAAATATAAGATATCATTAAAATATACAAAAAATTCTATACATTTGTTCACTATATAATTTTGGTAAGTTAATTTGGCCATGGGATCATTCTCATAAACTCAAAATGAAAAATTGAGGAACATGCTATAAGAGGGACACAAAACTATATATATATATATATATATTGGTAAGTTAATTTGGCCATGGGGGCCATTCCCATAAACTCAAAATGAAAAATTGAGGAACATGCTACTCCATAAGAGGGCCGCAAAACAAAATTCCCTTTATGGGATACATCTATTATCATAACTATAAGGTTTTATTTTATTTTTACATCAGCATAACTATTGACACTATTACATATGACTTAGAAGTTGATTTCTTCTAACCAAACCCAACCACACCATGTGCACTTCCAATAATGTTCTCTCTATGGGGTCATAATTCATCTCCAAGCCGATGCCATCCATAGTAAGAGTGAAAGACCATTCCATAGTAGCCTCTTTAGAAACTCGAACAACCTCTTTCAAAAATCTAAGACCCCAAGCTATTTCTTCCTTTGGGCCTCCATGTCATGATCCACAACCTCCACAATAAAGGGAGACCATGACCCATTATGAGGGGGAAACGTGATAGGAAAGAAATATTTTTCCAATGAGAAAACCCATCCCAACAACTACATTCTCCAAAGTCTCTCGAAGTCCACCGCACCACTTCAGAAAAGACCAAAGCCTCCATTATGCTCAAGCTAATAGATTTATCCTCATAGAGGTCCAACATGACTACCTCAAACATGGAAGTGATATCTATGTTCCCCCAATATATGTGAGCAATTGGAAAGAAAACAACACCCAAAACCAACTAAATTGCATGCAAAATAATAGGAGATATCATTTTAAATATCTTCTTAAGCTTGAGATCAATGATGGTTCCCCTAACAAAAACATGTCTCCAATTTGCATGTAGACCAACTATTGAATCCATAAAAACATGTGAAAAGGAAGCCAATCTTTGCATACATTTAACCTTGTTTGCTTCCATTTTGGCATGTTTTTGGCATTATTGAGCCATCTCACCCTGCTCCAATAATCATCTCACTTCAAACCAACAATCTTTTATGCATCGACTCACATTAAGTTTTGCTCACTTTTGATTTGAGGGAAATGACTAGTATTGTTGTTTAAAGACCTCTCACTCATTTGAATTTTTAGCATAGAAGTACTCATCTTGTATGTTGATAACCATGTTTGCTATCTTATCCACCTCCATGTTGGCCTCATAGTATATGTGGGCAATCTTGTAATCTTCCAATTTCTTGATATAATCCTAATATAAACTAGAAATATTCCCTAGCCTCCAACTTATGTTAGATTTTGTCTTCATCCTTATTACATTTATGATTATTTGTGAGTCTCCTTCAACGAAAAGCTTCTTGCAAACTTTTTGAATGCTAAGGTGGAGAGTAGTAGAACCTAAGCTTAGGCTCTAGCCATATTGTTAGTTCATTTTGATAGTTTGCAGGTAGCGACATCCACCATTGCACCATTATGGTTTGTGATGATGTAACCAGCTCCAAAAATCCCAAGATTTCCTTTAGCAGCCCCATTGAAAGTCATATTATACCAACTATCATTTGGAGGAACCCATCTTGAATTCGCCCTTAGATTGTGTCAAATGATCTCGAGCCTTCCCATAAATGGGGGACTTTTAATTTTACATATTATTATCTATATATGATATACAAATATTTTTTAAAGCTTGAGTTATGACATTTTACAAAATAGATACTAAATAATTTTTTTATAATAATTTTATATATTATTTTTAAAAAATCTTATATAATAAATAGAATTAATTTCAATTTAATTATTTAAAATTTATATAATTTTATTATATTCATATTTATAAAATTAAATATTTGAACTTATATTTGTGAGAATAAAGTGGTAAATTTTTGACATTTGAAATTTGTTTGCTTTAGGTTTTGATATTTGAATAAGGATTGAAGGTGTTCATAAACATCTTTAGAAAATTTGTTGAATTGTGAGGATCAAGTTCTCCTTAATAAGGTTTTTCATTTGGACAAGTTCAATTGCTTTGGAACAAGGATCAAGGACAACAAGAAAATGTTAATGAACCTAGGATGATATATGTTGATGTATTATTCTAATAATTGCTATTATGGTGCTCTTCTAAATGCTTCATGAATTTTTTTTTATAATCATATTGTCCCTTGATAACTCCTAGATGATCTAAAAATAAATAAATTAAAATTCTTAAATACAACAACAAAACACACAAATCAACATAATTGTGTGTTAGGTCAATTCATAATGGCTAGTAGAAGAAAGTTAGTGAGTTTTGATTTGAATTTGAATTTTAAAGTTTAAGGTTCAAATCAATGACTGTGAAAATGACTTGGGTAAAATATACACTCAGAGAGATCTATGGATTAAGATCAATCTTTGGAGATGGGTGATGATAAGATCAAAATATAATGACATCATGAACGAAATTCATGAAAATGTATACTACTTATAAACTTGTTATTGCATTAAAAACACTAACAAAAACATGTCCAAAACACACAAAAAAAAGAACCAGGAGGGTACTGTTCAGGCTAAAGGTAGCAAGGACAAGACAAAGAACGATTGGATGAATTTCCTTGACATGCTGAAGGAGAATTGGGACCTCATAAATGGTCCTAAAGAGTGATGGATGCTCTAGCTTCCTATTGTTTTATTTTTCTTTGTTTTGTTTTAGATATCTTTGGCCTGCATGCCTGGTTTTGTTTTGCTTAAATGCTATATGGTGCTATTTTGTTTTGTTTTTAGTTTGGCCTACGTGCCTCCCTAGGCTATAGGTGTTGGTCATGACCTTAGTGTTAGGTTTGTTTGTTGGTTATGTTGTTTCTATTCTATACTTCTCGAGATCAAGACCCTTTCCCTACCGTTTAATCAAAAACATTTCATAATAAAATTTATAAAATAATTTCGAACAACTTATTTTACATATTATCTGTGTAGTCTCTGTAAAAATATTTTGTGTACTACAACATATTTTATCTCTATCAATACTTAAATTCCACACACTCTTAATAACTAATTGTTTTAATATTCAACCACACTTAAAAGACATGTCAAAGTGACATAATACAAACACTGAAGGAAACATACTTGAACCTTCCAATATAACAAGTCAAAGTCAAGATAACCAATGAAAAACAACATTTGACATTTTTCCCCTGGGTGAGCTAATATTCCATGAAAGCAGAGATCCATGACATGTTCCTTGTTTAGACCAAAATTGTCTAGGATTCTCATATTAGAAAAAGTTAGTTAAGATGGTTTTTATGTGCATGAAACATTGAAGATTCTGAATACCATGGGTTGTGTAGCACCTTGTTTTATTTATTTATGGTTACAATATTAAAATGCGTGGGTATTACCTATATTAAGGTGGGGACATGATATGGTTGTTGAGATATTTCATCACAAATCTCGAGGACTATATTATAAATATAATATTTCATGGAGAATTTCAAGATAAATATAATATTTATCTATTTTAAAAATAAATAATCTTATTTCATTCGTGTAATGCATCCCTTTCAAGGAATTAAATATATAAAGAGTAGTATTATCTAGACCCGGCTTGTTTTGTTTTTAAAAATAAATTTGTTCAATCACTTTATATTTATTTATAAAAGCTATAATATATATTAGTTCAAAAAAGAGTGGTATTATATCATATTGCTAAAAAAGTGTGGAAGAAATATTAAAGTTTATTTTTTATATATTTTATTAATTTTCTTCTCTCTCCCAAGCATATAGATGTTGATTTTATTTGTATATATATAAGAAAGTTGTAATGGTGAAACTTGTATATTTAATATATATTTTTGTTTTCAATTCAATTTGATTAGTTTTTAATGTAATGATTAGTGTATAAAATATTTTTTTTGTGTACAAGTTGACAAATAATTTGATTTCATTCATACTCATTTAAACAGTCTAGACTTGACTCTCACTTTGTTTCTCTAGATTAATTGATTATTGCTTATTTTAGTCTAGCAATTAATCATTATGAATCAATTATAGCATGAAAACATTTAATTTGCACGCAAGGGTGTTGTATAAAAGGATGAACCCTAATTCATTATAGTGGATCTAAATCTAGGGTCAATCAAGGAACATCAAATCATTATCTTATCACATTAACATTGTATCAACATGTCATAAATATATTGTATGATTACTTGTTGTATTTGATCATTGTACCAAGTTCTTAAATTGGTATCCTGGAGTTCCTCCAAGGGAGAAGCATTCTAGCCTAGAAAACTTGTCAAAGGTCTATGTTAACACTTCTAATTTATAATTGCAAGTCCAAATATCTAGACAACTATCTAATTTGTAAGTATAGAAGGATTGTGATTGATAGGCTCAAATTTGTGGGTCAAGTTCAAATGCCAAGTCTAGATCCATAGTCTCAAAAGTAAATCACTCCAATAGACAAAAAAAATATTTATCTTAAGATGATTGTTTGAAAAATCCTAATTTTTTAATGCAATAACAAATCAATTACTAATATTTGTCACTATAAAATCAACAACAAACAAAGAGCTAAGTACCATATTTTAGTGTTTAAAATTGTATATCATTTATTTTAGATAATTGTGATCCCCACTCTTTAATCCTAGAGTATTTATTGATTTAATGTATTGATTATTATTTACCCTAGGAACTATGTAAAGAAGCAATCTATTTCTTTGCAAGAATAAAACACCCTTGCATAAAAATATTAGTTAATGAATGTATTAAAATAAGCAATAATCAATTAATCTAGAGAAATAAGTTGAGCATAGATAAAGTGTCAATAAATGTAGTGAAATAAGTGTTGATTTGACTAAGGGGTAGATGCTCTTAGCTATGTGTGTAGCAATGAATACTCTATTGTAGCATGTGCATTATGGTTCATTTAAAAATAAACTATTAGATACGCGTCATTTGAGCTCTAACAAAATGTAAGACCATTTGTTGTATGCCATAGTAGAAACCTACATTCAATGCATCAAATTTGACATGCAACCCTAAACTTGAAAACATGGTCTTGAACCTAATATCCTATTTAATCATAAATGTATTTCCTCATAAATATTTGGATAGAGTGGTGCTAAAAGACACATGTAGAGCCTACTCTAAAGTGGGGGGAACTCAAAAATTTTCTTGATTGTATTCAACAATATTGTAACAAGATTGAAGACATACCAAGAAAAATACATAATGCCTATGCATTTATTCTTATGAATTCAATGTTGATGTAATGATTTTATGATCAAATAATTATATCTTGATTATGATGTATGATTTATTCCTCTAAATACACTAGGGCTATTGTCAATTTGTATAACACCATAACATTCTATTTTAAATATTTAAAATTGAGTTGTTGGATGATAGTTAAAATCAATTTGGCTTGGGCCCATAATTAATTTTGATTTTGGGAAAAAATTGTTCAAGACTATACATGTAATCTTTAAAAAGGTGCAAACCTACACTAGTGGGCTTGACTAGGACAACTTGAACAAGAAAAGCACGACCTAGATACAGATCCTTGGGGAATGGGAGTTTAGGTTCAACTCAAGTTTAGGATGAATACCAACTCTTGCACAAAAACATGTTATTCAAACAATAGATTGTTTTTCTAGGGGAAAAGGGTCAAATTGAATTCAAAATGAGAAAGGAAAAGTGTTAAGGATACATTTTCAGCTCTAAATTTCCCGCCTTGAATTGCATGTGAATTACCTTGAATTATGTATTTCAAAGTAAATAAGAAACCAACATGAAATAAATGGAAAGCACATGTACCAAGTATATAAATATGGATGGTGATTCCATAGTTCTCTAAGTAACACTAACTCTATCTTCAAATGTGTATCCAAAAATTTCCATTAGTAACATCTAATAAAAATACTAAAATAAGCATGAACAACAACTCAACAATATTAACAATCATTGTGTAAAAATAAAAAGAGATGCAGGATCCTCGAATAGACCATTGTGACCCAAAAGAGATGGAATAATAGACATGATAACATAGGATCTCTAAATGAATCACCATAACTAACAAAGGAGGAAGTTTAATATATATAAATGAACCATTATATCCATGTTCCAAAAGAAAAATGATGGTGTGAGACTTTCAACAAGTCACTAGAGCCATACAAGCTTAGTGCATGAGCCTTGATGAGTCACTATAACCTTGAGTTGTGTTGTAGGACCCCTAGGGAGCTAATATAACCATATACATGAATTAAAATCAATGATATAATATGCCCCCTCAAATTGTTTTCATATAAAGTGATGCAATGATCATGATGAGAGGGCAGCACCTGTTATATGTAAAAAAAAATGATCATGTAAGCTCAATAATCATGTAAAAGTTTCATAAATGGTTTTATATGACAACATAAAATAAAACATTTGAATGTGATTGTGAAATAACATGTACCAAGAAATAGTGATATGCCCTATTGTTACCCTCATGTGTGAGGACAAATACCAAGCAATAATAGCTACTGAGAGGGATGAAACCATGTAAGCATAATCATGGGAGAAAATTCAGTAATATTTAATCATGAATTATATTATATGTGTCATGTAATATACATGATTGTGTGAGTACAATAATAGAAGTCAAAGGTAAGATGTGATTGAAAGGAAATAAAAATTGGTGATCTAAATTAGTGAAGTAGCACTAAATAGATTCAAATCTATCAATTCAAAAAATGAAAAAAAAAACATACACACATAAAACACTAGATTTACCTAATGACATGTTGATATAGAGACCTACAAACCAAAACATGAAATAGTTTATTGATTAGAATATTGAGATAATTGACATTTAAGAAGCTAAATGTTTAGCACAAGATCAACACAATAATTTTATCTAGGGGTGTGATCTTGTCCCAATTATAATGGGTTTTTGGTACATACAATACATGTTTTCTTGTTGATATATGTGGTATGTAAAATAGTTATGGTGCTAAGGACAATAGTGGGGATCATTATACAATGGTTGAAGCTTAGGACTTTCTTGAACATTACTTAAGATTTAAGATTGAGTCAACAATAAAATTAAAAGAGGTAATATATTTGGATGGTTGATGTAGAAAGAGAGACCATTACCTATGGATGATTCCTTTAAATATATTTCCCTAAACACATGATTCAAAAAAATCTACATATCGTTGACAAGTAAAGATCATAACTAAGATTGTTAGTTGTAAAACACAAATAATTTATAATTTCAAGTAGGGGATAAGATCACATCCCTAATCCTATCAAAATCATAACCGAAATCTAGTCTAGGCTAGGGGATGTTATGATAAATGTATAAAGGATGTTTCGAGTAGAGTATTGAGGTGCCATAAAGTCTTTTATTGGGTCTTTAGTCCAATGAGTGTACCAAAAGATCCAAAAACATGTTGAAACTAATATTAAAATTATTAACACAAGGTGACATGAAATGAGAAGGAAAAAGTGTAAGGGTATACACTTTTATAATAAATAGTTCTCATCTTCCTTTCCTCAATCACACAACTTACAAATTCATTTTTTTATGATTTTAAAAGTTATATGAATTGGATTTAAATTTGATTGTCTTTATTTTCATTCTAATGGTTATCACCTTATATAAAAAGGATAAATAATAAAATTTTAGGAAATATAAGAAAACATAGATGAACTCTAGATTAAATCTAGGGATGTCAAAAAATATTATTAAAATGTGTTCATGAATATAACAGAATTTTAAAAATATAGGTTATATAGATGTGTGAATGGGTCGGATGCTAAATTTTTACAATTATATTTTTTTTCCTCTTTTAATAATCGACTTTCAAAACATATGATGATTGTAAGTTTATTCATTTTTTATGTAATCTTGTTTTGATGTTTTTGTTTAAGGCTTTGTCTTTCCTAGATTTTAGGGTGTGATACTATTCCATCCATTTTTTTTGTGAATATAATTTAAAAATACTTATATATACAATAATATATAAGACAGTTATTCATTAATTTCTTTTAGTGATTTTAAGCTTTATTGACTTTGAATCATATTATAGAATTCCATGGGTTTCTTTTTCTTATCAATAGATACTTCTATATTGTGAGACTTCCAGAGATCTTTGAAATGCATAAAATATTTTTTAAATTGACTTTTAACACCTCTTTTTTTTCAAAATGTACATAATTTACATTATGCCCATCTTGAGGAAATTTCATGGCTAGTTTTAGAAAGATAAATAAAATAAATAATCTAAATATCACCAAACAATTTTAGCATTTTAAATCTTGGGATTTTAGTTTTTTTTTTTATAGTGGCTTTGTAAATCAAAAATTGAATTTCTCAAGGATGAGACATGGTTTCAAGTTTGAGGATGATGCTGGTAGGTTTAGAATTGAAATTAAGACTTTGATAGATCAAGTTGAAAATTCTTTGAGTGACCTAATCTCATCTATCAGGCTGAAAACCTAAAAGGACAACCTAATGGAGGCTTATGGTGAAAAAATATAAGGGCACCATAAGCTAAGTCTATCACAAGCATCCTTCGCCTAATAATAATTATCAAGGACACACATATCATATCAAAACATAATTAGTATTTGTTGTAAACTCTAAGTATTGACATAAATATTAATCTACAGTTGAATTTATATTATGTTGTCTTGTAAAAATTTTGTTAGTATTGAGTTAATATTTGTTTGTAACTTATAAATTAATATTCAAATCACAATTAGTGTTGAATTAATATTTTTTGTACTAATGTCCATTTTTATTTTGAATCTTACTTTTTTAAAATGTTAAATAATTAAAACTTTTTCAAAAATCTCTCTTTTACAAAAAAATCATAATTAATACTGAATTTTATAAATTATTATTTTTTTTACAAATGAAAATATAAATAACCTCATAAAAAAGTCTTCTTTAACACAATTACTATCATTATAAATTTGAAAATTCATCGTCAATGTAGATGTTCAATACCCAAAATTTAAGATTTATATAAATATAAATGATTTTGATGTCATTCTTTCAAACTATAAAATTGTTTCATAAATACATAATCCCAAAAACCCTTAATAAACCACCTTACAATGGTAAGGTCAATTTTATCATGGCAATTACATAAAATTGAAACTCATGACCACCTCCTTTGACTATAAATTATTAAGAAATTATGTTCATTTGACTTCAAAATTAGATTTGTGATTTTTTGTGGGGGTCTTTTTATCAACACATCATATCATTAGAAGGTGGTAATATATAATTGCAAATTATCTTATATGTCTTTTCTTTTGTATAGAAAGATAAGGATGTAACATTGTAAATAATTGTAAGGATGGTACATTTTAAAAAATAGTAAAGGTAGTTTTCAAGGTATTAAGTTGAAACATCAATTTAGAATATAACATATATTATGTAGCATTTTATAAAGAGATTTATTTATTTATTTTGTTTTATGTTAATTTGAGATGTATAATTTTTTTTATTTTAAATTTTAAGAATATATTTTCTATTATATAAAATAAGAAGGAAGTCTAAGGGGTTGATCTTATTTAATTAAAATATTAGATTTATATTATGAAAATTTAAGTTCAAATTTTCATAGGGATATCTAATATCAAATTGTAAGTAGTGATTTTTGGTCTTTCATAATTGATTTTTGATATGGACGTGGTTTCTAAATAAAATGGATTTGTAAATAGCAACTCTTAGTCTTCCACCAGAAATTTAGTGTGTGTTCATTAAGAACTCGTATTGGTCTCTAATATGTACTCACAAGAATGTGTATTGATATCACATAAATATTCATTTAAACAAAATATTTGTAAATGATATTAAAAAAAATAAAAAATATATTAAAAATATATTAAAATTTCAAGTAGGGGATAAGATCACATCTCCAATCCTATTAAAATCATAACTAAAATCTAGTGTAGACTAGGGGATGTTCTAATAAATGTATAAAGGATGTTTTAAGTAGAGTATTGAGGCACCACAAAGTCTTTTATTGGATCTTTAGTCCAATGAGTGTACCAAAAGATCCAAAAAAATGTTGAAACTAATATTAAATTCATTAATACAAAGTGACATGAAATGAGAAGGAAAAAGTGTACTTGGGTATATAGTTTTATAAGAAATAGTTCACATCTTCCTTTCCTCAATCACACAACTTACAAATTCATTTTTATGATTTTAAAAGCTATAAATTTCCCTAATTGGATTTAAATTTGAGTGTCTTTATTTTCATTCTAAAGGTTATCACCTTATATAAAAAGGATAAATAATAAAATTTAAAGAAATATAAGAAAACATAGATGACCTTTAGATTAAATCTAGGGATGTCAAAAACATTATTAATGTGTGTTCGTGAATATAACGGATTTTAAAAAATAAAGGTTATATAGAGGTGTGAATGGGTCAAATGCTAAATTTTCATAATTATATATATTTTTCCTCTCTTAGTAATCGACTTCAAAACATATGATGATTTTAAGTTTATTCATTTTTTATGCAATCATTTTTTGATGTTTTTGTTTAAGGCTCTATCATTCCTAGACTTTAGGGTGTGATGTCATTCCATCCATTTTTTTTGTAAATATAATTTTAAAATACTTATATATACAATTAATATATAAGACAGTTATTCATTAATTTCTTTTAGTGATTTTAACCTTTATTGACTTTGAATCATATTAGAGAATTCCATGGGTTTCTTTTTCTTATCAATAGATACTTCCATATTTTGAGACTTCCAAATATGATTGAGATGTAGAAAATATTTTCTAAATTGACTTTTAACACCTCTTTTTTGTTTTGTTTTTAAAATGTACATAATTTGCATTATGCCCATCTTGAGGAAAGCTTATGGCTAGTTTTAGAAAAAAATTTAAAAAATTATCTTAATGTCACCAAACAATTTTAGCATTTTAAATCTTGGGATTTTAGTTTTTTTTTTACAATGGCTTTGTAGATCAGAAATTGAATTTCTTGAGGATGAGGCATGATTTCAAGTTTGAGGATGATGTTGGTAGGTTTAGAATTAAAATTAAGACTTTGATATATCAAGTTGAAAATTCTTTGAGTGACCTAATCTCATCTATCATATTGAAATCCTAAAAGAGCAACCTAATGGAGGCTTATGGTGAAAGTTTATAAGGGCACCATAAGCTAAGTCTATCACATGCATCCTTCACCTAATAATAATTATCAAATACACACATATCATATCAAAATGTAATTAGTATTGAATTCTAGTATTTGTTCTAAGCTCTAAGTATTGACATAAATATTAATCTACAATTAGATTTATATTATGTTATGTTGTAAACTTTTTGTTAGTATTGAGTTAATATTTGTTTGTAACCTATAAATTAATATTCAAATCATAATTAGTATTGAATTAATATTTATTGTACTAATGTCCATTTCTATTTTGAATTTTACTTTTTCAAAATGTTAAAGAATTAACTCTTTAAAAAACTCTCTTTATCTTTTATAAAAAATCATAATTAATATTAAATTTTATAAATTCTTATTTTTCTTACAAATGAAAATATAGATAACCTCATAACAAAGTCTTCTTTATACAAACACAATTACTATCATTATAAATGTGAATATAAATGTGAAAAGTCATCGTCAATGTAGATGTTCAATATCCAAAATTCAAGGTTTAGATAAATATGAATGGTTTTGATACCATTCTTTCAAACTATAAAGTTTTTTCATAAAAAATACATAAGTCAAAAAAACACTTAATAAACCACCTTACAATGGTAAGGTCAACTTTATCATGTCAATTACCTAAAATTGAAATCATGACCACCTCCTTGACTATAACTTATTAAAAAATTATGTTCATTTGACTTCAAAATTATATTTATGATTTTTGGGGAGGTTTTTTTATCAACACATCATTAGACAAGGTTATTATCAAGAAGGTGGCATTATAGGTATAATTGCAAATTATCTTATATGTCTTTTCTTTTGTAAGTTACTTTAAGCATATAGAAAGATAAGGATGTAACATTGAAAATAATTGTAAGGATAATACATTTTAAAAAGTACTTAAAAGGTAGTTTTCAAGTTATTAATTGAAACATCAATTTAGAATATAAGATACATATTATGTAGCATTTTATAAAGATATTTATTTATTTATTTTGTTTTATGTTAATTTGAGATGTATAATTTTTTAATTTTATTTTAAGCATATATTTTCTATTATATAATATAAGAAGGAATTCTAAGGAGTTGATCTTAATTAGTTAAAACATTGGATTTATATTATGAAAATTCAAGTTCAAATTTTCATACAAATATCTAATATTGAATCGTAAGTAGTGATTTATGATCTTTCGTAATTGACTTTTGATATAGATGTGGTTTCTAAATAAAATGGATTTGTAAATAGTAGTTTTGTGTCTTTCACCATAATTTAATGTGTGTTCATCAAGGGATTGTATTGGTCTCTAATATGTACTCACAAAAATTTGTATTAATATCACATATAAATATTCATTTAAACAAAACATTTGTAAATGATATAAAAAGATTAAAAAATAAATGACTTAAAAAATATATTACGTAATAAATAAATATTAAATTAAATTACATATAATTGAATATATACTTTAACATATCTTATATACCAATTTCATGTATTTAAAATTTAATAGTCTTTATCATTATCAATAAAATAATAATATAAATAAGTTTAGAGATAAATATAATTTTAATATTTTTGTAGAGTAATGTGTTTAACTAGTTTGTTTAAATAGATGCTTTAGTAGGTACTTAGATTTGGAGTAAAATTTATTAGGTTTATTTCGTTATTTATTATAAATATCTATATGATATGATAGTATGGTTTTAAAGGGAAATAAAATGTTATAAACTATTTTTATGTGATAATAAATTAAAAAGTTAATTAAGTATAAGTAATAATAGATATAGGAAGTGAACTTAGTGTTAAAATTGTGGATGTTCATGTTCTTGTCTACATGTTTCAAATTCTTGTTGGGTCAGTGTGTTTGCGGGTTTTATGTCTTTGTTGGGCTATTAAGCTTGTGGGTTTTGACGATTTGCATTAAAACAATGCATTCATGCCAGGGATGAGGTCTCTTGTTTGTGGCCTCATTTGGCTCGGACTAGGCTAAATTTTTTTGAGTTATGGATAACAACAAATACATATGAGGTGAATCTAATTAATCATCTAAATCAAATTAATTGAGATCTTGTAAATCAATGTATTTTGAAATAGAAACAAGATAAGTTAGTGTTGGTATATTTTGAAATTAACACAATGCAATTTTTTATTTTTTATTTTGATGGAGGGTTTTTTATATCAAACCCAGATTCATTTTGCAACCCGATACGGGCGCACGAGCCATAGGCTAAACCTCTTCAACTAAGAGCCAACGACTGAGGGGTATCCATTCCGCCAAATTCACCCAAGATGCAATCCCAGCTTCATCCCTTGTGATGTCAGAGCTTTGCACTCAACAAGACTTGGGCTCATTTAGAACCATTCAACTTCACCAACAGACAAAGGGCCCATTGACACAATGCAAATTTTAATTGATTTGACATACCAACGTTGAGACCTACAAATTGAAATTAAGAATTGATGATTGATTAGAAGGTTGAGATGGTGAAATTTGGGAATCCAAGTATTTAGGAAAAGATCGTAATAATGATTATATCTAAGGGCATGATCTTATCTTGGGTAAAACTAGGCCTTTGATACTTGCAACACATGTTGACGCATTGATATTTTGATGACTAACATAATAGTGTTGCTAAGGAGAACATGAAGCTTACTATGCAGGAGTTGATGTTTAGAATTTTCTTGTGTCTTAATCCTGACAATAAAAGTAAAGGAGCTAGTGTAGTTGGATATTCATGTAGCTAGAGAAGCCATTTTGCTAAAATTGAAAAGTGTTAGAAATAGATGTGCAAATGTGTTATTGAATAATGCTCTTTCTGTAATTATCATTACATGTGGATAATTCATTTAAATACATGCCCTAAACACATAATTGAATTTTTGTTGTTGCATGGATGAGTAATTATGATATCTTGGATTGTTAGTCATAAAATACAAATAATTTCAAATTTCAAATAGGAGATGAGATCACACTTGTAATCTTATTAAAATTATACTCGCAATCTATTTAGGGTGAGGGATATTCTGATAAATATATTAGAGGTGTTTCAAGTAGAGTGTTGAGGTATCATAAACCCACAAATATTCTAAAATCACACATTAAAAGAATTCATACAAAATGACATGAACCAACAAATATATAAGAATATACACTCTTCTCAAAAAGATTTCCCATTTTTTTAATCACACAATTTACAAATTCTTTTTTTATATAAATTGATTTTAAACTTGGATATCTTTTATTTTTTTCTCAAAACTAATATAAAAGAATAAATAATCAAATTTGATGAAAGATATGAAAATACAAATGACCTCTAAATTAAATTTAGAAATATTAAAATCATTAAACAAAATATAAAAGTGTGAATGGATTAAATGTTAAACCGTTACACTCATTTTTTCAATATAAAATCTTAACAACAATTTTTAAAATATTTAATATTTTTTTTAATAAATATCTATTATATTAGATTAAAAATATATATATTCCAAAAGTATGAGAATAAAATCACATCTAAAAAAATCTAAACACGTTTAAATAATTTAAATTTAGTGGCTTCTTTTGTGATTTCTTTTCTTTATTAAGAGATATTTCTTAGTATGTCACTTCAAATATTATTTTATTCACTTCTTTTTTTGGTTTTTTGTTGAAGGATATATATGATTGGCAAGGATTCATTATCAAAACCAACCCCACAATATAGTTAGGAAGTAGGTACATGCAAAAGTATTACGGAGGATAATCCTAAATGGTACTACTCTTATAAAGTTTAGTGGGACATGGCGAAGGATAAGGATAGATATCACATCCATGGTCAACAACATTAAAGTATGAGCATGTGAGCTGCCCTATAAATGTTGAGCAAAAGGATATAGATTAATACCATATAAATGTAAAAATTTAATAACATAGATTAATTTTATATTTAGTATTGAGAGTTGGGAAGTGTTTTTTTGTTGGTATTTTTAGTATTGTTGAAACTTTGGTGAAAACGAGATATTGGACTTTTTTTATTGTACGAGGATTTATGAGTTATAGAGATTGGTTTAGTGAGCAATAGATTACAAGAATATTGTTACGAAATGAAGTGCTAGTATAGGAAGGATCTAATCTCTCATTGGTGTTGTTTGGTAGCTTAGAAGAGATTGTGATAACATACATTAGTGCAGTTGTGTTGTAGTCCAAAAATTGCGCTAACGTAGAATTGTCAAAAAAAAAAAAAATTGGGACCTGCACAAAGACAAAAGAATCTATAAACAAATATTTGGCACATCAATGTTATTAACATGATAACCATAAAACCATCCAATATATGTAAAATCCATATTAAATGTTTTAAATGACAAGAGAGGAGTGAAAGAGTGGCAAACTGTTAACTATGAGGCTACATTTGGAAGATACAAGCTTCTATATATAAATACAAGTATAGGAATATATTATAAATATATATAGAAACTAAAAAATGCAAAGAGAATGATAGTGAGCATGAGGGGAAACCATAGGGATTGACAAGATCCTAAAAATGTCAAGAAATATGGCATAGAAGATGTCATGACAAAGAATAAATGGAGGATGGAGGGAAGCACTTTTAGATTGAAATCACACGATTGAATCACCTTGTTTTGGGAGTTAGAGGAAGATGTACTCCACAAGATGAGTAGTACGTGTCTTTGCCCATTGAGGAGCTCCACTAAGAAGAGTGCAACAAGCGATTATGGGAGACTTGAAGAAACCTCTAAAACCTTTGAGATTTCATAATGATAAGTGTTATCACTTGGATTTGCACCTTGGTGGTGCTAATTTTGTTTTTAACCCTTTGAATTATTTTGATCCATTAAATTCTTAAAAATCCTATGTTTTGCAAGGGTTTATTCAAAATTTTGCATTAGGGCTTTGAAAAACCCTAAAACTTCATTTAAACCCTAAGTCATGGTTCAGCCCTTGCACATTTCTTATAATGATTAGTGATTGTTGGTCTCGGTTTCCTAGCCTTTTAAGTTAGATCTTTAAGGCCTTTGACTTGTTTGTTTACTAGCCCCTTCTACTAGAACACTCAATGAGCCCACTACCTGTATGTATTTTTATTACTACTTAAACATTTACGCTTTACCGAGTCCCACAAGACACGTGGCATCATTTCATTCAGTCTCTTTAGTTCACAAGCGTTTTCCATGCTATTATTTTCTTACCATGAACCTACGAAATGATCTTTTGCTTCTTGATGTTATTGGCGTCCTTGGGTCTTAAGCCAATCAAGTCATGAGTTTTGTTTTCACGTGGTAACTTAAGTTGTCTAGCGAAGTCCTTTTAATCATGTGTTTATACCCCCTTTTTTCCTAGTAACTTAAGTTATTCGTTCGTGCACATGTCGTAAAATGTTTTTAAGTTGCCTGAAGAGAAGCCCGCCAAGGGTCCCACCTTTATCCTAGTCAACACCAGGTGTTAGCTTGTAGTTAAGTCACTCTAATCATATGCTTTACGGGGCCCTTTATTCTAAAGAAGTTTCCTTTGTGAATGAGCAAAACGCTTTTGCTTTGTGCAATAAATATGGGTCATTTCTTTTCGCACTAACACAAACCTTTGTTGAGTGATGTTAAGTTGAGCTTTTATTCCCTGAACTCTCGAAATTGCACCACATGTCTTGTCTTGTTTGTTTTAAGTGTTTTGCAAAAGAAAGCATTGTCGAGGAAGCATATAAGATACCCTTTTGTTACTGTGAGTCCCCAAAATGATGGCACGTTTCTCGACGTTGTGCAAAAGAAAGAAAGGTTTCTCTTCATCGAAAGAATTTCAAATCCCCGCAATCACCATAGATCTTTGACAAATCAATGGTCCACATTCAAAAATGGAGAACGGTTAGTACTAGTCATGTCTTCAAGTATGCAAAGGCATTGATGGTGGATTTACTCTGTATCTACCAAATTCTAGAGTGTTGGCTTAATTATGTATATCCTCATCATTCAAAGCACAAAGTGAAGGCATCAAAATAAATTGCTACAAATTTCTAGGTGAATAAGGGTTTTCATGATATTTCTAGGGCTTTCAACAAGCGAAAAACAGTAAGTGAATTCAAAATATGCTTGCATATTTTGGCATAAAGGGGTATAGCTTTTTGGTTTATCATACTCAAAAAGTGAATTAGGGCTCTGGAAGGGTAGAGATTGTTTTAAATTTTAAGGAAATCTTCTTCAAAGTTGTAAAATTTTAAAAGCCCTAATTTTACAAACATTAAAATCCTAGAAAGGAAATCATGGCTAGAACGTAAGGGGTGTGAAAAGGGAATTAGACGATGACATTATGGCTCAATTGCCTGGGTCATCAGAGAGGCCTAGGATGGCACAAGGGTTGAGAATTATGGCCAATAGGGTTATAGATAAAAATAAAAATTGCAGGGATCCCATTATTCCAATTCAGGGGTATTGCCCTTTTCAAGCATGCTTTCAAAAAGTGCCTAAATGACAGACTTATTTGCAACATTTGGAGACGAGGTTTGGGAAGGTTGGTGGCATTGAACGTATTCATCAATTTTGACCTTATTTGAGGGATTGTATAGGAACATAACCCTAAGAAAAGGGAATTGTTCACCACAAATGGGAAATTCTTGATGCAATTGAATAGAAACTACATTTGCAAGGTGTTCAATATAAACCCTAATGCCTAAATTACCAATAGATTTGGGAGCCCTAACCAAAGAATATCAAAGGCATAGAGACATCTATAGGGTAAAATGGTTACCATCCTTTAGGCTTAGAGGGCTTAACAGAGAATTGAGAAGGTTTTCTAGTGGAGAGTTATAGCCATTTAGCTATGATATTTTTGAAGATTATTTTGTAAAAATATATTTCTCACTCTGTCAAGTGTTGGGCTTAAATTGTATAAATTAGATGTCAATGAATTTGATGATGCTAGTTGTTGATATTTAGAGAAGGGATTTGAATAAGCCCTGTGACTATGTTGGTTATATTATTGAGGAGATTCCAAGATCTTTGAGCTCTAACAAGAAGGACAATAGCATAGTCCACTTCAAATGGTACTCTTTAATATGCCATATCATTTTGTTCAGTGGGATAGACATTTGGTCCCCTCATATGCAAATCAGGGCCTTGGATGAACAAAAAAGAGTATTACTAGTACAAGAATGGACTTACATATAGGACAAGGACTATGAGAAGTCCAATTATTTGGCTTTTAAGAATGTTTTGTTAAGGAAGTTCTCAGGAACTTTGTTCAACCTTTGGATTGGAGATTATCAGAGGAGGTGAGGAGATTTTTTAGGCCAAAGAATCTTATCCCAGAGGCAGGGATCAAACACAACTGGGGTGATTGTCTTTTCTACCCTAATGCAACTATGATAAGAGTATATGGATCCCTATTTGCTCCACATGTGCTTCCTAGAACTATTCCAAACATAATTTCCTTTTTAGAGATCATATGGAAATTGAATGAGTCTGATAAGGCACAATTTAGGAATTATAAGAAGCATGTTATCCTCCCCTCTACAATTGTGTTTTCAAACTTCCAAGTCACATCAAGGGAGGGATTGGAGTTGTTACTGAACAAGATGCTCCCATATAGAATAAGAGTGGACAAGGTCAGGATATGTGACCCATAACATTTCATGCATGATCATAGAACTAGTTCAAATTGGTAGCATTCTTGCATGAGCTTAACAATGTTGAAGATATGATCAAGAATTTTTTCATAGAGAAAGAGGCAACACATAGAAGAGAAGGGTGATGACAATGTTGGATAATGCCAACAATCTACTAACCAATGTGTATGTGACATTAGCAAGTGCTCTTGGCCCTTCTACTTCTCAAGGGGATATACCACAAAGTCCATGGAAAATTACCCCTTTACAACAAATAGCTCCTACTGCAAGACCTTTGATTGATTACCCTATAGGCCCTGATGATATGTTGGATGATACCGATATAGTACATATAATGCATCCCCGACTAGGGTTATAATTGAAATACCCTTAGATGACAAATTACTCGTCCATTTTGAGATTGGAGGGTAGATAGTGGATGCCATAAGGGCTCAAGCTTGCCCAAAATTTGTGCAAGATGACCAGTTCATCACTATAAAGGAGTTTAAGGATTGTGTCCTTAAGAACAAAGGAGAGGAGTTGCAACAAAGGATGAAAAATAAAAACCTTATAGAAGAAAAAAAAAAAAAAAGGAAATAATTGTGAAGTTATGGAAAAATGTAAATGCAGAAAAGGAGTCTATGACTCCTTAAAGAGGTAGAGAGCTACTAAGGAGTGTAGGATACCTACTCTTGCTAGGGTGGGATATGCCATTTTCCATTGCATTTGACAATATCTAAAGACAAGGAGGAAATGACTATGTATTGCAGTCAAAAGAGCATGAAGATGCTCTTTATTTTGGGTTTGGATTCAAATCAAGACATGAGACCTTGGTTATATGGTTTATTTTTCCATAGACTGATAAGCCCCAAGTAATAAATGACCCAAGTGAGCTCATGGGGAATTTAATAGTCTAAATACTAGGGGTTACAAGTTCCATCTAAGCAGCCTCCCTCACTCTTAATACAACCTCATTTACTAAATCAATAGTGAAAAAGTTGTAGGGAGACTTGGCTGGGGCCAATGCCAAAAAATTGAAATTGCAAGAACAATTGAATGTGGTCACAAGATTGGTGCCTCCTCCACAACCAGCTATCGAAGACAAGGGATCACAGGAAAAGGAAAACTTAGCCTTGTAGGTTAAGGATCTAAGACAAAAGGTCAAACAGAGCAAAGAAGAAGTGAGAATAACTAAGGAGGGAGCAATAAAGAAAGTGCCAAACTTGGTTGACAACATTTTGGGCCATAAGTTGTCAAACATTTTGAGTCAAGTTGATTAGGTTTGGGACAGTTAAAAAATTTGAAGATGCATTCACCAACCATGCTCAAGCAAGAGTTAGGTTGAAGTGCTTTCAAGTCAATTAGGCCCCGGGGATTGTACTATTGAGGTTTATTGCAAAAGGCCCCAATTTTGATTATAATTTGGTGTCCTATATATGTAAAAAATAAACAAAGATGACGAATATGCTCTTTAAGCTTGAATACAATATGGTAGGATTCTCTGACATGGTTCAGGTGTTAATAGCTGATGATTACAAGGATCTTATGTTTAGGTTGAACCAATTTCTCCCACTCACAAGTGACATGCCATCAAAGCAGGATGAAGATAAAGAGAAAAATGATGCAAAAATTTGAGTTGTTTTTCAATCAGTCATCACCAACCAACATAAGTGTAACATCAACATTTTAGAAAAGGAATTTGAGAGATTCCTATCAACTTCAGGAAGAAATTTTGATAAGTAGGAGGTATTTTTCCACAGCGTGTCAAATTATGATATTGCTATCAGGATTCAACCGTGTAGTTTCGAGTCAAACTCATTGACCCATGTTTCATGAGTAGTGGTTCACTGGAACCCATCTCTCATGATATCGAATGGTCCCTCGGCCTCATTGCATCTAGGTGATGCTCCACAAAGCGGGGTGATCCGAGGAGGTCACCCATCCGTGCTTGCTCAGCTCAAGTAACCAAGGAGTTTTCTCCAAGGTTAAGCCGCTTGAGTTGTTGCCCATTGCAAAACCTTGGAAAACTCCTTGGTTAAGCGCTTGGTGGAGGCGTCTGGGGATGGGTGACCTCGGGCCGGACTGATGCTTCACCTTTGTGAGGCATCACCTAGATGCAATGAGTCTGAGTGGACCATTCGATATCATGAGAGATGGGTTCCGGTGAACCACTACTCATGAAACATGGGTCAATGAGTTTGACTCGAAATACACGGTTGAATCCTGATAGCAATATCATAAGAAATTTTGAGTAAATCAAATCCATCCACAAGTATAAATGCTCCAAAATATCTTCAACTACTTTTGCAACGGTTAATTCCTCGTGTATAAATGTTTTTTTGTCTTTTGTAAAGGTGTCACCACTTAAATTTTGTACTTTGTGATAAGTGGTGGAATAAAGCTTTTTGCCTGTTGTTCCCTTCTATAAAAAGGGAATTTTAAGCCTTATTCTAGGATTTGAGTCCTTAGGTTTTGAGCAAGTATCTATATATAACTAGTCTTGTATAGTTAGGTCTTCTAAAATTTTAGAAAATGATGATGTAAATTTTCTATGTAATAGTAACAAACAACTCAATTTTGTTGTTTATATGAATACAAGTCATTTTGTTGATGTCTCCATGTTGTAATACAATATCTTTTGAATCTTAACAATCAAAGATCATTCAAGGTTCTCGTTGCACATTTGTTGTAATGAATGATTATTGGAATCTATTCAAGAAATAGATTAAAATTGCTTTCAGTTGGATAATTGAAGATATTGTGGTTGCAGTAGGGATCTTAAAGAAGATTAACAATTTTTTCCATTTTTTGGTTTTCTTATTGTAAGGAATAAGATTATAAAAAACCATTGAGTCAATTTTAGTTTGTTATTAGAGGACTTGCTTCATTCTTGATTTTGTAATGGATAAGACACCAGTTAGATTAATTCATAGAATTCAAACCTAGGCATAATCAACCTAAATTTGAAGCTTATTTTTTACTTTTATTTGTTTTTTTTTATTTCTCATTTCATACCATTGAAGTACAAAGCTATAAGGATTTGAAGAAGGTTTAGCCAATTAGGTTCATCCTCTGAATTATTAGTGTGAACGTTGTAATCTATTTTGACATCATTGAAAGCATTATTATAATTTAAGAATGATGTGAAAAGGGAAACCCGCCTTTACTATTAGTTGGACACTAATCTAGGGTTCTTAAGTATAAGATCTAGCTAGTCCTTAGAGAAACTTGAGCAATCAGTTGGAAACACCAACACACCCTTTCCAAGTGCTTTACTCATCAATCTAGTGAAACCTTGGATAACTTCTCAAAGTGTGGGCTTTGGTGAGGTGAATTCAACCTCTAGAGAGGGTCGGTTCCCTTGATACTCACCTATTCTAACTAATGCTACTATTGCTTGCTAAGAAAAGGGATGGAGAATGGTATAATATGATATCTAAATCCTAATGAGGTGATACACCAAGTGTTTTTAAGAGTTATGTTGTTATTTTTTGCATACAAATATTCAATAACTCGGCTATTGAAAGGCACGAGTCCAATGTTTTACAGAAATGTATGAGTGTTTTGTAAAAAGGTTGAAGTATTTGCAGTTTTAGAAGGAAAAGAACAAATGTTTTTCACAACTAATGAGTGTATTCACAATAACACAAACTACAACCTACATTAGATATGCATTTTTGCTCAACGATGCTGAAAATGGGGCATATATAGGAGGATTCATATTATGAAGTCACATAAATAAACATCGACCATTAAATTGCACACAATGGAACATACTTTCGAAGGCCAAATTTTGAGCTTTATTGATAAAAAGATGCTTTGTAGTTGTACATAGTCTAGAAATACTTTGAAATTGCTTGAAAATGAAATTTTACATTGACTTTCAATCATAAAGTGACTAATTTTTTTAGTTACAATGCCATTTTTGGTAGGAAAATTTATTTTTAGTTACAATCTTTTTTTAAAAAATGCAAGAAGTGACTAACTCCTACCCTAGGCATCCCTTATCAGTTGTTTCAAAATCTTCCTATCATCTAGCCATATTTTTGTGAAAAATAAATCACTTATTTTCTCAATCAAACCTCTCTTAGGTGCCTAGGAGACTCTTTTCCTTATTTCACTCTTTAAAAATGCTCATGATGGTGCTTGAGTAAAAATTATTTGCTTTCTTTGACCTCCTTCATTGAAGATGCTCCTTGAAATGCTCCTAGATGCTATCAACTATGCATGAGTTGCTCAAACTGTCCTTAGATCCTTGGAAATTCTCTCCATGTCACCCAAACTACCTCTAGATGCTTGCAATTGTTCATAAATCCTCCAATTTCCACAACTTCCATCAAACTTGTTTATAGGATATGTGAGGGAGAGTTTGAAATGGTCAAAACTCCCTAGAGGGTGTGGGATATCTTCTAGGACTTGTAGCCACTTCTTGTATCATCCATTGATATCTCATTCATCCTCATACTTCATTATCTGTGCATTTCTTTTTGTCACCTTTTATTCTGAATGCCCCTGCCTTGTCACTTTAATCTTTCGATTTGCTCAATACATGACATGCTTTATATCTCTATCTTGATTAGGTTCTATAGTTGTTTAGTTGATCCTCTAAGAAACCTTGAACATTTGTTCTTTGTAACCTTCTATAGGTCCTAAAGGCTTGTCACCAATGTTACCCGAGGATGCGTCCTCGAGTCTAAATCCCCTTGTCCTTGTCTGGGGATAGGGGACAACCAAGGGACAACAGCAGTGAACTATGTTTTTTTATTTTGATTTTCATATCGTAATTGAAAAAAAAAACTAGATGGCAGCAATATAGGCTTTGGGCATTTTGATATACATTTATAACTTGTATATTATTGTTTAATATCACATGCATATTCACAATGAATTCTGAATTTTGAATGCATATTGAGTATTGACATTGAATTCTTAACACAAATGTTATATGCTAAGTTTCTATAATGTATATATCCATGCTTTATCCATGTTTTCATATGAATATTTAAAGTTTTCCTACATATTTTAAATTTTTCTATATTTTATATAGCCATCCCTGCTATCCCCAAATTTGACCTGAAAAATCGAAAACTTGGGGACTCGTCCCGCCGTCCCCTACCGTTCCCGTCCCAAAAACTTGAGGTAACACTGCTTGTCACCCTGTGAACATTAATAAGGTATTTTTTCAACTCCTAGTGAGTCATCCTTTGACATAGACTCTATCTTTTGTTCACAGTGTTATAACTATAATCATGCTCTTTAAAAAGACTATCATTTCATATGTGAATTTCTACATATTGTCATTCTCCTATCAATCTTTGAACTGCTCCTTTTGTCATACTCCAGGTACTAGATTAGACACTCGTATCATTGGTGGAAAAATAATTGTAGACCACTTGTTTCTATGGACTGTCACTGATTTAGGACTTAACTATCCTATAGTGGAAAAATAATTGTAGACCACTAGTTTCTATGGACTGACATTGATTTAGGGCTTAACTATCCTATAGTGGAACAAAACCTTGCAGAGAGACAACATGCATCCCTCTTTTACATCACTCTCATACTTATCTTCTTGGTTAATATTATGACAGTCTTCACTATTATATTGCATCTTATGAGACATTTGAACTTCCATTTAAGGTTTTGGAGGACAATCACTTTTCCTTATGAACTGTCACCATGAAGTTTGAAAAAAAAGAAAAGAAAGACAGACCATTGCTTTGTCATTTGTGAATTTTCATATCACATGCCTCTTTGTCAACTCCAAAAACCTATTTTGTCCTCTTAAGGTCACCAATTGTCTTTCATTGCCTCTTGACACTACCCTTAATTTCTTCGAACTTTTCACTATGTGTATCTTCCTTTGCAAAGACACTCCTCTCCTGGTTTCACATAATAGAATAAGGGTATAATTATACCATTTGATTTACACATATGGTCTACCTCGTCCAAGCACTAGTGGGACTCTGCAAATTTCTTGGAGAAAATAGGAATAGGACGGTACTGGTTTCAATTGCCTCTTGAAGAATTGAACTAATCTCCCCCCTCCCCCCTTGCAAATTTTGGTTAACCGGGAATACATTAACCCCCACATTTTCCAGTGAATCATTGAGGTGATCTACATTTTTTTTTTTCTTAAAAGGGATTCCCACAAAAACATAGGAAAAACATCAGACTTCTTGTATACAGAGCATAGAACCGTGTGTGAGGGATTATATCTTTTCAGTGACATAATGATCTGCCAAATTGGAAGTGTATTCTTCTCAAGGTTGGGTGATCCCTCTTGTTATTAATTAGAAGATATCAGGCATTTATTATTCTTAAGGTTGGGGTATTTCATTCCTGTCATTAATCAAATCTCTGAGTTTGAGACTATACGGTTTCACAATATGCAATTCTAGGGCGAATTCCCCTCCTGTTAGTTGTTATTTGGATTATAATCTTGGAAATCCTATCTAATATGTATTTATAATTGGGCCTTTACTCTTCCCAAGACTGGGGTGATCCTCATTCCTCTTCTTAGCATTGTCAAGAACCTTAAGCAGTATCTGTGGATGTACACCCATGAGAATAATACTCTGTCATAGCAATATTATGTAGGAACTCTTCAATGCACTAACCTTTATCATATTGAGAGCCTTCATTGTACATCAATGATGTGATGAGGGTTAAATGAGGGTTTTGAAAGACAAACCCTTAACATACCACTTTCATACACATTTTGACATCACTGTCATTTATTGCCTGTGTATGATGACTCCAGGACTGTCATTGTCCTTATGTCTTTGATATGCCTATGTTTTATTTTGTAAAATATTAGTCCCTCTTTTATGTCACACCCTGTTTGTAATCATGGGAAGAATTTTCAGAATCAACTTCAAATGCAATCTTCTTAAGGCCACTCTTAATCAACACATTTTATTTCAAGTGTCACTAATTTATCCTCAACATTTTCACTATGATTGTGGGTCTTGTATAGACTATCATGCTTTTTTATTTCCACACTATTCTTTATTTTCTTCATTGTAGGCAATCTCTTTTATGCTGCCTTTTACACTGAATTCCACATGCATAACTTTGCATGAGAAGAAGATAATGATATCTAGGGACCAAACAACTATTCGAACATACCTTTCCTTCCTTTATCATGAACCAAACAACTATTCCAACATACCTTTCCTTTATCATGAATGATTTTGGACATGAAACTACCCTTCACCTGGATTTTCAAGGTGTTGAAAATAAAAATAACAGTGGAAACAAGATAGCATGCACTCTTCATTAATGAACATGAACATAAGACTGTCAAAACAATATAACCTTCCTTGAAGCCTCCTCATTGAGATGTGAAATATCCCCTGAAACCTATATTTTTGTCATATTGTTAGTGTAGCTTTCTTTTGTTCATCTCACTGCATTTTTTTCCCAAACTACCTCCCTATGAGCATGGCTTCATGAAACTTAACCTGGGCTAAGCGTTTAAACACAAGGTTTTCATGAAAATGCAAACAATCTCAAGACAATGAGAGGATTCAACGTATGTACACTTGGAAAAGGAAAACTGGAAGAAGCTGGTGTTCTTGGAGTAACCACGCCCTTAAATGTTTTTTTACCCATCATGGATGAGTTCCCACTTGCAAGATGCACCATAACCATGTCATAAAAACTCAGAACTAAAAATTGACTAAAACCCACGTTGCATACCTAGAAAACTTTGAAATTGACCGTGGAAAAGGATGAAAGCTTCACGTATCCACTCAAGAATGCTGCTTTGACACAGTCTTGCCCACCATAATAGCTTTAAAATGTTGTGTAACAAATACTAAATGTAACAAAAACCCTAAAATCTCGAATTGGTCGAGGAAGATAAACTTTTCACAACTTCCCTATAAAATATGCACGTAGCTTTTTGACCAATATAAGTCTTTTGACATTTTTTTAAGCTTATGATTCCTTTCACACTTGAGATATTACTTAAAGACATAAATGAACTAGACACTTTGATAGTTCAACCTTGGAGAATTTTAAGAAGATTTTGGAAATCAGGACTATATTAATGACTTTTACAAGGACATGGGTAACTTACAACAGACTATTTAGACCAAAAAAAAAAAAAAAGACTATAATAAGATGATAAAATAGAGAAAACTTGACAACAATGCTTATTAGGTGAAGATATAAGAAAGTGGTGTAGAAAATTTGAGAATGTGAGAAGATTCTATATACTTTATGAGAGAGGCTATAAATTGCAAGTAGATTAAAACTTTTGTATCCAACCAATCATGAAAGATCTGAGATCAAAGATTCATTTCAACTTATACACAAATATTGCTGAACTTAGAAAGAGAATCACAAGGATGACTATTGGAGGCATACAAAATTAGGCTTATTGTCGGTTGTGGACAAGAAGCAACAAAAATGCCTTTGTCTTGAGCACCAAATGGAGCCCATATTATTCTATGATCAAAAGATATTAGCACACTTGAACAAAAATTAACGTTTTAGTGCTAATATTCATAAGAAAAAGAACACAAGAATACTAAAATAGATAATAATAAAAAAAATGATGACTAACAATTACTACATTTTGACTATAAAATGGGTCCAAAACATGTCCTCAAACTCATGACAAAGACATGCACTAAAATGGGCACAATTTGTAAATGTTGAAATTGGAGGGTATGTAATTTTTGACCTTACCTTTTGCTCCCACTTTAGTGGGTTGACAAAACTAAATGAGGAGACTACACTAAAGTATAGGAATGGAAACACAAGAGATAGATGGAAAGGAGATATCATAGTACACACAACAAGGTATCCAATTGGGGGCTCATGCCCCCAAGCTAATATTTGTAAAATAAGACATTAGAAAACATGAAAATTTTGCAACATAGAAGTGTAAAAAAAATTACGACATAAAGATGTTAGTAAATCACATATAATCCAACGTATACATAATATGTACAAAAGGAAACTAGACAACATGTGCACAGAAGGAAATTGGATGACACACATACAAGTAGAATTTGGATGTAACACATATAAAAACATAAAAAGTCACATACAAGAATGTAATATTTTCTACCATGCTTTGTTGCTAAAAAATAGTACATAATCCCAACAAACTTTGTTGTTAGGAAAATGTGGGGCCTAACTTGTGCTTTGTTCCTAATAACCATACAACACCTTTACGATTCACATGCCCTAGTGTACTCTATTTCCAAGTGATTCGCAAGGAGTATGAAAGTAGCTAAGATGAAGCATATGTGTTTGTGTACTTTATTGTTAGGTGGTTCATATGCAAATACAATATACCAAGGATTATATTTACTAGCATTCTTTATTGCTAAGTAATCATGAAAATGGTTTCCAAATCCAATTGTGGTCACAAGCTATGACGCCTCTAGGAGCATGCTAATGCTTGCAAGTGTAAGTGTCAATATATGCCTCCCATGAAATAATCACATAAATTATCCAAATATATTAAGGTAGTTTGTAGAGGGTAGAAAAAGGAAATAAGTCCTTCGAAAGGACATATGCCCAAAGTGTAAATGATATGTCACCCTTGGAATAGGAAAAAATAGGTAATCCTTTCCCCACAATATATAGGCAAGAAAAATTAATATCATTGTGTCTTTACCAATGAAAATGTAGTGTTGTACACTTGGAATTATGCTCCCACATTATGACAACACACATAAGTGTCACATGGTGGATAACAATAGATGAGAGGAGGAATGAATGAAACATGAGAAAGCACAAGGAGGCATAAGGAGAGCAATAAATATGTAGTCTCAATATTAAACATCAATGATATAAATGATAGAAGTGGTCTCTTTATCATGTATCAATGTGAGGAAGGAAGAGTTGCCATATAAGAAAATAAATTAAGATCACCAATATTGGTGAGGTTTTGTACGATGTCCTTTAGGGAATGGAATTGGTTGGTGGAATGATCATGTACCCTATGATATGCATAGGAGGGAAGTGTTAATGAATTATGTATAGAACATTTCTTACATGTGGGAGGAGGAAGAATGATCAACTATAAATTTAAGATAATACGGAGGGTATGCTTAAGAAGGTTAGGAAGTTATGTGTAGGGTCTTTCTCCATGTTTGGATGAAATAGAAAGAGAGGGGTTAGTTGGAAATGGTTCACAAGAAACTAATGGTGATGTCTTTATAAGGGGAAATGGTATGAAGGGGTAATAGATAAACAAGGTGAAGTAATAAAATGGAGCAAGTTAGTGTTAAAAAGGGATAGTTTAGATATTGGTGAAAGCCAAGCAGTGAGGGTTTTCACATAGAAGAATTCATAGGGAGATCATGGTATGGATTGAAAGAGGATTTTTATGGAGGGTAAGGTCTATAACCTAATCTTGTAGTGAAAAGGTGCAAGGTAGGATCTATAGGGACGTATTCCTTACTCCATTCACCTAAATCCACTTCCACTGCATCCATGTTTAAATAGCATCGTAAATCCTTATCCATAGCAATTTTTAAGTTAAAAAAATAAGGTGGATCCTTGCCATTGATGTTGTCAAAATGAGAGGTATAGTCACATGTGTAGGAGGCAATAGAATAATATCTGATAAGAGAATGCATGATGGACCAACCATAAGAATGTGGGTACATGTGGTATATAGTGACATCAAATTGGGTGGGTTCAATGTTATATTCATCAACACAGAAAGGAGTGGAGTCCAAGGTCCCCTATTCATCATCAAAGCATGTGTTAGGAGAGAGATTATCTATAGAGGGTGTACAAATTGTAGATGGAATATTGATGGTGTATCTATTGTGATTGAATCAAATAGTAACATATAGAAAATGGAGTAGAAAAAATAATGTTGGAAATCTAACAATAGTAAAATTGGTCACAAAAAAGTGGGTAGAAGGGTGGGCGTCCCTCCAAGGTGGTGAAGGGAGGTGGCATTGGAAGCCACGTTGGCCGAGTGTCAACGTTCAAAAGGTTGCGGTGGCGGTGAGTTTGGAAGGCGTGTCGAGGTCTTGTCGAAGGCTCTCAACAAGATATCAAGGACATAGATGGCACCTGTTTTCATGAGTATTTTCGAAGTGAATTTAATGGGGAAGGATTTTCTTCGTTTGGCAAGGACATCCCACACGTTGGTTTGGGTACCATTTGTGGTTGATGGCGGCGGTATGGTGGGTAAAGTTTGTTTATTTATTGATGTCCAAAGGTTTTTTTGGCATTCAATTTTTGTAGCTTGTGGTTGTGGTGTCTATGAGCATTTGTTTTCTCTGAAGCCTAATGCTTTTTTCTGTAGCTGGGTTTATGGTGAAAAGCTCAAAGTTTGTGGTTGAAGTTTTTGTCTCGGGCCTAGCTCGATTTGGTGTAGACACGCCAATTTCTTTGAAGTCTTCGGCAAGACAAGTGGCGTCCAGGGTAATTACGGACCAATGTTTGAAAAGAATTTTGCTTAACAATGATTTGTTGGTGGTTGTGGCTGCGAAGATGATTCTAGGTATGGGCCATTTGGAAAATGGTGAGTATGGTCGCGATAATCTGCATGTCTCTTCACGTTTCCTGGCTACCATTTTGGATTTGAGGACCCCGAAGGTTGTTGCAAAGAATTTGATGGTGACAATGTTTCGTGAGGACTTGGTCGAAGGCATGGATGAAGCCCTGCGTGTGATAATTGAAGGAAGAGGTTGCCCAAGGCCTCGTGATGTGGATCATATTCAAGAAGAGGACACGGTAAAGATTTTCCCTTTCCTTTTGGACTTACATGGGTCGGGTTTGATGTGCCACTGTATGTTGGCAGGGGCTGCAATTGAATTTTTGAAGAAATTCTTTGGTCCGGTCATGGTTGGTGAAATTGGCTGGAAATATGAGTTTGAGGATTTTGCAAAATTAAACAAGTTTATGTAATGTGGGTGTTGGTAGTTTTTTGCTCTGGGGTAGGGTTTGGCCATTATCTTCTGTTGGTAGTTGTTGGTTGCGATGTAGTCTCTTTTTCGGTCTTTTTTTCATGCTTTTCTGGTTAATTCTGCTATGATCTCGGCATGTTCTTGCCTAGCTATAAGCGGTTACTGTTGTTTGGGAAGGTGGTGGCTTTTTGGCTATAGTGGCTTTTTTCCTGCGTGGCAGATGTTTGTACTCAGCTTTTAATCTATATATTAATAAAAAAATGATCTTACGTATCAAAAAAAAAATTGGTCACAAAAAAATTGATCATAAATGCATTTCTTCCACAAATGAATTTTATGGGTTGGTGAAGAGTAGAGAGAATTTCCCCCATTACATGAATTTGTGGTTTGCTGAGAAGATTGTAACAAAGATTCACTGGAATGACATGAACTAAGGTAGGGAGGGTGATAGGTTATAATGATAAAGGTAAATCAATGTCACCTAAAGGATCTTAACCAATACTATTGAAACCCTTAATAAAGACCTTGGAAGGAGCAAGATCAAAGGTGCCAACGTAGATTCATTTTAGGAAGTCAAGACTACAAAAATTAAGATTGGAACCATATCAATTAGTGTCTACTTAATGTCCATAACTTTTATATAGACCATGATAAAAAGAGGAAGTATTTTTTGTTGAATCACATAAGAAGGAAGCTCAAATGGAAGAAATGTGATGTCCATCAAGTTAGTATAAATAATATTGATTGAAGTGACAACTTCAGTAAACTTAATAGAAGAAGAAATAGGGATCTTGTGTAAGGACTTCTAAAGCAATGTGTAATAATAAAGCAAAGTATGAATAAGGTCCCAAAGAGAATTATTAGCTTGCATGGCTCGGATTTTCTACAATATCGTGCTATTTAGCATTCTTAAAGGAACACAAGGAGTTTTTGGAAGAACAAGATCTAATGGAGGAAGGGAAATAGGTGCATGGTTGACTTGCTAGTTTTACATGAAAGTTGGTAAGAGAAGGAGCATTGGGTATAACCATTGTGAAGTAAATGATGAATATGGATTGCCAAGGATTAGTGGGCTCATTAAGAAAAATTCAAACAATGATAATTTGGTGAGAAGGTGAAGGTGAGTCAACAACCCTAGGCACATTGATCCTATGAAAAAATTTCAAAATATTGTAAGGAGTCACACCCTATTAGTTAAAATTATGATTAAGTTTAACCATAGAAAGTCTAATAAATTTACTTATAAAGAAAAAATTAATTAGGAGAGTGTGCATTAGGGACATCAAGTATGGGAGGGATCTAGAAGAGTGTCTTCTAGATAATCTAACATATAAACTAGACTGGATATAAGAGAAATCATCATTGCACAAAGGGAAAGTGTTCATATGAAGAATTGGTAGGGTTATATTGAGAAAATGGTCAATGACTAAAGACATCAAGTTTCCACAATCCATGAAATTGGATTACAATTGCTTTTGGATCAAAACTAATCAATGATGTCACTGAATCCATATTTTGAGGAATACAAATAATTTTTGAAAGGAGTGAGGCGATCATCTTCTAGAGAAATATTGAAACAAATATTATCTTCTCATTGGCTCTTGGTTAAATTTTAGAAAGATGGGAATAAAGAGATAGTTTTTGGGAAAAAATAGGGAGAGAAGGAAAACAATGATTGTGATGAAAAGGATATTCACTTTTAAACATAGAAGGATCAAAGTGATTGAGAAAGTTGTTGACCAGTAAATAAAATAAAATACTATATTTCTACTTTAAAGAATACTCGATACAAAATCTAAGAAGTAAATGATTGGACAAGGTTAAATTTAGAATGAGATAGAAAGGTTGTACAGTACAGATGACAACATACTTTGTAGATGATAGTGCAACTACGATAATGTTTAATTGTACTAGTGTATGGAATGGGAAAAGGATTGGGAAAGTGACATAGAAGCCAAACACTTGCAAAATAATAGGAAACTAGAAGGTGACGGTAGCACTAGTTATGTAGGAAAAATAAAGAATAAGAAAAAGTTGAAGTATGTCAAGTTCACCAAAAATGTAATGTAAAAATTTAATCTATTAAATTTACATGTGATATGTAGAGTTCCTTTTTTCTCGCAAATAAGTTGACATTTCATGCAAGGATGAAGCATATAGATTTCCAATACCATTTTGTATGTGGCATGGTAGAGTATGAGAGGATGATGCAAGAGAAGGTGGATACTTTGGTGATTGTTGCAAATGCATTGAAAAAGTTGGTAAGCATTAAAATTTTAGGTAGTGTAATGATTTTATGGGATTTTTAGTCCCTAGAAGTTACATCTTAATGTTGTAGTTCCCCTTTTTCTCTTGCAAGGTTTTCAACAAGTGGAAGAATGTTGGGAAAAGTGTCTCAACCTTGCATCCTAAATTTTGTAGTTATCATTTATTTGTATTTATTTATTATTTTTTACTCCCATGGGAAAGAGGGTGTCCAACTATGAGGTGGCATTGATGGCCATCTGTTAGATATCTTGCAATGTGTGTAAGAAGTAAGAACATCTAATATTATTATGATGTGTAAGAGCATCTTATGACATTGTAAAATGAATGAGTTACTTATGTTGGATTCTATGACAGTTAAGAATATGATTATAAGGGATTTAAATTAGAATTTAGACCAACTTTAAACACATGTCATTAAACATCTTGGATTGGAGAACAAGACAAAATGGGCTCCCAAATTAGGTGGTCAACTATCACAAGCTATGGTGCATATGAAAGAGTAAGAGAATATTATAAAAACAACATGAAGGATAAACTTGGAATTAGGCATTGGAATGTGTGCCATTGGGTACTGAAACAATACCTCTTGCATGGTGGTATATAGTTTTATAAAACAATTTGACGGTTTCCTATTTATTTTTCTCTATGTATTGGGTGCTTGGGTTGGAGTATGAATAATGAATTTGTAAGTACCATTATGATACTAAAACTACTCTAGAACTTGATGTCAATGATTCTCCTATAAGGGAATGTGCCTAAAGTTGTATGTAACCATGTTCTTATTGTAATACAATTGGTGCATGTTTTGGATTTTGGGCCTTTTCTCTTGAAAAGGTTTTCCCCATCCATATCTTTGTATAATGGTTGTATAATTCTTATGTTATTTCTTTTTATAGCTATAAGATTTAATTATTTTTACAATACCTTCCCTCAGTTTATTTTAGTAAATGCATATTGTGCCTTTGCTTTCTTTTAAAATTAAGTACACAAAATATAGAAGGTTATTGAAGGAAATTGAGCCCAACTCAAACAATCTAATAAGAATTAAATTTAAAAACTTACAATGGAAGTATTGTTCCAAAATGCATTTTGAAATTGAAACAAAAATGAATTTGAATAATGCCTGATAAAGTGCAAAAGGAGGAGAAGCCAATTGACTAAGAATTGAAAAGGATGTTATAGTAGTCATGGATAATATTTGATAGTTACTACAAGAAGTGATAGGAATATCCACAAAATGAAGACAGTCGATGAAGATTATATCATAAAATGTAAGGAATTTATATGCCACATCCAATGAGATTGATAAATTATTAGTGAAATAAAATATATTATTTTACTATTGTGACAAACTAGATTATCTCACAAGTCAATTGATCAAGCTTGTCTTATCATCTAGAACAAAGCTAAGTTTGTAGAAAAGAGGTAGAATAATAATTTGGGAGGTTAGTAATATTAACATAATATTTTACTATTATGATAAACTAAATTATCTCATAAGTTAGTTGATCAAGCTTATCCTACCATCTAGAAGAAACCTAAATTTATAAGAAAGAGGTAGAAGAAAAATTTGGGGGGTTAGAGATATTATGTACTAATATAAAAGAAAAGTATACATTAAAATAATCATCAAAGGATTAAATTGATTACCCCATTTAAATCCATGTGACCTCTCTCGAAATCTTGGTAACAAATATTGGCACTATTTATCAATTTGACCCTAGCAGGTAAGCACATAGAGATTAAAAAAGGAGTAAGCTTGTTATTCTAGATAACAAATGGACAATCAAAGGGAGACTTCATTTTAGTATTAGAGACTAAGGAAAAGAGAGGAATATTTGCAATGAGGATCTCAAACTACAAGAACTTGTAAAATCTTCTTTATAACCTTGATTTGTGGGACATTGATCCCTTTAAGGGCTACTTTACCTAGAAAAATAGGAGAAAGATGCAATATTGTATATCAAGAAGGCTCAAAATATTACTTTAGGAAATTGGATGACTTGAACAAAAAAAAATTGGGTCTTGAAGATAGAGGACTAAATTGTGTGGAGTTGAAAAACGCAAAATTTAGTTTGGTTTATGCTCCTTATATGTACCAAATTATTATATCGAATGATGTGATTATTGAACAATATACTAGCAATCGCACCTTGGTGTGCAATGGGTACGCTGAAGAGTTGTGGAAGGTCAATTAGGAAAATATTGGGTCTATTTTTTGCAAAACATTTTGCAATACATGAGTTCAATTGGCAGGCCATTTAGAAAATGATGTTTGTGCAACAAAGTTTTCAATGGAGAAGTGATAGCTTCAAATCAACTAAGCATTCTTTTATAGGTATCCAAACATGACCAAAACAAAACCTCTAAATGAGGAAGATAATTAAGCTCCATTACCAACAGGCTCATGTTATGTTGCAATAGAGAGAGGGAGAGATATAGATAGAAAGAGGGAGAGATAGAGGGGGGAAGAGTGAGAGAGAGGGGGGTAAGGAGATAGGGGAAAAAATATAGTGAGACTTAAAGAACAAAGCGAGAGGACTTGAAAAAGAGAGGGATATACAAAGAGGGGAGAGGTAGAGAGAAAGAGAGAGAGAGAGAGAGAAAAGAGACATAAAAGGAAATAGATTTCAAGAGAAGAGAGATTAATAGTTAAAATTGCATCTATAACATCTAAAAAAATCTCCTTCCTTTATGTTGTGATAGATGCCAAACCCTATTATAGAGCTCCTATACCAACATTTGATATGTCATTCACAATTGTACTAATTGAGATGGTGGAATTTCTATAGGAGAGAAGGCCAAGGGAGGAGAACACTTGGGAATTTCATAGGGCATGTCATTTTTCGTTGAATATGTACTAAGTTATAACATGTTTGTTGGTTTGAATCTATTGTGATTCACCCACTATATATTTTTTTAACTTCTCTTGTTTACACTATTTTTACACTTTTGGGAGTCTTAAATTACATTATGATATTATTTTCCTTGTACACATTCTCATCTATGCAGTGCTAGAGAAGTGATGCAAGACAATGAGAGCATTCTCATCCATTCATAAAAACATTGCACAAAGGAGACATTGGATTCGATGAAGCGTAGTTGGTAAGCACAATGCAAGGATCACACTTAAAGTCCGTGTGAATGAAGCCTTTCACTTTTGTATAGACCTAAAAGGCTATATCAATTGTGATCAAGGAAACATGGGAAAAAGTGCATGTTAAGGCTATGGAAATTAACACCATTTTGGTTGTGAAAGTTGGCGAAAGAATTCCTCTAGATGGCCTTGTGATATATGGTACAAGTTCTATACATGAGAGTAGCTTGACAAGTGAGTTTGTACCTATGGAAAAAGAAGTGGGTTAGGCGATGTGAGGCGGCACTACAAATATTTTCATGATTTAAAGATTTTGTTTCATTCATGTTTGGATCTTTGTAAATGGATGCATATTACTTCTTCATTGAGACATTTATTGCACAAATGTACCCAAACTATAGACCATTTTCATTTCATAATATTTCAAATTATAGTATATTAATATTATTGTACAAAGAAAATTCTTAATATAGAAAACTATGGGGTGAAATAATTAAATTGATGTGTTAACATCCTTTATTTCTTATATTATTAAGATAAGCAAGTTGTGTACTCTATTCTTAAGATCAGATTTGTATACATGCTCTAGAAGTGCACATGTACAGATTTATATGGATATCAATCAAAGAAGAATTTAGGACCAATTTTACACATAATCCTTTCAAGCCTTAAAGTAAAGATAAGTACATTATAACTTCAATGTGTACATGTTGTATCAATGAAAATATATACATGTATATGTTCATATAAGCTTATGCTATATGCCTATCAATAAAATGTGTATTTAGAAACCAAACCTACTATGATTTATATCAAACTAAACAGTCTAAACTAACTGTAGGACCTAATGTGTGTGTGCACACATGTAGATGCAGTTTTAAATTTTAAATCAAATGGGTATTGAAAAAGTAGTTCTATTATCCTTTCATGATGCTTTAAGATGGATGTCCATACTGTGTTGCAAACTCCCATTCTGGCACAGGCAGGGATTAAACTGGCGAAGGTTGTGGAATTTCACTTTACACCTACCAATTGCATATACTTGAAAGTTTCTAAAGCCTTTTGAACAAATCATGTACATATCTTGCAATCAGTGCAGTCCATGAGATGACATCTTTTTAGGCATTCTGTCAAACAGTTCACGTGCCTTGTTAATACTTCCACTTTTTTGCATGCATGTCTACTAGGACAGTTGTGACTATAATATCTGACAAAGTTCCTCTATCCTTTATGCTTCGATGGATGTCCATATTGTTCCAAAGCTCCCATTTTGGGATATGGGCAGGGAGGATGGGCAGGGAGGATGCTAGTAAAGGTTGAGGAATTTTGCTTTAAACCTGAGAATTGCATTTGCTTGGAAATTTCCAAAGCCTTTTTAGCAAATCCATTTTGTGCATATCCGAGACCACATCTCTTTGAGGCACCTCGTCAAACACTTCATGTGCCTTGTCTATGCTTCCACATTTTGCATACATGTCAACTGGGGAAGTTGCAACTACAACATCTGAAAAAACTCCTCTATCCTTTATGATTTGATGGATGTCCATACCCTGTTCCAAAGCCCCCATTTTTGCACAGGCAGGGAGAATGGTAAAAAAGGTTGGAGTCTGGATTTACACCTGGCAATTGCATTTGCTTGAAAGTTTCTGAAGCTTTGGGCATCTTTTGATTCAGAATAGCATTTATCTAAGCACAATAACCTGCAGGCTTGACGCAGAAGAATGAGACATGAATGACCTGTTCGGTGCACACCACCTACAAATACCAGTTCCACTCCATTGGTATTTCAGACCGGGGATATGGAAGGAATGAATAATAAATGAGTTTAAAAGTCCTACATTTCAACTCGACATCTGCTGAAACCTGAATTTAGGTGCTCACTTGGAAAACAAATTACGAGTTACATTTGAAAGGGATAGGTTTCCTCCTCCGGTGCGCTAGGACCGGCTGGGGTTGAGACTTGTCAGGTCTCTTCCACCGAATGCATGTCCAAGACTCCATCGTTGGCCAGCTTTTGTGAGAGTCTGCTCACCTTTCCTACTGTTGATTTTTGTAGCTCAAAAAGTGGGATATGGATTTTCTTTAAAGCAACTCAAGATTAGATTTGCTTTAAATCAATTCGAGTTGGATTTTTAGCAACAACAGGATAAGATAAATCCAAGAGTGGGATTTTATTCTTTAATAGAATGTTTCCGAGTTTGTGAGGATAAGATAAATCCTAAAGTGATTTTATGTGTAAATAAAGCCAAAGAAAGCAAGGAAAGATTCTTTCCTTGCACGCTAAGTAAAGCAGCTAGGCTCTATAAATGCAAGATTGTTGTAGCAAATATATATGGTATTTTCGAAAGAAAAGTTTGCTATTAGGCTAAATAGAAGATCCAACATTTGCAGGTTTTTCCCCGCATTGGGGTTTCCTGGGTATATCTGTGTTATTGTCTTTTTGTGTTTGGCTTCATGTTATTTTTGCTTCCGCTGTTATTAGTTGTTAATTAACCCAGTTGTATTAATTGTTATAAATCAGATTTCTTTCTGTGAATTTATTGTGCAATTAATCTGTTGCTAGGTTATAGAAATTAACATGGTATCAGAGCACTAAACTCTGAATACGAAGCCAAGATTTGTAACCAGATTTCAAGAAAAAAAAAGTCATCAGATTTTTGTCTCCAGTTCTTTTGTGGCTATGGCAACCAGTGTTCGATACGAGGACAGGCTCGAGGGTGCGTCTAACTTCTTGTAGTGGAAGGTTCAGATTACATTTGTTCTCAAGGAGAACAGGCTATGGACCTATGCTAGCACAGAAGTGACTCCACCAACAAATGATCCTGTTGCCTTAGATTCGCATGAAGTCAAAGAGGCCAAGGCTCAGAGGATTATCCTGGATGGAGTAAGAGATCATTTAATTCCTCATTTATCGGGGAAAGACACCGCCAAGGAGATGTGGGATACGCTCACAAAACTTTATCAGAGCGACTATCAGAGTCATAAGATGATGCTCAAGGACAAATTGCATAATACCAAGATGTCCAAAGGCGAGAGTGTGACCTCTTACTTGTCCAAGCTGACACAGGTCAGGGATGAGCTTGCTGCTGTTGGAGAGACGATTAAAGAAGATGAGTTGGTGCGTATAGCCTTGAATGGTTTTTCAAAGCACTGGGAAGTGTTTGTCAAGTGTGTTGTCGGCAGAGATCGGCTACCTGATTGGGCTTTGGGATGATTTTGTTCAGGAGGAGATCCGTGAAGGTGCTCATCGAGGAGATCAAACAAAGAAGGTTCAAGATGAAGAAAATCTTGCTCTTGCAAGCAAGGGTAAGAAGAAGTCAATAAAGAGCAATCGGAAGGTTCTTCTTCCAAGAGTGGGAAGAAGAAAGATCTGAGCAAGATTAAATGTTTTTGCTGCCATCAGATGGGTCACTATGCCAGTCAATGTCCGAATAAGAAAAATAAGGACAAGCAGAAGAAGCAATTTGCTGCTACAGCAGAGGTGGACGAGTTTGCATCACGATTTGAAAATGAGTTTTCGCTCATTGCCTGTCTCTCAAGTTCAATTGCCAACAGGGTATGGTATATTGACAGTGGGGCTTCTCGCCACATGACGGGAGTCAAAGAATGTTTCACCAAGTTGGAGGAGAAGAAGCTGGATTTCTATATTGAGCTCGGAGACAATGCCAAGTACCATGCAACTGGTATTGGCACCGTCAAGTTTCAGAGGGAGTCTGGCAAACCTTTGTTGGTGGAGGATGTGTTGTATGTCCCTGGCATGACAAAGAATTTAATCTCAGTTTCTGCCTTGGAAGACAAGGGTTACATCGTGACCTTTGAGAGGGGAAAAGTCTATATTCGTCCCAAAGATTCCAAGATTGCAAAAGTGATTGGTGTCAGGCATGGTAGCTTGTTTCGGATTACAGTTTGAGCCAGCACATGCATTGGTTAGTAGTTGTAAAGGGATAGGAGAATTGTGGCACAGGAGGATGGCTCACCTTCACTATGGAGCACTTAATATTCTTAAGGAAATAGTGACAGGGCTGCCTGAGATGAAGACAGAAAAGCATGAGGTGTGCAAGGGTTGTGCTCTTGGGAAATATGCCAAGACCAGTTTTCCAAGCAGCGACACACTAGATCCGAAGGGATTTTGGATCTTGTACACTTCAGATGTGTGTGGACCTATGTCAACAACATCCTTGAATGGATATGAGTATTATGTTACCTTCATTGATGATTTCTCCAGGAAGACGTGGATATATTTCATGAAGAATAAAGATGAGGTCTTCAGTAGGTTCAAAGAGTTTAAGGCTCTCATGGAGAACCAAATAGGGAGAAGATCAAGATACTGAGGTCTGATAATGGAGGCGAGTATACCTTGAATGCCTTCAAATATTTTTGTGCTCAGGAAGGTATCAAGAAAGAGTTGACAGTTCCGTACAACCCTCAGTAGAATGGGGTTGCTGAAACGGAAGAATAGAGCTATAGTTGGAGCAGCCAAGGCCATGCTTCATGATCAGGATCTGCCTTGGTTCTTATGGGCAGAAGCTTGCAACACAGCTGTGTATTTGCAAAATAGGAGCCCTCACAAAGTGTTGGGAAAATTGACTCCAGAAGAGGCGTTCACTGGTAAGAAACCAGATTTGGGGCACATTCACATCTTTGGATGCTTTGTGTATTGTCACATTCCTGTTGAGAAGAGAACCAAGTTGGAACCTACTGCAGAGAAGGGTATCCTTGTTGGGTACAGTGAAACTTCTAAGGCTTATCGGGTTTATATTCCTGCTCTCAGGAAAACAGTGGTTCGCAGAGATGTGAAGTTTGAGGAAGAGAGGGCTCTTCAAAAGTCAAGTAACTTGATGAATGAGGAGGAACAAACATCCACAGTTGAGGTAGCACAAATTCCTCAAACTTCAGTCACACAAGCTGGAGAGCAGAACAAGCAGGATGATCAGATAGAGGAACAAATAATTCCTCAGCCTCAGATTCCTATGAGTGAGAAGAGGAGAAATAGGGCAGCTGAGCAGACATTGAGAGAAGCTCAAGAATACGTAGGTGATCCTCAAGATTCAGTCAGACAAAGAAGGGCTCCCAGACGTTATTCAGATTATGTGGCACTTATGAGTGAATTAATTGAAGTAGAGCCTTCCAGCTTTCAGGAGGCATCCAAGCACCAAGTGTGGAGAGATGCCATGGTGGAAGAGTATTCTTCCATCATGAAGAACAATGTGTGGGAGGTAGTACCAAGACCAGAAGATAAGTCTGTGGTGGGCTCGAGATGGCTGTATAAGATTAAGCATGTTGCAGATGGTAGTGTGGAAAAGTTCAAAGCCCGGTTTGTGGCTAAGGGGTTTTCACAGAAGGAAGGAGTCGACTATGATGAGACTTTCGCTCCAGTAGCTAGGTACTCATCCATAAGAGCTATCATTTCTATAGCAGCACAGATGGGTTGGAGGATTCATCAGATGGATGTAAAGACGGCCTTCCTCAACGGGGTGATTGAGGAAGAGATTTACATAGAGCAACCAGAAGGGTTTGAAGCACATGAGAGGGATTCTCATGTATGCAGGTTGAAAAGAGCACTGTATGGACTCAAGCAGGCTCCTAGGGCGTGGTATTCACGTATTGATAGTTACTTGCAGAGTGTGGGCTTCATCAAGAGTGAGGCAGATTCAAACCTATACTATGTTCAGGTGAAGGGTGAACTTCTCATATTGTTGTTATATGTTGATGACCTATTTCTCACAGGGTCAGAGGAGCTCATAGCACATTGCAAGCGGATCTTGCAGGAGAGTTTGAGATGAAGGACTTGGTGTTGATGCATTACTTTTTAGGATTGGAATTGTGGCAGAAAGAGGGAGAGATCTTCCTTGGACAAGGGAAGTACTTAATTGATATCTTGAAGCGATTCAAGATGGAAAACTGTAAGCCTATGTCAACGCCACTTGTGACCAATTGGAAGAAGATTGATGCTTCCAGATCAGAGGCAGTGGACCCTACTTTATATAGACAGTTGATAGGCTCTCTTATGTATCTGGTCAACACCAAGCCAGACATTTGTTTTGCAGTGAACTCACTCAGTCAGTTTATGGTGGAACCTAAACGTGTGCACTGGATAGCTGCGAAGCATGTTTTGAGATATCTCCGAGGCACAGTTGACTATGGGCTGAAGTATGTTCAGCAGGATGGAGTGAAGCTCAAGGGGTTTACTGATGTAGATTGGGCAGGCAGTACAGCTGATCGAAAGAGCACTTGATGCGTTTCCAGTTTAGGATCGAGGCGATCTCTTGGTACAAGGGAAACAAAAGTCAGTTACTGCGAGTTCTGGCCGTATATGGCAGCCCGGTATGGCTACATGTGAGGCTATCTAGCTTCGAGAAACTTCTAGCTGGGCTCTTTAATCGGAGTTGGATCCTCTGAGTCATTCTGTGATAATCGAGTTGCATCAAACTCTCAGAGAATCCAGTGTTTCATGACAAGTCAAAGCACATTGAGATCAAGTACCACTTCGCCAGAGATTGTGTGGAGAAGGGGATAGTGAAGCTCAATTACATTCCTACGGACGAAACGGATAGCAGATATCCTGATGAAGGCCTTGATGAAGAGCAAGTTTGAATTCTTCAGGGACAAGTTGGGTGTGGTGCAGAACACTTTCCTCGCTAAGAGGGAGTGTTGATTTTTGTAGCTCAAAAAGTGGGATATGGATTTGCTTTAAAGCAACTCAAGATTAGATTTGCTTTAAATCAATTCGAGTTGGATTTTTAGCAACAGCAGGATAAGATAAATCCAAGAGTGGGATTTTATTCTTTAATAGAATGTTTCCGAGTTTGTGAGGATAAGATAAATCCTAAAGTGATTTTATGTGTAAATAAAGCAAAAGAAAGCAAGGAAAGATTCTTTCCTTGCACGCTAAGTAAAGCAGCTAGGCTCTATAAATGCGAGATTGTTGTAGCAAACATATATGGTATTTTCGAAAGAAAATTTTGCTGTTAGGCTGAATAGAAGATCCAACATTTGCAGGTTTTTCCCCGCATTGGGGTTTCCTGGGTATATCTGTGTTATTGTCTTTTTGTGTTTGGCTTCATGTTATTTTTGCTTCCACTGTTATTAGTTGTTAATTAACCCAGTTGTATTAATTGTTATAAATCAGATTTCTTTCTGTGAATTTATTGTGCAATTAATCTGTTGCTGGGTTATAGAAATTAACACCTACAACCTCAATGGCTCCTTCAATCTTCCTTTCATCTGAATTCTGAGCCCACTGCCTTGTGTATTTTACTATCACATCCGGGGCTTCTAACAGAAAAGAAATAATGATATGGCCCACCAATGCGCGGAGCATTTCACCCAACCCCACTCGTTGGTAGAACGACATTCCTTCAGTCTGGTGAAGGCAGTGTTGTACACACTTGGAATGTAGTGTGTAAGGTCTTCAACCAATTTGTTTACTTTCTCCCGCTCTTATGTTGTGAGCTCGCTCTCTACTATCTCTCGCTCATTCAACTCTCTCCTCCTTGAGCATTACTACTTCAAAATGTATAATGCTGAGGAAGCCATGGAAATTAAATGTGCCAAAGATGTTGAGGGGGTACACGACTATGTTGGCAGGGAGGGTGCTAGCAAAGGTTGCAGAATTTGACTTTAAACCTTACAATTGCATTTGCTTGGAAATTTCTAAACGCATGCTTCCTGCACATCGCGCACTGCAGCTTGTTCCACTATGTTACGAACCAGAAATCTCTTCACGGCTTTATCCTTAGGGCAACATTTGCCGCAGTGGGAGCAACGAATGAAGTTAACATGGCCACGGCCGTGCTTGTTACGCCCTCCGTTCCTCCTTTTGAACGTCATCGCTTCAGAAACCCTGATCTGCCTCCTTTGCTCGTCGCTTCAGAAACCCTAATTTTCCTCCTCTCTTCAACTCTTGTGCCTTTAGAATGAGGGGCTCACGATAGTTAATAAAGGATTCATTTAAATAAATCCTGACAGAAAAACACGTTTTCTGAGCATAAAGGATGGGTGAGCCGATTCAGAAACCAGCGTTGGCATTTAGCAGTACGATGTCCACTAGTTCGGTGGCTGCCGATTCCAAAAATAACGCACAGGCTTCTGTTGGTGAGAAAGAAGATGACATGCAAGTCGTAATGAGAATGCAAGCGCTCGAGTTGGAGAAATATCAACAGGAAGTCACTGATCATGAGCAGGAGGCAGCGGAAATGCACCGCTTGTCGGAAGAAATCCACAGGCGAAACCATGACGCCCAATTCACTCAGAGTATTCAAGACATGCTAGATGATCAACGGGAGGACGCGGGAGATGACTGCACCATTACTGTGAAAGATAATATCTAAGCGAAGGTGTCAAGAAGTACATGAGAGCATTCAAGGAGGTCAAAAAGCAGTGGAAAACAATCGAGGGACAAAACAGGTTCAATCGTCTCCCAGACGATACCGGCTGTTGATCATCTTTTTAAGCTTGGTCCTTTTCAAATAGGAAACGCCTTCGGCAATAATAAAGAATGACATGAATGTACAAAAGATAACAGAGCCCATACACTACTCTACTTAAAAGCACTATAGGTGTACGTCGTATCTAGGTGTATTCAATTTTGCAGCAACTGAAAGGATCGAGCTGGAGCCGGGAGCCCCACCACCAGCCTTTGCACCGTACAGGAGGAGCTGAGGAGGCAGCTCAAAGACTTGATTGACGCAGAATAGTCATCCGACCCGAGCATAGGGAGAGGAGATAGAGCACCGTTCAGTGCGGAAACCAATAGCGGCGGGAAATGAGTATGCGAGGCAATGCAAACATTAATTATTCTGCAGGCATGACGGAAGGAATGTCTGGCGGTTTTAAACAACAATCAACGGTTGCCATTGAACGATATGTCAACCATGCCTTCTCTGCGCTTTTAGACCGTTGAAGGAGAAAATGAGGGAAGGAATGTATGGCGGTTTTAAACAATAATCAACGGTTGCCATTGAACGATATGTCAACCATGCCTTCTCTGCACTTTTAGACCATTGAAGGAGAAAATGAGCTTAGAAAGCTCATATAGGACACGCCTTCGGCGTAAAAATACATTTTCACAAACCTTCCTAATTTTCCATGGATCATGGGGAGATTTCAATATGGTGGAATAGAAAGAGAATAAAGTTGGCAGTAATGTAATGTCTTGGAAAGGCAATGAGTTATACTTCTTGTGTAAGGCTAAAATAGTTTTAAATTTATTTGACCCTTTAGATAAGAGAAAATGATAGTAGGGTAATTTGGTTCACATGGTGTAACAACCAATAGGATAACAATCAAGTATACTTTAGGCTTGATCATTTTTACATAAATGCTATTTTTGTTTTCAAGGAGGTAAGGTATAATAATTGTATTCATGTGTGATCATTATCGTGATTTGAATACCATTTTGGTTAATGGTTGAAAAGCTATGAGCCTAAAGTACCTAAATGGTTGTTTAAGTTGAATGTTAACCTTGTTGGTAATGATGATTTTATCAAAGGGGTGCATAGTATAAAAAACATAAACAAAATTGAACTTCTCCCTAATTCTACTATGAGCTTTTAAAACTAAAACTAATAGATTTATTGGTTGAGGAATTCTAAGTACACTAGGGGAAAAAACCACTAATAAAAGAAAACAAGAAAAAATGACAAAAAATAATATGATTTTTATTAAATATCAACTACAAAGAGATCTTGGAAACTTAGACCTTCAAAACAATCTTATTTTTTCCAAGCAAAGTGAGGTACCTACAATGCTACAACACTAAGGGGGGAATCATGGCAAAGATGAATTGGTTTAAGGGGGTGATAAAGACACTATTTTTTTAATATTATTAAATCCAAACAAGAGAATCTATCGGACCCATCATAGTTGATGATGACCCATTAAAAAATCTTGACTCTATTAAAGATGCCTTCAATAGATTCTACAAGTCCCTATTTTATTCTATAAGTGACAATAATGATTGAATTTAAGCAAGACTTCTCTTATCTAAGATTATCCCAAAAAAGCTTGTCGTTGAGTTAGAGAAAGATATTACCAAATATGAATTGGAGAGTATCATAAAATCCTTTGAGAATGGAAAAATCCCCTTGTGTGGATGGTCTCTCAATTGAGTTTTATAAATCAAACATTGACTAGATTACTATTGATCTTCTAGATGTGTACAAGGAGGTTATTAAAAAGTGTTCCCTTAGGAAATAAATCAATAGGGGAATAATAAAATTATTATTTAAAGAGGGGGATAAATCCCTCATAAATATTGGAGACCTATTACATTCCTAAAAGTGTCTTATAAAGTTTATTGCAAAAACACTTTCTCTAAGACTTTCTAACATTGTTCCCAAGTTTATGTATGACAGTCGAACTAGGTTTATTAAAGGAAGGTACATACTTGAGGATCTCGATTTAGTTGGGAAAACCTTGAATGGACTAGCCATTCTAACCAAAATGTGTTTATTATTCTCTTAGACTTTGAAAAAGAATTTGACAAATTAAAATGACCATTCATTCTTATGGTCTTGGAAACTTCTATTTCCCTTAATTTTTGTTGAGATGGTTAAGATGTTATTGCAAGGATCCCTATACTCAAGTTGATATCAATGAAAGTCTAACTAGACCATTTTCTCTATAGAGATCCAAGGGTGCCCTCGAGCCCCTACTCTTACTGTTATTGCATTTAAGATTTTATAATATTTATTAGGGGAGCTTGCAATAGTCGCATATTAAGGGTATTTTTTGCACAACAAGGAGAATTTGATTTTTAACATTAAATTTACAAATAACACAATGTTCTCTACGATTGAAGAGGAGAATTTTGGTGATGTTGTTAATAGGCTAAATGTATATTGTAATGTATTTGGTGAAAAAATATTTGATAGTAAGTTTACTTTCCTTAATTGGAAGTACTCCCCTCCCTAATAGTTTAAAAAATGGAAATGACATTGGGATGACCCTTAGAAGATTTCTAGATATATATGTATCTTATTTCTTGTTGACGCCACTCTAAAAGACATTTGGGAGTGGAACTTAAAAATAAATAAATAAGAATGCTTTATGGTAGTCATTATCTCTTACTACCTAGTAGGACTTGGGCTTGTCAAAAAATCCTTTCTTCATATTATATATACCATGTTTCTTAATGGATTTTGAGGAGCTATTAGGTAGATAATATTCAAAAAATTATTAGAGGATTCTTGTAGTTTGATGGCAAGGGCAATTGCAATAGGCATATGAATTTAGAAAAAGGTGTTCTCTCCAAAGATAAAGGGAAAGGGGGTCTGAGGCTTAATAATGTTGATCCCCAAGGGATTGCTTTATTAATGAAATTGATCTTGAATGCATTTGAAAGTTGTGAATCTTAGAAGTTTCTCATTAGAAATAATTTCTTTGGTTATTCCTAAAAATAGAAAAAGTTGGAAGCGTTACATCCACATGATATATTTTTTGTATTTTTATTAGATCATTTGATTTTGTAGTATATTGAAGACTTACAAGACAATGTGATCATTAATCTTAGAGCATGAAGCCTTTTTTGAGGAGAAGAAATTTATTAGCCACATGCTCGTACAGTGGAACCTATAATGGAAAAATAGACCTTCCTTTGTACTTAGGACTACTTTACTAAACTTTGGGCTTCAAAAGAGATTAAAGAGTTCACAAACATTTTTATAATGTTTAGTTAATTAGTTGGGATCAAATGCAGAGCAACCATTGTATATCTACCTCACAAAGAACTTTCTCAACCCTCCATAAGGGTTTATTCAGTTTCAATCTCTCAATTATTCAAAGACCCAACACTAATAATTTAAAATGTGCCAATTGATCTCATTTTGATAAAATCTCCTAAAAGAAAATCTGTCAAATGTTGATTGACAGCTAGGAAGTTTTTATTGCTCTAAACAAAAATTGGAATCTTAGCCTATACAACAAGGACTAGAATTCCATCTTGAATCATATCTAGTTTAGTACTCTTAAACCTAAGAAGTATAGCTTCAAATGGTTATTTTCTACTTAAAAGGTTGGTGGTTGATTATGTGCTTTCTGAGTCTATATTGAGCCCTTATATTTGCCCCTTTTACAATATTAATGAATTGTTTAAACACTTGTTTTTTAATGTAAATATGCTAGAAATATTTAGAATACCTTTTTTAATTGTTTTGAATAAAAATAATAATTTTATACCACTTGGCAAGAGATTTTGTTTAGTTTTGTTAAAAAAATTAATAAAAATCTTAAAAGTTTTGGTCAGTTTTATCTTTTCTAAGATCTTATGGAAAACTTGAAGAAACATAAATGTTGAAGTATTCAAAGACGAAAGGAGGCCCCTTTTAGAATCTCTTACTATTTCATATTTCTCCATCTTTTTTTTGCAAGTTACAATGACTTTCAAAATACCATCTCCCTCCTCCAAGGGCCACTCGCTTTCTTGTAGGCATCATCGTGGAAGGAGTCTCTCTACTCGAGGTCCCTTGGAGGCTTGCTCCTAGGTTTTTTCCTTAGTTGCAAGAAGGGACCATAGTCAACAAGCTTGGTGGTTCCCTGCTTGTCGACGCTCCACCTCCCTACCACCTGAAAGAGAAACCTTTGGGTGGCCTATTGGGGATGCTTCTAACTGGTTTGATTTCAACAAGTCTCCTCGATTGGCTCTTGCAAAGAAGATGATGAAGAAAAATAAATATAATAGAAATATGATGGGTGGGAACCCCTCATGGATACTTTGAACCCCAATGATGTATGGGAAAAGCCGAATAACTAACAACCTCCTCCTCCCCCCTCTACTACTGCTTTAGCCACCTAGTCGCTTTGTAATTGTTTCTATGTTTTATGCTCCAAGCATTTGCCCCATATGAACTCAAAAAATATGATTTTATATCCACCTACACATATTTTATAAATAATAATCTAGACACTTATTCATCAAAAATACAAAAAGATATATTTTAATAGGCTAACAATTTTTTATAAGAATAAAATCAAGAGAGTTGAATGGTAGCATTATATAAGAAAGCATATTAAAAAGCCATGAAACTAAAAAGGAATACACGAGGATTCATGAATACAATGCATCATAATTTGTTGTAAATAAAGAAGGAAATGTGTATGCAAAAGTAAAAGATCCCTTGGAAATGAAACTGGAACAATGTTATAAAAGGAAGGCTACAAAACACACTAATGGCAGGGAAATTTTAGTTGGAATGAATGTTAAATGGTGTCAATTTCTAGCTTTTGATATTTTATAAGTTGTAATCTCTGTTGCGTTATATCCCAAACTTTTTGTACAATTGCCTATGGTGGTTGATATATGGTGGTTGATATTTTTGTTAAGGTTATTCTTTTGTAATAATAGTCCTTGTTAGCCTTGTTGCCTTAATTGGACATCACATATATAACTAACTTTTTGATAAACAATGTTCAATAATAAAATGAATAAAAGAATAAGATCCTATAGTAAATGTCACACTTAATTTTAGAAATTATATCTGCTCAAACGTGCCTTGCTAGTGTTTTGGGAGTACTCACCCACTAGCAAATGCAATTTTGGCTAAATGTCAGCAACACTTCAAAGCTTAAACCTCGTCATGAAATGAGCCCATGACATTAAACAAAAATCCACCTGTCATGAGAATGGACAGAAATATCTTAATGGAAGGATGAGTGGATGTGCAAACGAATTATGCATACAACTGGTTAGATTTATCTTATTGATTTCCATACCCTGTTATTACAAGTTTCTGGTATTAGGTGAGAGGGATTTGAAGGCAGGAGTGAAAGATGCTTTCTAACCATCTATTTCATTTGTAAAATTATACCAACATTTTCAGCAAAGGAGCATTTTAAGCAAATGTCCACTGTTTCATTGCTTTTTCCCAAATAACATTATAGTTTAATATTTTTTCAGCCATGCCAATTTACACATTTCCAGCGTTAATTAGAGCTCAAACCAAGTTATAAATTGGGAAAGACGGTGGCAAATATTCAGCACATGACATGGCATAAAATAGACAGGTTGAGGAAAATGTACGTATACGAAAAATAATACAGCATTAGATTGTTTTTTGAATTGCAGAAGTAGAAAACTCGTATTAGTGACATTTTGCATGAGGAGATACTAGGAAAATGTACATATGTGAGGAGATATTAGTGACATTAAGTGATCTTCACATTAGTTCCCACTTAATTCGACTATCAGGCTATTCTCAATGTAAAACTTTTTTAATAATTTCTAACTTATTGACATAAATAATAAATAGTTGGTTTTAAAAAATACATATATTTAAATTTGTGATTGGTGTTGATGTCCAACATTTCTTATTTTTGTCTTTTTTAATAATTTCTAACTTATTGACATAAATAGTTGGCTATAAAAAATACATATATTTAAATTTGTGATTGGTGTTGATGTCCAACATTTCCTATTTTTGTTTATAAGAGTCCAATGGTGTTATGGAATGACCAATAGACATAATTACTTAATAGTCTTGTTCGCCAATCACTCCCAAACACTCCTGTGTACCACATAAGGTTATAACTAGCACTTGCACCAATAGGAGGTTCAAGGGAGATGCCGATAGGAAATGAAAGGAAAAGCATAAATGAATTGAAACAATACATAATTGGTTATATAAAACTATATAGACATAACGGTAGGGATATGAAATATTCTTATAAAATTAGATGAGTTGATAAGTAGTTTGGTTTATAAACTCGTAAAAATATAAAAAATGAAAAGTGGATGTTCTCATTTATTGTTGGGAGAATTGGTTGTAGGAACAATACATAGGTGGAATGTGATGCCATAAGATGTAAAAGCGAAAGCATGAAAGAAAAGTTTCAACATATTTTGACTAAGTAAATCATCAAGTACAAATAAGACATATTTCTCCGTGATTTTTGCTTTGTTTGGTAGATTAGAAACTTCTTGCTAAATTAGTATTCCGATTATTTTTCGTAAGGATTTGTTTTTTATTGCTTTGTTTATGAAGAGCAGATTATTTGTAAAGTGACAGATGAAGATGGAGAGGGTCTAGGCAATTTTAATGTCCAAGGGATGAATCAGGCAAAGGATTTCTAGGATTGAAGGGATGAATCAGGCAAGGATTTCTAGCATGTACTGAACATATAGAACTCATTTATATAAGTGATCCTTGTCTCTCTTTTTTCGTGTTTTTGTCATGGTGATGTTTTCTTAGTTCTCCTAGGATGTATGTATAGAGTCAGACTATGTAACTGTACCTATTGCAATTCCACTTCCTATGACTGATATCTATTGCGAAGTCTTTTTATCATACATTTTTAAAATAGTATGTGTAAATCAGGCATGGATGACTTCAATATTGGAGTCTTCAGCTTTGGTGCCATAAGATTATAGAAATCAATCCATATTCAAGTGATAAAAAAAAAGAGGAGGTTAGGGAATACCATTTGATATCGATGTTGTACCATTTAGAAAAAAATGACTCAATTTCATTAAGAAAACAAATGGCAGACCCATAAACACAAGAACTCCCCAATGAGAACTAGGAATCCTGGTTTGATTTAAAAATCTACATTCTAGGTCTTAAACAAAAGAAAATTACAAACACTGTAGAGAGTAGTATGTTATTTGAAGAATTTTTACAAATTTTCATTGTCAAAAAATAATAAAATATTAGATAAATATTTATTTTTGTTCTTTGTAACCATAGAATGTATGGTGGGGGCGACATGAAGCAGAGAAGAGGAGGCTACGAATAAGGGGAGTCGAGCCTCATCTTCAATTAGACAACAGATTTGAATAAAAGGAGTAATTTAAAAAACATAAAAAACAAAATTGGCACGAGCAGCTAAGTACTGGAGAAGACAGCGCCAGAAAGAGGGAAGAAATCGATATGGAATAAGCATCGTAGCAGAGAGTATGCAGATTTTAATGTTAAGAGATACAAGTAGGTGAAAAGAGTTGAGGAGATAAAGAGGTGATCAAGTAAAGTTTGAAGAAAGCAATTGAAACAAGGTGGTTAGATTAAAAAGGATACAGAGGTAAAAGAACAGAGCATTTGACTAGCTCAGATTACTAAAATGTATGTCAAATATTGAAATTTGATTGTAATTGTCATCGATGTATTGAGTAAATAGATTTTATAATAAATTGTAGAGAACCAGGTCCAAAAATAGACTACTAATAGGATCTGACAAGAGGAGCTCTACACATCACAACTATCATCAAGGGTGAGATAATCCATTAGCCATTATTGTTGGGAGATGCAACAACCATTTAGCTTAAATCCCCAAAATTTATCTTTCCCAAAAAGGTTAGTCAACAGTTCATATATTCAACCATTGATGTTGAAGAACATCAAACATCTCTTCCTCGTTGCGCTATCTTTCACATGTTCAAGAATCAAAAATCTCTTCCTCATTCTCCCTAATGAAGAATCCAGTAATGGACTCAAAACGTATTAACAAAAAACCCAATGTTGTTAAATCCAAAGATAACTCCACAATTGCATATATTACTTTCCATTCTTATAGTCTATCGGCTGTGTGCTAAATAAGCTGCTTCTTTTCAGTTTCTAAATTAATGCCTTAAGTTAGAAGTACTGGCTATTAAAGAAGTTTTCAACATGCTAGAATGTCAACATAAAGTGTAACTTATTATTATATGGTTCAGTTTTGAATAATTTTTCATTATATGTTTGTTGCATTTTAATAATTTTCAGCATATTTCATTATAGCACAGGGGTTGCAAATCTCTCCTACATTGCCATTGTTATAGCAATTTAAGAAATTCATCATATATTTTTTGATTAAGAGAATGTACCATCTCCTATTTTTTTTCTTGTTTAAGGGCTCTTAAGTCTCACACACAATGCATCTAGGTTGATATGATGGTGTATTGTTCAACTATGTTGTTGATTCCTTAACATAACCATTTGGGTTCACTTCATAAATTCATTACTCCATCTGCCAAACTGTTTCTTTGAAGTAACATTACATCTTGGTTTAAGCTAACTATAAAATTGTTGGTAAGCATGCCGACACATGAAAATTGTTGTGAGATCTCTATGTGATTTGCATAAAATGTAGTTAGTTTAACTTTATTGATGTAGTCTTATCTGATTAGATGAACTTTGATACTCATGGAAATTGTAGTTGGTTTTTTTTTCTTTGTGCTCTTGTAGCCTACAGTGGAATATCAACATGGCTATTGAAGATGCCTTTGTATGGTGCTTCCAAAATAATTTCAAAACTATTGACTAGTTTAAAGTACTTATGGTGTTTAACTATCTAGTGATGATTTCACAGTAATGCTTTTTTAAATTGTTTCATGGCCCTTCTTAATTTTTCTAGTGTTTTTCTATTTTGATAGGTAAGTATTTGCTCATTCATTATATGTGATCGATGGGTCTTCTTGTTTGAACCTTGAAAATATCATATTACTTGAGTTTTGTTTTAACTTCATCGCTTGGTCTTTTGTTTTTTGGATATATAGTGTCTCTATAGAATATCATTGTTACTGTATTTGTTCTGGAGTATTATGGACAAACATGTTTCAGGCATCAAGTCTTTTAAATATTGAGGTTGGGGGTTCATTTATGCTTTCGACATAAGCTTTTGTTTTTTATGCAGACCCAGGAGGCTCAAGCCAAACAACCTGACTACCTGCCTTCAAAAGGCATCTAACAAGATTAAGATGACCTACTTGAACAATCCAAATCACTTTCGAAGTCTGACAACCAACAAAAGCATGATTTCACACTTACACCCCTTGAACTCTAGTAGTAGTGGAAACTCAGTTTTAGCCCAATAACTCAAGTGCTCTCCAAAACACAAGACAAACTCTTGATGGTTTTAGACACCCATTTCAGGGTCATAACACATATCTCAAAGTCAAGTACAAGTCCTTTGGACCAATTCCCCAAAAACACCCCTTCTAGGTTGATCCAATTAGGCTGATTAGGCCTATTTTACAAAACAACATTCCTTCAAACTTGTTACAGGCCCTTGAAACCTTGGGGCAGCATTTCCTATTCCCTCAAACCTCCAAAACCATAATCAGATTTCATTGTTACAGCCAATTTCATATCAAACCTAAAAACCCTTACTTTGTGCACTTTGGGAAAGGTTTAATGAATGTGACACTTCCAGGTCTCCTCAAGTCTCAAAACCAACTTGAACACTCTCCAACAGCCCTACACATGCTTAAAACAACATTACAACAGACTTCCCTCACATTTGACACACACTTCCTTTGAAAATCCACTTATTTCACTCTTTACCACCCCTTTCCAATAAGGTTTTCAACTTCCTCACACAACTAACCTTTCCCAACTCCTAAGACCCTCTAAACACATCAAATTACACCCAACAACACAAGAACAAACAACTTCCAACCCCTCTTGCTTCAATTTCATCAAAACACCTAACCTAGCCTTGTCACAAAGGCTTAAAACTTACAATTTCAAGGCAGCATTGAACTTTAGCCTTGTTGACTCCAACATAATGTAAATTCCTACTTCTAACCCTATGTCTGAACATACAGGACCATTCCTCTGAGTTACAGTAAGCATGGGAGGAGGAATGGGCTGTTTAATGCATTGTGGGCTTCAAAATACCCCAAACCCTTGTTACAGACCAGTCAAGAGGGAAACAACTACTAAAGCCTCCAAACTCAATGAATGCCCCCAAAAATGGATTTAAAAGAGATGTGACACCTTGCCACACAGTATTCAACACATTTGAAGGCCTGAGTCTGCTGTACGAACCCATACACAGGCATAAATTACACAAAAACAAAGAAAATAACTGGAAATAGTCTTTTTATTAATTTTTCTCCTTCCAAAGTGCAACAACAACTTTGCTCGAGCCTTAAAGAGGCCATTTAAACATTTCCAACCCAAAACTACCAATGGGACGCCTATAATCACCTAACCACCTCTCTTTAGAAGGATTTTAACCCTTTACATTGCTAATTATGCATCCTTTACTAATGACAACTTTATATTTGCAACTTAAACTTCCATGGACTCAACTACATTAAATGGTTCATATGAACCTTATTACATCATGAATGGTCTAATGGACCTTGTTTAACACAAAATGACTCTTTCTACCACTAACTCCTAGACCAACCCTACATTTTGCAATTACATGAATGGTCTTATGGACCTTGTTTAACACAAAATGATTCTTTCTACCACTAACTCCTAGACCAACCCTACATTTTGCAATTACATGATTTAGGCACTCCTGCACCAGTTTTCACCCGGCTTACTGTTAGTATTTATATCTTTGGAGTTTATGCATAATTTTGAGCATCAAGAAAAGATGCATTTGACCAGCTGATGTGAGCACATTTTGGAAGGGGAGTGCTTTCTTCTCTTTCTATGCTAAAGCTATTTTTATTTGCAAAGTGTATAACAGTTGCATTAGTATGAAAATTTGCTTCTTTGAAAACATGTTTGTATTAACCTGAAACTGTGAGATATTACTAATCATTCATATGTAGATATATAGTGGCCAGCTAAAGACGACATTATGTGTGCACTAGAGAGGAGTAAAAATGCTAGTTCTAATAATCTAGTACCTTTCAAATAGTTAGCTTGGAGAGCTATTTTGACTTCATTTGTGATCATAGAGGTTTCAAAAGTTGTCTGTGCATAATATGAGTGAAAACAATCATTTTATTAGTTATTCAATTTATGACCAAGTTGTTGGAGAAGCACAAACTTTTGCACATTTCCACATGAACTGCTACTTGGATTGGTTTAATAATTCCTTAAATCTCTTCTTATATTTTTACTAGTGGTTGATCATAATATTATTTCTCTTATGTTGAATATGCAGACTTGAAAAATCCAGTCGATAGTCCAAAGCTTGTGGAGGCATTTGGTAAAATAGTCATAGAAATTTGAGCATAATGGCTACATGCAATTGATCTTGAGATAAATATGTAGTTGTTACTCTGTTTTTTATATAATGTGATTTTTTGAAACTAAGAACACATATAATGTCCATATATGCAGAGTTGAGCCAAGGACAGGTTGAAGATGTGCAGTTCAAGCAGGTTTTCATTCATAATCTTAAAAACATTTTTTAATGCATTTTATTCTAATTGTTTATACATTAGCCTTGGTAGTCTTCTTGTACATTCCATAGAAATGTTTTCATTTTATTTACAAAAATTGTTTGTTCTCTTGCAATTGTCATCGATGTATTGAGTAAATAGATTTCATAATAAATTGTAGAGAACCAGGTCCAAAAACAGACTACTAGTAGGATCTGGCAAGAAGAGCTCTACACATCGCAACCATCATCAAGGGTGAGATAATCCATCTAGCCATTATTGTTGGGAGATGCAACAACCATTTAGCTTAAATCCCCAAAATTGACCTTTCCCAAAAAGGTTAGTCAACAGTTCATATATTCAACCATTGATGTTGAAGGACATCAAACATTTAGTTTAAATCCCCACGAGCACAATTCACTAATAACAGAATACAATGTAACTTAGCTACTCATTAAGGTCAATCTACCCATTTCTATCAGAGGAGGCTAACACTAGTTTAGGTTTAAATCTCTAAAAGCACCCTTTTCTAAAAATAGTAGTAAACATTTCAAATCCATCCACACTCCACCCATTGCCGTCAGTGAGCATCTACTAGATCAATTTAAATCCAAAAAGGCATCATTCACAACAACAAAAATGCACATGCTAGTCCAAATCCTATGATGTTCTCCACTAAAAAAATTAGGGAGGCTCAATACAAGATTTCAGTTTTAATCCTCGTAAGCATAATTATGCCTCAAACAGTTCAAACCCTGTGAAAGGTTCTACCAAACAAAAATAGGGTTCTAAAAATAACATTTTAGTTCATACCATCCACCAGCATCATTTGCCAAAAACAAAAGCTAACACTTCAAATCAATCCACCCACTGGTGTTGGGACATTATTAAATTTTAATCCCCATGAACACCATTGAGTAAAAATTTAAAAACAGCATACAATGGTCAAAACCCCATGAAGTTCTCTATGAAGAGAAATCGAGGAATCTCAACTGAACATTTTAGTTTAAATCTTCACATTCATCATCATTCAAGTTCTTTAAAGTCTCCACTAAACAAAACTAGAGGTTTGAACAAAATTGTGGTTTAAATCTTTACAAACAACCATTTATCTCAAACAGTATTAAACATTTAAGTGCTGTAAAGTTCTCTAATAAATAAAACCAGAAATCTGAATACAACACTTAGTTAAACTTCCCACAAGCATGCTGTTAGTGAAAACAGTGCGAACCCTGTGAGATTCAACACTAAAACAAAAGTAAGGGCCTCAATACAACATTTACAGTTTGATGCTCCACAAACAACAATTATCAAAAAATAGTGGTCAAAAGATCAAATCATGTTTTAAGTTCTCCACTAAACAACGCATGGGTCATCCATGCTACATTTTAATTTAAACCTCCACAAGCCCCCATTTTACTTATGCACTAATCAACACTTTGAATCCTGTGAAGGTCTCTACAAAAGAAACCCAGGGGTCTCGACACAGCATTTTTAGAGTTCAACCCCACAAACACCGTTTCAATTTACCTTGAACAGTAATCAACAGTTTAAATCTTTAAGGATCTCCATTAAACAAAGTCAAGGCATCTCAATACTTTAAACTTATATGCTGATTGCAGGCACCGAGCTCAATCAGCTACCCAGAATAGAAAATTACGGTCTATAACCGAATTGCTCGTGGACAAACAAACTCAAACCTAACTCACCTGAAAGTTGTACGGAACAAAGGAATACTAAACTAAGGGAAGCTCTTCAACTTTGTAAAGAAATGTTGCAACCTAATTTGGAACAAAAGCAAATACAATTTGAAATTAAAGAACATGAAAAAAAGAACACAAAAACTATGCAAATCCCATGAAAAAAAGAACACAAAAACTATGCAAACCGCATGAAAAAAGGGCAGTACCGTCTGAAGTTTTAGTTAGTTGAAATGATTTTTTATGTCGAATGCCTAATATTCGTCCCAGCCTGGCCACTTCTGAAAACGTTCACTTTGTGTTCTTATTGTCTAAGCCAGAAAAGAAACTTGCGGAGGCAGTGCTTTTTCTGGGTCCACTGCTGCTTAATAATCATCTCCATGTAGACCAAATTTCTATGCTTTTTTCTGGCCTAGTTTAGGCTAAGTTGGCCACGCATTGATAGCGGAGGAGAAATTCGCTGTTTGACATAAACATACGCCATCGTGCATGGGATGCAATGAAAGCTCCCTCAAACCCACCTCCAAAATTAGGCACAATTTCTCCAGAGTTAGAGGTGGTTCTTCACCCAAAAGCCCTGTGAAAACTTGTGCAGCCATTGCTGTTGTACGAAGCTGTAAGCGCCCAATCTAGGGGTTTGCCGATGATAATAACAAGGAAAGCAAAAATTGTTTTGGTGTGAATATTATATGCACCGAGCAAGAATGCCGGCTTATAGGATTGGAGGATGATTTGGAATGAGAGGAGGAGAAGAAAGAGGTGTTGAAGGTTGGAAGAATTGTGGACATTACAACCTATTTATAAACACTAGCAGAGGCGGTGATGGAGGCAGCTGATCTTTCTGACAGAGAAGATGAGAAATCAAATTACGCTGGAGTGTTGGAGTGTATTTGCATTCAACGAGGGCATCATGATAAGCAAAAGCCAGGTGCCTTAATCCATTCATCGATGGAACAGTTGGTCCATAAATGAATGAATTTATGACTGTCGGGGTGTAACCGGAGTTTCATGCATTAGATGCATCCAAGAGGCTCGATGAACATGATTTAACGGTACAAATAAATTGTTTTAGGCGTGAGACAGGTATGCCGGGTTCTTGTGGACTGGCAAGTCCACAATAAGAAGCCTATCGGCTAAATATTTTGTGCCTTTTCATCATTTGATAATACTCTAGTGTGTTATTTATAATGTCTTAAAACTTTACCCCATGCAATTATTTAAGAGACTTCAATAAGCTTACAAAAAGAAACAACTTTATAAACATGTTAATTTATTAACATTAAATTATTATTTACAAATATACACAGAAATGTCATAATAAATAAACTGTGCAACTTTGGTTAGAACAATTCATGTAAACAAATCATAGCTTTATTGTTTATTAACGAAAACTGAGATTCGTCATTGAGTTCAATATCTATCGAAATTATAAGAGGTTATCCATCTTCTGTCTGGATACAAGGATTGTATTCTGTGGAAAATAACAAAAATCCTTCACATGTGTTACTTGGTATAATTTTAACTTCGATTAACATTTTTACAAAGGTCTTGAAAATGGGTTATATCTTTGTGATCCAGTCACCCACAAGCTTACGCTAACTTAACATTGGCAAGATTTTGAAAAAAAAAAAAAAACGTTTTTCTCTTGTTTCTGAAAGTGGGTTATTGTTTTAAGACTCACCGGCCAAGATCAAAATCAAAACCCAACGTTGAAAAGACGATGGGGAAAGAAGATGATTTTTCAGAAAGCGTTTCACAGCTTTCCACGATAATGGTTCATAACGACCTACTCTAAAACAAGTTTGCGGAAGTAATCACTGTTCAAATTGCATCCCTTTTTGCGGGAACACCCTAGCCGTACAAATGGAAGTCATAAAATTATGGGTGGAATACTCTAATTCCGGAAATCCTAAATCCATTTGATTCGTAATAATAAATAAACTATGATCCAGTAACCCACAAGCTTACGCTAACTCAACATTGGCAAGATTTAAAAATATATTTTTTCTCTTGTTTCTGAAAGTGGGTTATACCGTTATTGTTTTAAGACCCATTGGCCCAAAATCAAAATCAAAACCCAATGTCGAAAAGACGATGGGGAAGGGAAATGATTTTTCAGAGTGTTTCACAGCTTTCCACGATAAAGGTTCATAACGACCTTACTCTAAAACAAGTTAGTGACAGTAATCACTGTTCAAAATACATCCCTTTTGTGGAACACCGTAGCCTACAAATGGAAGTCATAAAATTCTGGGTGGAATACTCTGATTCCAGATCCTAAATCCATTTGAGTTGGATAATGTTTTTAAGGATTATAACTAAAGAGACCTACATCCAATGACCTAAGAGCTTGTGCCTCAAAAGCCGCTATCCTTGGGCAAAGAATTAGTATTGCAGAAAGCTTGGCTCACTTTAAAAGAAAACTACATTTAACTATCATGACCCTAAAAATGCTACGTTCCAGTAATTTATCTGTAACGTTAACTAACTAAAAAAATGTAGTGGTCAAGAAAAGATCCATACACCGTTAACTTGGCTGCTATACCAAACGAATTGTTCATATCATGCACCCCTTAGTATAGCTGTGAGTTGGCAATGCCCGACTCACATTACAGGTACAAAATTTGAAAACACATGTATCCAGAAAAGGCTACATGCTTGTAGAACAAGGAGGTCACTTGGAATCAAAATTGGCTGCTGGCTAGGCTGTGACCTAAAACCCAGCTTTACCTTTACTTGAGATGCGCCATATAGCTGTGCAGTTCTAAACTATGCGACAATAAAATAATTAACAAAATGAAGATGAGAATTTATATGGTAAAAAGACACAGGTTCATCTGTTAAAAATGTATTCGAGCTTTCAATACAAGCCTTCATGTTCAAATCTTGATATAGTTGAAACTAAGTAAAATTCCACATCCAAATTAGGAACCCTATATATACCACTGAATGTGTATCCATAAAAGGCTACATGCTTGTAGCACTAGCAATCGCACCTTGGTGTGCAATGGGTATGCCAAAGAGGGTGGAAGGTCAATTAGGAAAAAAAATGGTCTTTTTCAAATCAATTATGCATCCTTTTATAGGGATCTAAACACGAATGAAAGAAAACTTCTAAATGAGAAAGATAATTAGACTCCATTACCAACAGGCTCATATTATGTTTGCAATAGAGATAGGGGGAGAGATAAGGATAGAAAGATGAAGAAATAGAGGGGGGAAGAGTGCGAGGGGGGCGTTATTTTCTAAAACTGCTGGTGATTTAAACGGAATTTGAATTTTTAAATTTTATATTTTAGAAGAAACTTCTTTTTCTATTAAGAATTGAACTCTTAATAAGAGAAAATTGCTCAGTTTTAAATAGTTGAAATCATAGTTACCAGTCTTGGACTTGGCACATAAACTCGGTAGTTTTTGGAAGAGTATGATATACAATTTTTTACAAAGATGACAAATTTTTAAAAAATTTGGTCTATAATCAGCTAGATTCAGCCAGATTTGCCAAGTCTGCTCTAACTTGGAACTGGGAGATTCAGCAAGTAGTGTAACATTGGTCAAAAGTTCGAAACACACTTTATTGGAAAACTACATAACAAAATAAACTTAGTGGATATTAGATGACTATGCTACTTGTCTAGTTGGAAAACTTCTTGTTGTGGATATGGATTCATGAAATGAAGGAATTATTACTTTTCATGTAGGACATTGTTGAAGGCTAGCTCAGGCTAGCTCAATTGGAGCAAAATTTTGCTTGTCAAGTAAAACATAGCTCAAGTAGGGTTTGTGACATCTCTAGTTTAGCTCTGTCGGACATGAGCTTCCAAGTCTTTCTTCAGCATTTTTTGGGCTTCTCAAGTTTCTGTGAGTACTTTCTAAATATGTAGAAAGGCAAGGGGATCAGCTTCTGGCAGGTTGTCACAGAAGGTGGCAGCAGCAGAAATAGGAGCAGCTGGAAAACAGAAAACAACTCCAATTGAAAAACTTCATGTCTGGACTTAATGATCTCTTTGTAGAGAACAAAGAGGGGGTAAGCCATGGAGCAATTGAATTGATAGAAAACACAATTTTTTCCATTAATCATGCCTCATTAATGAGTAGTGGAAGAAGAACTTGATATTAGAAATTCCTATTGATGAGATCTTGGAAAAACAAGTATACATTGGTTTGGAAGTGGTTCAAATACTTCAAAAGTCTTACAAGGAGGAAGAGGATAAGAAGGAAGCTCATGGGGTATTCACTAGACGGGCAATGCTAAATCACATTCATTCATGTCGGGGTTTTTTAAATAAGAAAAATAGAGAGAAATACGCTACTAAAGTATAGGGAGTGTAGGGGATATTTCAATGGGACACATGCCAGTCAATATAGATAATATGTACATATGTTTCACCATAATCTTCATTTGATCTAAGGTTTTTAGAGCATTTAATAAATGGATAAACAGTAAATAGAATGGTACATAATAGGGTATTTGAATGGAATACATCCTTCTCACTTTGGGCATTTAGTATGTTTTCCAATACAAGAATTTCAAAAAGAATGATGAATGCAACCAATAGATACATTCACATATTTATCAATAGATATTAATCCGGGTATCCTCTGAATTTCAATATGGCCATTAAAATTAGATATTGATTCATGAAAACAAGATACTATAACACTAAACTAAAAAATACGAAGTAATCTACTTTTCATATTGTTGGGATTAATGGAGGTGCAATAAGTGTACTGTGAGTATATTTTACATGATATATATCTTTTGTGAAAATGAAAATAGATCTTCCTGTTTTAAAATATGCTTCTAGTATAAATTTCATTCTAACATTCCAATATTTGGATGATGGAGTGTTGGTAATGAAATATGCTAACCAACTTACAGGGATAGGAAATAAAAATGAACATAAATAATGTAACTATAAAACTGAGTAGCTTGGATATCTTGTCTAAATAATGGGATATTTTTATGAGAAAGGTGTGTCAGGAGGAGGTTTTCAAAATAGGGTATTGAGAGGTAGAATTGAAATTATGGGTATTATTTAGTGCTTTATGATCAAACATGATATGCCATGTTTCCTAAGTGAATCCCCTGTGAGGAAGGTCAAGCTTTGTTTTATCAACATCCCTAATCTTATTTAAAAGACACAAATCAGATGTTGATGAAACAGTCTCAGAAGAAGATATTTAAAAGGTAGTTTCCAAAATGTAACAGTAGTTTCTGAAAGGCCAAGACCAGATGGCTTCTCAACTTTCTTTTTCACTGATTCTGTGACACAGAGAAGAGCCAACAACAACAGAAGAGGATTTGAAGGTGCATGGAAAATATTATACTAACTTTATAACTCTAGCCTGTAATGCCTCCTCCTTAATATTAGAACCAGACAATCCAACACTCATCTTTCCTGTGGATTTTTGGAATCATATACTAAGGGAATGGACTTTGATTCAAATTGTTAGTGATTTGTATTGTAATTAACTCAAGGAGGAAGAAAGAAATCTTTCAATTGCATTTTTGTATCAACCAATACTTAAACTCCAAGCATGAGCAGCTTAGATACTTTGTTTTCTGTGTGGGGCAAATTCTACAGGCTGCCATTAATATCAATGGCGTTCACACCAAGGGATTGGCCTTCATCTACTAGCTTGTCACTTGGAATCAAAATTGGCTGCTGGCTAGGCTGTGACCTAAAACCAGCTTTACCTTTACTTAAAAATGCACCATATAGCTGTGCAGTTCTAAACTATGCAACAATAAACTAATTAACAAAATGAAGATGAGAATTTATGTGGTAAAAAGACAGAGGTTCATCAGTTAAAAATGTATTGGAGCTTTCAATACAAGCCTCCAAGTTCAAATCTTGATGAGATAGGGCAAAGTGTTGAAATTTGGTATAATATGATATAGATGAAATTAACTGAAATTCCACATCCAAATTAGGAACGCTATATATACCATGGCCTTTGATATCTAAGCAGATGATTCCAACAAGAAGAATTACAAAGTCATAAAAAACTTCATTGTATTTTCCATTCTATACTTTCAAAATGTAGACCAGGGAGAGTACTTGGATGCAATTTCAATTGAAACTAATGTAACAATCAGTTGTTTTTGCTGCTTCAAGAAATAAAATTGAGGTACATGCTCACAAAACTAATAATAGGCCTCCTATCATAGATATTTTTGGTATGGTCTCTGTTACAAAGCCTAAAATATGTACTCAAAATTTAAGTTCATTGTGTAAAGTGGTTGACATGTCTCAATTCTTTCTTGGTTGCACTTCAATGTGATTTATTTGGTGAATACAAAATCATTGGAAAAAATTTCTCACAGCATATGGTATGGTTAGAATTAGTCAAATATACCTAATAGTGTTATCAAATAATTGATACATGAATATTGAAGACTCTTTAGACCTAAACAATGCATAAAAAGAATTCTAATAATACAAAGAGACATTGTTTGGCCAAAAAGATTAAAAATATCCATGCTTATCAAGCCATATAAGAAAAGGATTAAGGTATTACATTTGAAAAAAATCAAATGCCCAACTGGCATATAGAATTCAAATAACATACATAAAGTTCCCCAATGCAAAGATTACTAAAAATTGTCCCCAAACTTCAATATGTAAGCTCTCTACCTACACAGTAGTCGGGGCAAACACCCTGCCAAAATACAAGAAAACAAAATAAACTCAAACCTGGCGTGATATTTATCACAAAATTGCAGTATCCAACTCTTTATAGTTAAAAAACTAGTATCACTCATACCTAAGTTCTGACAAAACTTATATCTAATCTTCATCTTCTGCCTCATTCTCTGCAATGTTGAAATAGCGTAGCTCATAGACATTGCGATCTTTATTGGATGCTATCACACGCAGCCAATCCCTGACATTATGCTTTTTCAAGTACTTCTTTGTCAAGTACTTCAAGTATCTGGAAACACGAGAATCAATACTCAAAGTTAACTTGAATAGATAGCTTGATATTAACATATGTAATCGTGCCAATAAAAAACAAAGAACCAAGACATGTAAGCTCAGGAACAAGCTTAGGGACATTCTACCATGTAAGCATCCACTGATATAAACATATCATTAAAATGAAAGCAAAAGACTGTTGAAAAATGGAAAGTGACCTTTGTAGTGGAGACTTGTATTCAAACCCCTAGAGATGTGTTCCATGTTTATCTTAACAAATCTTCAATGTTTAATCAGTAAACTATCAATTCAATTCTGGGTGTAGAATAACACAACAAAATGGGCCAGATGCAAGTCTTGGGTAAATTCAACAAAAGAAAAAGCGACTCATTGCATCTAAGACACAGTACACCCACAAAGGGCATTTACCAGCCAAAAGGAAAAAGCCTATCTTTTTGAAAAATAAACAGCAATGTAGATCTTAAGATAATTGTGTGAAAATCAAGAGTTATGAGATATCTTTGAAGTGATGTTACTTTATGCAGTATTGGACAGCAATTGGATACACCAACCGAATGGTTCCATTTCTTTACTTTTAATAGGATTGTGTGGTGTAGCAGCGTGCAAATTACACTACAACACGAGACACGAAAACATTACAGAACACAAAATTCAAACCATAGGCCAGTTAATGGACCCTAGAAATACGTAATTATAGAAGTCACATTCAATAAATAATAAGAGTTCACAGAAATCTTCAAATCCAGAACGGAGTCTCTGTCTTATGGTTTCATTATCCTTGACTGAGAGGTAGCCCAAAGATTATAATTATTTAAGTAACGGTATAAACTGTGATAAGATCCTGACGGCAGTGACTACGAGGCAAAAGCGTGTATGAAGAACAGACATCAAAAACCACAAATCGAAAAGCCTTGTTAACTCCATTCCCTACTCATGCTACAATGAAAAATGCAAATGAAAAGGACTGCGACATTATCACACAAACCCTAAGCAAATGCAAACCCTAATCCAGGTAAAGTAACAACCAGACTATAAGGCAGATCACCAAAAATAACTGCAAAACAATGCAAAGGCATCAGATATTACAAATTTAAAAGTGTTTACAGGTCCATGACGAAAGTTCAACAGCCTCAAAAGATTCAACCGCGAGGTTTACAATGAACTCTAAATACACTAGGTAAAGGCAGTGCTTGATACAGAGGCAAAAATGTTTTTGATTGATTACGCTTTTTCATGAAAGAAAGAAAATACAACAAGAAAAAGTAACGCCATGACGAGTACCTTTTAGAGAAGGCCGTTTCAGAAGTAACACTGAGTTTGTTCTTGTCGCGGGCGATGGTGACCACATCACCCAAAACCCCGGTTTTACCACCAACCTTGATCCGATCCTGCAAAAACTTCTCAAAGGAGGCGATGTCCATGATCTTGTCTTCTACTGGCTTTCCACAGTCAATTACAAAGGTGTTAGCCTTCTTTTTCCCTCCCTTAGCGGGCGCCGCCCCCTTCTTTGCCACTTTAGAACTCATTTCTGCTCCTCTCCTTCTCTGTTTCACCCGCCTCTCGAGTCTTCTTCTCCCCGCAAACAGAGAATGCCTAGGGTTTTCCAAACATCTTTTATGCGTTCAAACCCCAATTTAAACCTTCGTAAACCCTAAACTTAGCTAGGAACGAGGCGACCCGTAAAAGCGTATCGACGGCTATCTTGTGTCCATATCAATGCAAGACGATTAAACGAATCTCAGCCGTTCATCATTTTTCGCCATTTTTTCGGCTGTTTTTCGCTTTTTTTTTTCGCTGCTTTGCCCGCCGCTAGTTGTTTCCGCTCCTCTTTCGACTAAGGGTTTTAGAGTATGTTTATTAAAATGAAAATTACATCAGCATAATTTATGTATAAGTATATTTTATATAATAAAAATAAATTATAATAATTATACTACTACTTATTATTATATATTATATTTTTTTAAGCTATTAAATATATATAAAATTATTATAATTAATAATTATTATATTTTTATATAATATAAAAAATTAATATATAAATATAATGCAAAATATAATTAATATATTATATGGGGTGGAGGGCTTAGCTCGAGTCTCCCCTTCGTCTTTGGAAAGCATGGGCACTATCAAATTTTATATATTATTATATATAATAATATATTATTTTTTATATTTTTATATAATACAAAATAATATAATTATACTATTTATTGTTATTATATATTATATTTTTTAACAAAGTTATTAAATACATATATAAAATTATTATAATTAATAATTAATAGTGGGTGGTGGGGCAGGTCCCTCTCCACATCGGAGTTGTGGAGAGGTAGTCTGGATGGCTCGATCATCCTACATGGCATATTGCCATGTCAAGCATTTATGTGTTGGAGGATTGGACGTGGCATGGTGATGTAGATGGGGTTTAATGCTTAATTGGCAATCAAATCAAAATTATGATTCTTTGTGCCTATGTCTCGTCAACCGAACGATTTCCTCGCATGAAGTTTTGCGTTTTTGGCAAGGTGCTCTCTCTTGGTTGTCGTGGGACTGCTGTAATAATGACAAGTTGATCTCTTCGTAGTTCAAGGATACGATGTGTGTTGGATTTCTAACAATCACCTTTGGCACATTAAGCTCTTGTGGGAATTAAATAGTTTGCTCTAGCATTCTTTTTTCCATGGCAATGTTTATCATTCGTGTTTTTGCAAGTGGTTTCATTTGCAGTGGTATAGATACTCTAGTGCAGCTCTGGAGTAACAAATGACAAATGGCCTTTAGAGGCCCTATGACGACGCTGAGGCTAAGTCGCATTGTTCATCATCTGGACTTCCTCACATTTGCAACGATAAAGTTTATCATTGGTAAGGGTTTCATGGAGGGCAATGAAGTCTATCGTCTGGACACACACATGTCTTCATGTGTCTTGGCTGGGCTTTTGGATGTGAACATGTCGAAGAACAAAATTAAAGTTATATTGCAGTGCCTTTTTAAGAAGGACTTGCTCATGGGTTTGGACGAGACTCTAGTCGTGACTTCTCCTAGTGTTGGCATTATGCATCTATGGGATCTCCATTTGCTTGAAATTTTTTGGGAAACAATCAAATTTTACCCTTTCCTCCTGGACTTGGAAGGGTTGGACTTGATTGCTCACCAAAGGCTTGCTTCTGCTAGGGTAGACTACCTCAGGTAGAAATTCAACCTCAAGGTAGTGTGCTCAGCTTCTTGGCGCTTTGAATTTAGGGTTTTTGCCTAGAATAATCTTTGGGGCAACTGTTAATGTGGGTTGGGGTATGTTTGTTTATGCTTTTGTTCTGTTGGTTCATAGTATAATGTAGTAGTTGTATAGTGTGGGCAGTCTGTCTTTAGGTCACAAATTTTGCCTCAACTTTGTGTGGTTGAGAAGGCTTTTTGGATAAGGGTGGTGAACTGTGTCAACTATGTGGAGCCTCTGGTTCATATCATGTCTTAATGGTAGATATTGGTGACTAGAATACTCTTTTCCAATAGTTTAATATAAATATTATCTTACCAATCAAAAAAATAATTATTAATTTTTAATTATTAATTATTATATTTTTTATATTTTTATATTATACAAAAAATTAATTAAAAAAATTAAAAATATAATTAATATATTATATATAATACTGATTAAATTATATATAATATAATTATATTTATTATTATTATTATATATATAGGTTAGCCTGAACAGGTAGTAGAGTTGGCTTGGGCGGTGGGTTTGCTCCCCATTGGTCTCGGGTTCGACTCCGCTCTGCTCCCGGGTTTAAGAGGTGGGACTTCTTGCGGGTGAGGGATCTCACCCACAGGGGACTAGTCTCGCCCTAGCTTGCCTCAAGTACCCAAGGTAAGGGTTGTTGGGCCGCTAGGCTAGGTTGCAGGGATACCCCTGTAGTATCAAATAATAATAATAATATATATAGGTTATATTATTATTATATATTATATTCTATAATAAAAATTATTAAATATAGATATTAAATTATTATAATTAATAATTAATATATTGTTATGTAGAACAAATGAAATTAATATATAAATAAACTTATTATAATTAATAAGTAATATATTTTTATATAGAACAAATGAAATTAATATATAAATAAAAATTATTAAATATAAATATGAAATTATTATAATTAATAATTAATATATTTTTATATAGAACAAATGAAATTAATATATAAATAAAAATTATTAAATATAAATATGAAATTATTATAATTAATAATTAATATATTTTTATATAGAATAAATAAAATTAATATATAAATTTTCTAATAGTTTAATTGATCTTTGGAGAGATTAGAAAAAAGAAAGAAAGGGGGGGAAACAATTCTACTAGAGGGGGTATATATACTAGCACTTGCACCTAAAGGAAGTTCAAGAATTACGCTAATAGAAAACTATATGTATGTTAATATGTTAGAGAGTGTGTGTTTGCACATGGAAGCGCTACAAATTCTAGTTGCATGTGGCTAGATTAAACAATTAATAATAAGTGATAAATAATGGAATGAAATAAATTTAGATAAATCTATATTTTTTCTTTAAAGAAATTAAGTATTTATCCAATTATGAAATATTTACATACAATTTTTAAAATAAACCAATGCAAATGAAAAAAGAAATTTGTCATCAAATTGACAAAAAATATTGCAAATGGAAATAGAATGTTCCCATCTAGTTGTCAAATCAATATTTATTTGACTTTTGTGTGATAAGTGAGATTTTGGAGGCTTTTACTTGATATTTTAGAGAATTTTACCATTGAACTATAGTCGGTTTACCATCAAATGGTAGTTGAAACTTGCTTTCCAATGACTCAATAGTTGTTTGCATACATGAGACTTGTTTTAGGCTCAAATCTCACACTATATGTAGCCTATCGGCTAACAAAGAGACAAAAACTCAAAAGATAGAGAATGAGAGAAAGAGACATTTATATAGGTAGATATTGAGAGAGAGAGATATATATGGAGATGGAGATTGAAAGAGAGAAGAATAGACAAAGAGAGATAGAGCATGAGAGAGAGAAATATAAGAGACACAAAGGAAAAGAGAGAAAAGAGAAACTAACTTTTTATTAGTTGTTTCTTGTCAACAATCCAAGGATGGCATGGCTCCTTGGGGAGTCATGCTCAAGGTAGCATTTCATTTGATTAAGGATATGATAATTCACCTTTATGACCTCTTCAATGTGCCCATTACACACTTGAGGAGAGAAACATATAGAGAGAGGAAGAGAGAAAGAGAAAGGAAGAGAAAAGGGAGAGGGAGATAGAGATAAGATATAGATAGGTGAAGAGAAGAAAAAGAGAAAGAGAGGAATAGAGAGGGAGAAAAATGAGACAAAGGAGAAGAAAGAGACAAAGATAGATAAAGAGAGAGGAACAAAGATAGAAATAAAATGATAAAAAGAGGGATAGGGAGAAGAAAAAAAAGAGAAGAGAGAAATAAAGATAGAGATATAGATAGAGAGAGAAAGAGAGATAAATGGAAATAAAGAGATAAAAAGGGAGACAAAGAGATATAGAGATATAGATATTGTGCAAACCCTTTTCCTAGTACCTACAAAACAACATGAATAAATGAGTTAGACAAGGAATTACAAGCCAAAAGAAGGATTCCCTATGAAATCCATTTGCAAACTCAAAATAGGAAAAAAAATAAGCAAGAACACAAAGAAAATGATAAAAATTAGATTCAATCCTAATTCAAATAGCAAACACTTGATCCCATGGGGGAATTGGTGCCAATTTGATGTGAAAATTGGCCCTTTCCCAATCCCTATGATGAAATCTTCATGTGTTGAAGATGATGTTGATCTACTTTTGATGATGAATGGTGAGGGCTCCAAGCCAAAAATCTATAATAACCTAACTAAGAACTCAAGATTTGATGAATGGAAATGGCTAAGTATTTTAGCATGGTAACTTTGCTTGGATTGTGGATGCTAAAATGAGGAGAGGAGCTCTTCATTTATAGGATTTCAAGATGGATGAAAGTCCAAATTTGAACAATGTGGGACTAACTTTCATCCAATGATATGGTGCCACTTGTCAAACTATGAATGGATGATGGTTGTGCAAGATTTGGGGTTTGTGCCAATAAATGCCAATATTTGAAATTCAAATTTATTGAAATGACATGTAAGAGGGAAGAGAAAATGCAATAAATGCCACTTGGCTCAAGGCAAAGGACATGTAAGAGGTTTTAAATGCCTTGTTGGATGTACATGTTGATTTGGAATTTTTGAATTCAAATTGAGAGAATATTCTAAAAAGATGCCATGTGAGGAAAATAGGGATTTAATAAATGAATTAAATCTATTTTCATGTGCAACTTGCATTATCTAGAGGATGTGACATGAAATTAGATTAAATTAAGCAAGGGTTAATTAATTAATAGGAGATTAGATGATGTGACTTATTTGACTTAGATTTTAGGATTTATTTAAATCAAATAATGAGAAGAATGTGATAAGATATTAATCAAATAAAGATTTTGATTTATTTAATTAAAAGGAGCTGATGTTAGATTAAATTTAATAAGGTTTTAATTTATTTAATTTAATGGATAGACTTTAGAGATTTAATCAAATAAATTGATTATTTAATTAAATAGCGATAATTAGATAAGATGGGTTGATTTAATTAACAGAAGGAATTGACTTAATCAGATAAAATGATTTATTTAATTAAGAGACGACTATTGATGAATTTAATCAGATAGGGGGATTTGATTAAATGGTTAGACCGAGGGATGATTCAGGATGAAACAATGTTAGTGGATCAGGATCGAGTGTGTGATCAATCTGTATATTTTCGATGTCTACATTTTGCCCCTCTTTGAAGCAATGCACTTGTTGTGTTGGTTCAAAAAATAACCTTGCCCTAATCAAAAGTCAAAATTTCTCTATTTTTTGGATGCCTCACTATTGCCCCAGTGAAATAATTATGCTGGTATACTGCCCCCTCGAGAGATCGGGCGAAGAGGTTTGATTTGAGGGTCGATCTCTCAAAAAAGAGGTTCAAGATCAGTTCAACTCGAATATTTGATGTAGACAGATTTGATGATGTAGACAGTCATCAGCCATGGGTAGCCTCGTGCCTATTTTTGATATATTACACCCACTTGATCTTGATTTGTACCATGACAGTGACATTATTAATGATGAGATGATTATGATGTTTATATGTAATGGATGATATTGATGCACATGATTTTATATGATGATGATTTTATGATTATGCACATAGATGATAAATGTATGGTTTATGAGAGGCTTATAATAACCAATCTATATTATGCAATGATGGGGATGAATGCATGTGGTATGATTAATGCTTTCTATATGATATGATATTCATTATGCAATATGGTTTTTGGATGCAGGATGGATGAATTTATGATTAACTGTCATGGTACCATGTTAGCGCGAAAAGCAAGAGATAGAAGAAAATAAAAGATTCCAACAAGACATGAGAAGATGATGATGATGATGATGATGATGATTTCTTGCCAAGGAGTTGGGATTTTCAAAGGGAAAATTACCTTATGTTTGATAACACACCTAGATACGATGCATCAAGGTATAGAGAACCAGGATGGCGTTGTACCTAGTGTGATGGACTTTGACTCAACAAACAGATAGGAGTATTCTTGTTCACACCTGACATACGAAAACCTTGTTAGGACGTACCTAACAAAGCAAGTATTTGCCAAGGTTATATTACAAGAACATCCAACAAGCACAACAGATAAAAAGATAATGATCGATGCCCCATTCCTATCTCTCTAAATCCTTCGTTTGGATATCATCGAGAGGTCCTTGGAATGAGCGCAATAAGATAAATCAAAAGAAAAGATCAAGTACGCAAACAAGCCAATGTTCTTTATACCTTCAGCCAAAGGGATGTGTTTTGATAGGATAAGAATCCAAGGTGATATCCAAAATGATGCCCATTGTCAGAACGATATATCCTAGGACATGCATTGTATAGGATGATGATGGGTTGATAAGTTGATTGATAGGATTTTGATATAAAGTTGATTGACATGTTTGAAAATAATCAAGACTTTGATTTTGTTTTAAAGATTTGTTGTTTGCTTTTGATTTTATGATTGAAGCTTGCTTTTGTTGATTGTTGTGATTGTTTCTGTTTGTGTTGCCAAAGGATGAAGGTGACAATCAGTTTATTATGGATGGTGTTATTTTGAGTGAAATCGAGATGAGATGGATGGATTTTTTTTAAATATTTGGATGTTTTTGATGTTTTTGATGTTTTTGGAATGTTTTGAGGCTGTTTTTTTTTTTAGGTTTTTCAAATGTTTTGATTTTTTATTTTCCAATGTTTTTGGATTTTGCGTTTGATGTTTTTTGAATGTTTTTGGATTTTGTGTTTTTTGATTTTTTTTGGATTTTGATGTCTCGGGGGCTAATCAAAGATTTAGCCTTGCCTACGTTTAATCTCAGAGACAACGTAGTTTAGATATCATGTTTTTGATGTTTTATGTTTTATAGATGTTTTTTGGATTTTGATATGTTTTGGATGTTTTTGGATTTTTGCATGATTTTGACGATTTGGATATGGATATGTGTCCATTTTGGATTTTGTTGAAAACCAAGCTAAGGTTGATTGATCGGATAACAATGCAAGGATAGTGTTAAGCAACACAAGGATTGATATGTTGATGGGATTGATGATGATGATAACATTGTTGAGGATGTACAACAATGCAAGGATAGTGTTAAGCAACACAATGATCGGAAAGAATATCCCAAGATTATGGATTGATTGGATTCGATTGATCATGATTGTTGAAGCTTGATTTGGAACAAAATTTGTTTGAATGATTTGATGTGATGTTTGAAGGGTGCATTAGATGCAACTGATAGTGATTGTTTGGATTGATGTTCGATGAAAGATGAAGACTGATAAGGAATGTCTTCCTGTCAAAATATGCCATGGGCTAGTGATTTGGAATTTGGATTACAAATGCTTTGACCGATTTGATTTTATGTTTTCCAATGTTTGGATCACCTCATGAGTTGGAGGATATAGATCAAGATTTATTCCTCGAAGCAAGATATACATATATGTCCCCAATGTCTAGCAATGTATGGAATGTTATGGATAGATGCTTGGATAGGTGTATGGATGGATGGATATGGAAAGCCTGCAAAGGATACCAAGGATTATCTTGCGATAAGGTAAGGGGTTTGGATCAATAAATCTTATTTGGATAGTGCTTCATAGCTCAGATAACGCTGCATAGGATATAATCCATGAAAACGACCCATGTCAAGATGTTTACCATAAGCAACTGTAAAGTGTGCCCCAAACTTTGTCAAGATCAAGATAACTTGGATGATGGATGCAGATGGATGAAAAATGGATTGGATAAATGGTTAATGGATGCATGGATTTATTATGGATAAGACAGATGGAATGTTGGATTTATTACGAATTGGATGAGATGCTTTCTCCTGAAGTGGCACACGTAGACGGTCGATTCCACACATGATGCCTGTTTTCCAGGTTTTCATCATGGTCTTGCCCAAAGCGCCACCGTAGTGGTTTTCACTAGAGGATGATTTTTTTTCTTTACTGTTTTCAATCATTTTTCTAATTTTTTTTGGATTTTCATATTTTTTTTAATTTTTCTAAAAGATTTTAAGCTCATGCTGAATCACTAGGTGTTGTTGATGTAGATGCCCCTGTCATAATGTGCCATCGATATCCTACTTGGAGAAGTTGCTTTGCTAAGATACGTGCACTTGAATGCAGCTTTTGGGATTCTTGATCTGCTTCGTCGATACCAGAGTTAACTTTGTCTTTGTGCACACATCGTGATAGAGTGCCTTTAGAATCCTTATGATGAAGGTTCGTTGCCAATACATGGTCAATTTGAGAATTGGATATCATGCGTGGAGGCATGGATGGAGTGTGTTTAGGGATAAAAGATGGACTGGTTGACAGATTGGAATGTTTGACTCTCCAAATGTGGGAAGATGAGCAATGATGGGTGGATATGGAAGTGTGCATTGAATTAGGACCAACTGCTTGATACACTTTGTACGTTGCTTGAAAAGCCTGCTTTTGCTTTTGTGGACATCTTTGATGGATATTTTTCCCTCTTTTATTTTTCCCCATAGTTTCTTTGACTAATGGAGTTTGATAGGGGTAATCTTTCTTTGTATGTTTTGGTATTCATGCGTATTTGATTTGTCCATTATGCTTCTCAACTTCTTTTGATTTGACAATGTTCATTGTGCTTTGATTCAAATCTTTCTTCTGATGTTGGTCCCAATTCGTGGATGAGGTGATGAGTGGATGAAGATTTATGACATGGCTGGTTGTAGTATTGGCAATGGTTTCACCATAAAGATTCTTCGTGCCCCCTATATTGACACTTGCTTGAGACATAGTTGCCCCCAGTATTGTGGAAGTAGTACCTTCATGCCTTGATTTTTCCTGTTCTGAGATGTCTTGTTCAGTAAACATGCTCTGACAAATGAACACCGTAGATGGCATTGTTTCAATTTGTCGCTCTGCTAACTCTGGATTATACTGTTTTGTCTGACTTACTTCCTTGAGTGGATAATGTTTGATATCTTTATTCATGATGTCCTTAGTCTGCATTTGTGATATATCTGATACTGTTGTTGACAACTCTGTTTGACTGTAGGAATTAATAATCTGCTCTTTTTGTGTAATAGAATCTTGTTCTAGCTGAAGATCATCTACGTGTCCATCCATAGAAATCATCTCATGGGTAGATGGAGGAGTATGCGCTACATGGATATGATCATCTTCCATAGATAGGAGAGTGTCCATTAAATCATTGTAGTATCTTGGAGATACAAATTCTTGATTTTGAATGATTTCGAAGTTGCTTTTGACATGCTTTGGATCAAGTACTTGACATGGACTAGTTTCAAAGGATGGATTGCTTACAAAGGGTTCTTGGATGTCATCATTAGTCATTGTAAGTGGCTCAATATCCTCTTGATTTTTGAGTGGACTTAGATCAAGTGTCGAGTTGAGGATTCCTTCAACATCTGCAACCATGAGGTCAAAGGGTGTTAACATGTCTTGGAAAGGACCATTGCTAGACTTTGGTGAAAGACGTTGATCATGCTTTGGCATAAATTCTTGAGATATGTCCTCTAATTCATAAGGCGATGTAGAGACATTTTCAATATGATCGTTGGTTGATGGATCGTAGATTATGTCAATGGGGTCAAATAATTCTAACACTCCTTGAAATAGATCACTAAAAAGTGGCTCTTGATGTATGGTGAGTTGATCATTGGATGGGGTGGAAACATCTTCAAGGTGCTCATCGATGGAGAGATCTTGATCGTTGTTTTCAACAATTGTGGTGAAGGGATTTTTGATGTTTTCAACCATAAGGTCAAATGATGTTGACATTTCTTGGATTGGATCATTGTTGGTTGGTGGATTTTGATCATGATTGAAAAGTGACTCTTGATGTATGTTGATTTGATCTTTGGATGAGGTGGAAATATCTTCCATGTGTTTGTTGTTGGATAGGTCTTGACCATTGCTCTCAACAGTTGTCATTTTTTGTTTGTGCTTATGTTTGTTAGGTAGTTTGAGAGGCTTGGACAACTTGGGTAGCTTGAGCAACATGTGGAGCCACCTGATATTGTTGAAGCACTTGTTGGTAGGCTTGATGTGCTTTTAGTGCGATGTTACAATATTAACTTATTGCACTTGGTTTTGGTGGTAGTGGTGGGGTATTTGGAATCGTGTTGGATGTAGTGACAAGTGATTGAGATACACTTGGAGTGATCATGGTAGTGAGGGGTTGAGATGTGATGGGTGTGAGAGTGGTGGTTGGAATGATCGAGGTGATAGGAATGGTCAGAATGACCAAGGTGATAGATCCTTGGGAGACCATATTTTGATTTGTCAGGATTGATGTTGTCATTTGATTAGATATCATCTGTTGGTGCGATTTCGATGGTATATCCCAAGGATTTGATGTGATGGCTTGATTGGTGTTAGGTGGATTGATTTGGATGGAGTGATTGGTGCTAGGTAAAGGGGGAAGCCCTAAACCAAGGAATGATATAGGTAATGGTGGTGGAGTTTTCCCTTGGTGCAATGACTCAACTATTTTGGTAAGCGTAGTAATTTGATCTCGCCAAATTTGTTCTTGATTTCGATCTTGACTTCCTTGATATAGTTGATTTGGTTTTTGTTCAAGCATATTTGGGATGCATACTTGTGGTTTTTGCATGGGATCATGGAAAAATTTATTTGGGACAATGTTTTGATTTGGGATGGTGTTCAGATTTGGCATGATAGGTTGAAATTGAACATTGTTGGTTTTGGGAATATTCGTATGATTTGAAAATGTATCCATCCCAAAGTTTTCTGGATTCATGTTTGGTAATCTTGTACTTGGTACATTCTCATTTGCCATGTAGGGATTTGGTGGGATGACGTTGTTCGTTTGAAGGCCCATGCTTTGATTGTTTGGTTGAAAAACTTGTAGGTTTGGATTTAGATCTACCATCGGGAAATGTGTTCCAATCTTTGATTTGGGCATACTCACACTTGTTGTGCCATTGACATTTGTAGAAGGGAATGATCCCATGTACGGATTGTATAAGTGTGAGTGTTGATAATCAATCGGCATTGTAAGGCTTTGATAGCTTAGTTGAATTGGATTACTCATGATGTATGGATCAAGTTTATATTCCATGTTCCTCTTGTGTTTTGACCTTGTCACAAAAGTGACCTCTAAGGTGTTTAGGACCAATGATGAGATGGAGGATGAAAATGGGTGAGTGATATGAGTGTTGAACGTTTAGGGACCTAGGATCAATGCTAAACTTAGGGATTGATTTTGATTGTTTGATTTGGATAATGAACTTGTAAACCCTAAGATGTTGAATGTGATCTTTAGGATAAACTTGTTCAAAGGGGTCCTAATTTAACTAGGGGTATGAGAAAGGATGCATTCCCATACTCCTAACTAAACAAGGTGATTTTGATTTTGATGATTTATCCAAGTCTAGAATGATGTTTCCAAAGTTCCAAAGTTGCTTGGTGGGATGGGATGATAAATGTTTGAAATGGATGAAGTGTTTGATTTAGATCCTAAATGAACCTAAGAAGGACTTGTTTACAAGGCCAAGGTTTTGAAGAACATGTTTTTCCCTTCAGACCAAAAGATTAATGTTTGCTCAAAAGACCATAAGACAAAAGATACACAAGCACATGTGTTGGGTTCAATTGATTTCATCTTTATTAGTGAATTTCTTTTACCACAAACACTTTCTTGATTAGATTATCAAACTAAATGTCCAATGTCCTAACTTCTTTTCATCCCACAAAGTGCTATGTGAAATTCAAGGAAATCAAGGCAATGGTTACCTATTGTTTATCTTTAGTAGGTAAATTGAGATGTAAGTTCAAGTGTTTAGAAACCTCTAAGGATGTGAATCCCAAGGGTAAGCAATAACACATGAATTTGGTCAATTGTATTTACCTCCTAAAGGGTTTGAAATTTTGATGATGTTAAGTGTTTGTTTTGAGATGTTTTCGATCAAGCAATGCATTTTGTAACCTAAGAATAAGTACAATCCTATGGATGTGTAAGACAATATTTGTTGGATTCCCACTTGGACAAGTCCAGCTACGCTTATCTCTAGCGAATGGTTAGATGCTTGACCCCACTGGCTCCCCTCCACGACTCATTAACGTCAATCGGGGCAGCCAAGCATCAACACCCATGAAACTCCCATGGCATGCTTTCCATTTCTACTAGAAGACCGTAAAAGTGTGGGGCGGCTTCAGAATGACCGTTCTTACACCAACAAATAGATAAAAGGATTTTGGCAAATTTCTAGCACATGGGTTTTAGTAAGGACTTTCCGTTCGTAGGAGTTGACCCAACATGGCAAGAGTCCCCTTTCGGATCCATCTTGTCGGAGTCAATCGCATGATATTGGCATTTCTTCTAATATCCACATTTATATCCCGGCTGAAAATACTCTTGGCTTTAGAGTGTTACCGGTTGAGTCGTTCCCTTGGGTGATTACTTTTTCCCCAAGGCAGGCCCTCTAGGATAAACAAAAGTGAATGAAGAACAACATTCGTAACTCGATCAATCCTTGTTTGGCAACAAGAAGAGAGAATATACGCAATGAAGTCCCCACTCACACTCGCACAAGATTTTGTTCAATTTTTAAGCCCAAATCGAAGTGTGGAGGTGATTGCTTTGTCTTAACCCAAAGTCATGGAAAAGGCCTTTTGATTCTTAAGATCACTATAAAGCGCGAGAGAAGCGCATACGTCCTTTTCCAATGGCTTTAGTCTAAGTAAGCCATCACGAAAAACACAACTACACTTGTTCTTTTTAAATCCTCAAAGCAATATGTGAGTTCATTTTAGAACACCAAAAAGATAAGTGATAAACATTTGTTCAATTTGTTAATCCCATAAACAAAATCTAGTAAGTTGTTGATCCTATTGTTCGTTTTAGCCTTTGCAATAAATGGAATTGAAAAGTTCTTTTTAAGCCCAAATGAAAACTAGTGTTCTAAAGATGAAAATATGACAAATTCCTAAGGAAGTGTTAAACAAACACTTAAGTGTTTAAAAACACTTTGATTGGGAAAAATATCATCACCATGCTCCTCTTCCCTTAGTTTTTGATTTCAACCTACAAAGGAGAGAAATAGTCAGGTTCTGGAAAAACACAGAAATTAAAAAGCAGAAAATAGAGGAAGAAGCAACCATAAATTAAAAGCACGTGCTAAAAAATTAGATTTCTCCCTTTTACTATCTTCCAGCGTCACAACTTGTGAAGGTGTCGCTATTTTTTCCTCCTAGCGTCGCTTTTACAGTGCCACTTACCAGTCAACGACACTCTGTGTCAGGACAGAGAGCACAATTGCATCGTTGTTTCGCCCAGTGTCGCAGTTTCTGCCAGCGTCAGAGTTTAGAATTTTTTTGAAACTTCTGCAGATCAGCGAGTCCAGCGATGGAGTTAAAAATTCAAATTTTTGGCGGGATGAGCCCAGCGGTGCTAAAATAGCAACGCTGACAAGCCCGCGATGTTAAAACAACGACGCTGACGAGCCCGCGTTGGAATTTCCTGTGTGTCAAGAAAACGCAAAATTTTTGAGGAAATGTTAGAAATGTTGATGTCAAGCCCTCCTTTTAGCGCCAAATGTGCGAACCCTTTTCCTAGTACCTGCAAAACAACATGAATAAACAAGTTAGACAAGGAATTACAAGCCAAAAGAAGGATTCCCCATGAAATCCATTTGCAAACTCAAAATAGGAAAAAAAATAAGCAAGAACACAAAGAAAATGATAAAAATTAGATTCAATCCTAATTCAAATAGCAAACACTTGATCCCATGGGGGAATTGGTGCCAATTTGATGTGAAAATTGGCCCTTTCCCAATCCCTATAATGAAAATCTTCATGTGTTGAAGATGATGTTGATCCACTTTTGATGATGAATGGTGAGGGCTCCAAGCCAAAAATCTGCAATAACCTAACTAAGAACTCAAAATTTGATGAATGGAAATGGCTAAGTATTTTAGCATGGTAACTTTGCTTATATTGTGGATGCTAAAATGAGGAGAGGAGCTCTTCATTTATAGGATTTTAAGATGGATGAAAGTCCAAATTTGAGCAATGTGGGACTAACTTTCATCCAATGATATGGTGCCACTTGTCAAACTATGAATGGATGATGGTTGTGCAAGATTTGGGGTTTGTGCCAATAAATGCCAATATTTGAAATTCAAATTTGTTGAAATGACATGTAAGAGGGAAGAGAAAATGCAATAAATGCCACTTGGTTCAAGGCAAAGGACATGTAAGAGGTTTTAAATGCCTTGTTGGATGTACATGTTGACTTGGAATTTTTGAATTCAAATTGAGAGAATATTCCAAAAAGATGCCATGTGAGGAAAATAGGGATTTAATAAATGAATTAAATCTATTTTCATGTGCAACTTGCATTATCTAGAGGATGTGACATGAAATTAGATTAAATTAAGCAAGGGTTAATTAATTAATAGGAGATTAGATGATGTGACTTATTTGACTTAGATTTTAGGATTTATTTAAATCAAATAATGAGAAGAATGTGATAAGATATTAATCAAATAAAGATTTTGATTTATTTAATTAAAAGGAGCTGATGTTAGATTAAATTTAATAAGGTTTTAATTTATTTAATTTAATGGATAGACTTTAGAGATTTAATCAAATAAATTGATTATTTAATTAAATAGCGATAATTAGATTGGGTTGATTTAATTAACAGAAGGAATTGACTTAATCAGATAAAATGGTTTGTTTAATTAAGAGACGACTATTGATGAATTTAATCAGATAGGGGGATTTGATTAAATGGTTAGACCGAGGGATGATTCAGGATGAAACGATGTTAGTGGATTAGGATCGAGTGTGCGATCAGTATGTATATTTTCGATGTCTACAGATATATAGAGAGCTAGGTAGAGATACATAGGAATAAAGAGGTAGAGATATGGAGGGAGATAGAGAAAAATAGATAAAGGAAAAGAGAAAGAGAGAAGAGGAGAGAGACATAGATAGAGATAAAGTCACATAAAGAGATAGGGAGATAAAGATAAATAGAGGGAATAAAAGATATATTTATAGAGAGGGAGATAATGAGAAATATATAGATAAAGAGGGAGACAAAGAGATAGAGAGAAGTAGAGAGATAAAGACATAGAGATGAATAGATAGAGAGATAAGGAGGGTGATTGATATATCTCTCCCTATTACTCTCTATCTCTCTATATCTCCCACTATCTATGTCACTCCCTCTTCCCCTCTTTATCTATTGAGTTATCTATCCCTCTACCCCCTCTCTCTCTCTCTCATTCAATCCATCTCTCCCTCCATCTCTCCTAATCTATATCTCTATCTTTATTTATCTCTTTATCTCCATCTCACTCTTCTCTCTATCTCTTTCTATCCATATCTTTCCCTACCTCTATCACTCTCTCTATCTCTCTATATCATTGTCCCCCTCTATCTTTCTATATCACCCTCTTTCTATGTATCTCTCTCCCTCTATATATATTGAGTTATCTCCCGCTCTCCCCCATATTTTTCTCTCTCCCTCTCTACGTATTATTCTCCCTCTCTCCCCCTCTTCTTTCTCTCCCTCTTCTACCTATCTCTCTCCCTCTCTCCCCCTCTTCTCTCTCTTCCTCTCCAACCTATCTCTCTCCCTCTCTCCCCCTCTTCTCTATTTCTCCTCCTCTACCTATCTCTCTCCCTTTCTCTCCCTCCCTCTCTCTATATCCCCCCTCTCTCTATCTCTCCCCATCTCTCCCTCCCTTTCTCCCCCCTATCCCCTATCTATCTCTCTATCTCTACCTCTCTCCATTTCTCTTCCCATATATCTCTATCTCTCTCTTTCTCCTCCCATATATCTCTATCTCCCCCTACTTCTTTCTCACTTTCTCTATCTCCCCCTATTTCTCTCTCTCTCCATCTCTATTTACCTATTTGTAATTTTCTTTGTTTTTCTCTCTTTGTCTCTCACTCCCTCTCCTCCCCTCTCTATATCTCCTTATATTTGTATCTCTCCATCACTTTATGTCACCATCTATATCTCTCTATATCTCCCTCTCCCTCTTCCTCTATATCTCCCTATCTCATCCTCTCTATCTCCCTATCTCTCTTTGAATTTATTTATCCCTCTACCTATATCTATCTATCTATTTATCTCCCCCTTCCTCTCTTTCTATATCTTCATCTCTACCTATATTTTCCTTTCTCCCCCTTTATCTCTAGACATGTCTCTCTCCATCCATCCATTTATATCCCTCTCTATCCCTCTCTATATATTTATCTCTTCCATCTTTATATATACCCCTCTCTCATCTCTCTCTTCATCTCTCTCTTCATCTCTCCCTCCTCTCCTCTCCATATCCCTCTCCTTATCCTTCTCCATCTCCATCTCTATCTTTATCTCTATCTCTTTACCCCTCTCTCTCTCACTCTTCCCCCCTCTATCTCTCCCTCTTTCTATCCCTACCCCTCCCTCTCTCTCCTTCTCTCCTTATTGCAAACATAACATGAGCCTATTGGTAATGGAGCCTAATTATCTTCTTGATTCAAATGTTTTATTTCAATCATGTTTAGATCCCTATAAGTGGATGCATAGTTTATTTGAAGTTATCACTTCTCCATCGAGACCTTTGTTGCACAAATAACGTAATTTGTTAAATAGCCTACCAAATGACCTCATGTACTACATAAATGTATTCAAAAAATAGGCCAAAATTAATCCTAATTGACCTTCCACACTTTGTCGGTGAACCCATTGAATGCTAAGGTGCAATTGCTAGTTTAAATTTATTTGAAATTTATGATAAATTTGTAAGCCACATAATACATCCCAACTAGTGTAAGGAAATGGCTATCCAGCCAATAGGATGAAGGATATGCATCTAATGTCTTATTCCTATACCATTCAATGTACTTTGTTTTACATTCTATTCACAACATTTGTCAATATTATTTTGTCAAAACTTAATGTACACCATTCTCCCAAGATTTTATCTATTAATTTTTTTATCGTTAATTATTTTACACATTAAAGAATAGAATAAAAGACTTTTAACATTCATGAGGCCAAAGAAAGTCTATGGGATTGTAGACCATTTTATTTTAGCATTGTGAAGTGTTGATCTCCTGTAGTTTAACTTGATAATGGACTCTCCCATTCTCTCCACCAATTCCATGCTAAATAAATCACCTATGCAATTGCCTCTTATGTCATTGTATGCTTTGCAATCTAAGATAAAAAAAATTCTTAGATTCCACCTGCCCTATTGTACACAAGATACAAACCCTCTCTTCCCAAACTTATTTTGGCCTTTTCAACCTCCATGTTTGACATCAAAGATGATGTGAGTTAGTCCTCAACTGTGTAATGAGAATCTTTGACCTCCAAGGGATATTGGTCTCTGCATATGCCTTTTGTTGATGGTCCATATTGGGATTAAATTCTTCAAGATAATACTTTTTCTTTCTCCTAGCCACCTTTTCCCATATAACCTTGCGAAATTTCTCAACCACATACATCTTTATTTTGCTACTATTATTATGACACGCATTCAGGTGAATATGTCATTTGTTCATCCACTTACAATTTTTCTTCATCCATGTCTTCTTTCTTTCACCTAAGACATCTTTGAAAACAACATTGGGCCATCGATGAGCTTCCATCTGCTCAACCTTTTTCAAATATCTCAAAAGACTCACCATAATGATGAACTCAATAGGAATTTCCCCTATTTCAACTAGAAGTATTTCATAAGGAACCGACGCTTTTAGTTTGAATTTGCTTGTGATCAAGCACTTTTGAATTCTCTCTATCTGAGCCCACTTGATGCCAGAGGTACTACTAGCCCAAATTTCACAACCATAAAGAACCATCAGAATAACCAACAAACCAAACAATATTTTAATAGTTTTCCAATCCCATAATTCTGCCTCTCTACATTTGTTTCAAAGAGAAAAAAGTGTTCTCCAGCCTCCCAAAGTTTGTTTCCTTTAGCAAGTTTTGCAACTAAGCTTGTTGTTAAAGTCAATTCTCGGGTTTGATGCACTTTTCAATCAATCAATACTATGAATGGTTGCGTCTAATTTGTTTTACATAAATTAATATATATTTAGCCGATAGGCTACATATAGTGTGAGATTTGAGCCTAAAACAAGTCTCACGCCTGTAAACCACTGTCAAGTCATCGGAAACAAGTTTTAGCTATCGAATGGTAAACCAACTACCATTTAATGGTAAAAGTCTCCAAAATATCACTTATCATGTAAAAATTGGATAAATATTGATTTTCCAACTAGATGAGAACATTCTACTTCCATTTACAATGTTTTTTGTCAATTTCATAACAACTTTCTTTTTTCATTTGCATTGTTTTATGTTTTAAATTTGTATGCAAATATTTCAAAATCATATAGTATTTAATTTATATTTAATGTGGAGTTAAGTGAATGTTGTAATGGAAAAATATGTATATTGTTGAAGCTGTAAAAACCAACCTCACAGAACCAAGTGATCACTTGCAAGCAAAATAACCTATCATGTAGAAGAGATTTGAACAACACAAAGATGTCGCTCTGCAAACCAAGAGAGTAAAATTGCATAAACAAAAAGTGAATAATTACAAAGAGATCAATCCTTAAGAAAGGAGATCAAAACCCTAAAGTGAACCCTAGGATTTAATAAAGTAATTATTAAAGGGCCTAAGTTTAGCTCAAGTGAAAATAAAGTAAAAGGTGACTTAATTAATTAATCAATATGATTAAATTAATTAAGTGTATAGGCGTAAAATTGCACCCCTCACAATTTCACATACATTCTTGTGTCTACTTTAGTGTCCACTCCCTTAGCATCTTGAGTAGGCTCATTTCAACCCTTGCATCAGCCTTTTTCACTTCTCAGGATGCTCCAACACCCGTTTTCAACAGCTACCCTTCGTGCATCAGCTTTACATCGGACTTTGGGCTTTTCCCATTCTCGTCATTTTGTAGCATGATGTGTCTGGACACTAGCATGTCACACTAGTGTCCTGCAACGTTTTAACGCTCAAACAACTGTCTCTAAGCATGTTTTCCACTTGTCTTCACGTTTTGTCGGTGGTAACAGTCGGGAACGCCTTGTAATGGCTGGAGAAGCTTCTTTTGCCTCCTTAAAAGCAGTCTTTTCACCTCATTTGCAACTATAACTTCTTCTAGCTCCATTCTTCCAAGTTCTCCTAACAACTCCTTTTCTTCTCCCATCTTGCTCTTGCTTGCACAACTCCATTGCTTGCTACAACAACATTCTTGCATTCTCATAGCACCCTCTACAACAATCTTGGCTCTTGCAGCTCTCTTTGTTTTCCTCCTTGGTTTCCTAAACCTTGATTGCACCTTTGAGCATCTTGGGATTTCACACATCCTCTCTCTATTGTATTTGCACTTCATGATACAGGTTCTCCTCCTTAAGTGGGGATTGCTTTTATCACCTCTTTTATGATACGGGTTTCTCCTCCTCGAGCAGAGATTGCTTTTATCACTCCTACTTGGTGGTGTGGGTTTTACTCTTGAGTGGGTTTTGCTTTCACCACGCACTTTGTTCATTTCTCTCTTTCTTTATCTTCTTGGTTGTTCTTGGAGGTGGGAACACCAAAACGGGGGTTTTACTGAGGCAAAACCCTATATAGCTCCAACATTCTCTATAGATATCACACTTGTAGGTTTTGAAGACATTCATCTTGCTGGAGGCTTCATCACTCATGTGGTTGTAAGTATTTCCTTTCTTCTCCTTGTCTTTATCATCTCTATTTCACTTCATTTCATTTCTACCACTTCCTATTACTTTATCGCATTCTATAATTTCTCAATAATCAGAGTAGTAGTCATTTAGGCATTCTTTGTGATATTCTCGCTTTCTGGTTTGTATGAGACATTAGCACGCCTCTGGGACACTAATGCGCCGCGCTGTCATCCATCTCCCGCATTGTTGTCCTTTGGCCCAGAGCTTGTCAGTTTGTCTGGAGAATCCTTATGACCTGCTCTTCCTGATTCTAGAACTCTCATTGTTATTCCTGAGGTAGTTTAGGGAAGTTCACCCCACGAGGCTCTCTGAACGAAGAGAACTCATGAGTAGTGAATCCCCATCTTCTACATTTTATCAGAACTCGTGATATCTTTGTTGTTTTAGCTTATTTTAAGTGGACCCTCTCTCCTTTTGAAGGGTTCCTGAGGGACCCCTTTGAAATTTTTCCAAATCATTGATGGTCTCCATGACTGTCCGCTTACTTGCCTACATGGCCGCTTCCTGACTCTGCAAAGTCCCCTTCCTTTGGGTTTCCTCCATGCTAGAGTTTTTGGGGGACACCTTCCTTGCAGGTCTACATGCCTGTAAATCGCTTACTTCATAGGGCCTCCTTCATGCGAGAGATCTTGGGGGTTGCCTCCTTGTAGGTTTGTAGGCCTGTAAGACACTTTCTTTCTTCAACTCCATAGTTACGAGAAGCTATGGAGTCCTTCGCTTTCCCTATGCCTTCAAGTTCGCCAGATCATGGTCTGCTTCCTTGACGATTCAAGTATACATTTCTAACCTTACCTCTTTCTTGATCTACTTTACCGAGCACTCATCAGTATTTGTGCTTGCTAAAGTGGGGGCAAAATGTATAGGAGCAGATTTGCACCCCATGTGCAAATCCCCTTTTTTCCTTTATCCACCTTAGAAAACCAAGTTCATAGGCTTAATTACACTTAAGCTTGCTACTCTCATCCCACTTGGTGCCTGTTTTGAGCGTTTGTGGAGGCATTTATGTTAGGGACGCCCGCACGACGTGAAAAAAGTTCGCACGATGCGCTTACGTCCCTGGAAGATTCATACGACTGAACCTGCAAAGGCGTTACACTTCTCATTGGGAGTCAAGTTGTAACACCCCCTTCAGCCAACTGACTCGAATATGGTCATTTTCTTCATCTCCTCTTCAAATTCACTCCTTAAACAAGCATTTCAGGCTCTTCACATCTCTTCGCATCCTCTAGCAACTTCTTCCAAGCTTCTACAATCTCTTCACACTCTTGCACTCACTCTCAAGCCTTCAAGTAGCATTTCAACCACTCCATTGCAGAAAAAGCTCCACTCAATCATTTCGATAGAGCAAGTTTGGTACCACACCATTACAGCAGAGGCTCGAGTACTCTCATTTCTCCCCCAAGCAGCCTTGAGTGCTCTTGGTGGAGGTGTTAAGCTTCTCTCTACTCTACTCTATCACTTGGTTGAGTTAGCACAATTACTGTTTTGTAGTGTTTCTTGTGCTCTTCATTATAGTAATTTCTTTATCTTGCTTTCTTGATTGTCCGTGGAGGTGGAAACACCTAAACGGGGGTTTGACTGAGGTAGGCCCCTATACAGCCACCCAACATTTTCCTCTCTTTTGTGTGTAGGTGAACGTGCTTTCGAGGAGCTAGCTGACAAACAAGTTTCTTTGTGAGATCCTTCTTGCCACCTTTACTCTTGCACTTTTGCTTTATCACATTAGGGAGTACTTAGTTTATTTGACTACATGATTTTGGCCCTTTAGTGGTAGTTAGTTGGGTCATTAGTCATTTTATTAGGTTTGACCTTGCCCTTGTTGTTGTCTAGTTGTAAAGATGCCAGTGCACTTTAGAGATGCTAGTGCGTCACGCTGTCGTCCAAGGACCACACTTTCATCCTCAGATAGAGAGCTTCCTGAGGTGTAGTGTTGAACCTGAAAACTAACTCGCCTAGCTCTGTCTTGCATTTCGGGTCTGTAGAGTGGTTGAAGGACCTCATAGTCCTCATCATTCTCGTCCCGCATATCCTAACACCCCTTTAGCTAAGGTAAGTTAGGGCAGCCTTCCGCATCTTGGCCCTCCATGACCTGGGGCCTTGCATGTGGTGGTCCCCCTCTCTTACATTAAGTAATTAACCTATTACTCTAACACCCCTCCTTAAAATGAACTTAGGGAGAAGCTAAAAACCTAAGGATAGATGCATGAAAGCAAAGATGGGTCCCGAGAACTAGGCCTGATGAGGTACCCATGTACAAATGTAAAATATCTCTCACAACAAAAGAAAAGGAGAAAACCTCGTGGGAAAAACTCCTCTCCAAAAGAGAGAAATACATGTGAAGGACTAAGAAACCTCCAAACAAGAATGTTCCAAAAAGAATAGGAACAAGTGAAGGACTAAAGAAACCTCCAAACAAGAGTGAAGGAAAGAAGAAGCCTCCAACCAAGAATAACTTATTCCAAAAGATAGGAACAAAGGATGAACGTGAAAAACACCACTGAAGCATGAAGAAGCTGCAAACCCTGTTGTAGAATGACTGTTGAAATGCTGAAAGAAGAACCTCCACTGAAACATATAATAATTAGGATCAAGAAGACAAGAATCTATATGAGTGCCCTCAATGACACTACTCGAATCTGATGGGAAACCAAGGCATACATCAAGAACTCAAAGATATAGATGTCTCAAGTACCAATATTCTGAAGAGTTGATCAAGTGAAAAATGGAAGGTCGCCTCCAAATTTAAGAATGCAAGAGTGTCCATATGGTAAGTGCTCCATCTCACCGAAATGCATGGGTAACCATTCATTGCATCCACCTAGCACATAGGAACAAATACTATATACATAGCTCACTCCAACGCGAAACCAAGGAAACATTAGCACCAATAATAGAAACCCCCCCATAATGCTGACAAGGGAGAGGTATGACAGGTACACTGAAACTAAATGCCTAAATGTAGTGCATGATAAAGAACCAAGAACATCTGAATGTACAAACATGAAAGTACAAGTAGATATAAAGGGTGCACAAACCAAGACACACAAACATGAGAAAGGTATGAAGGAAAAAAAAAGGCAAACATCAACCCCCATGGCACTTTATATCATAGTGCGAGTATAATAAGGCACAAATTGATGTGCAAGATCCCATAATGCAGGTGCAATACAAAGGCATTTTATCTCAGTGCATTTACAGATGATAAATACATGCAATGTGAGCCCATAAGGTCCAAAAAAGGACTACAGCTAAGAAAAAGGATTTTTGGTAAAAACCAAAAATAAAATCTAGAAACCACTTACAACACTATGAAGAACTCACAACCAGCTTTTCAACGATATCTCGTTTTCCCATTTTCAACATCGTATGCAAAAGTTATGTCGAAAACATTGAAGGCAACTCTAGAAAAGAAGATCTAACTTTGACTGGAAATAACAGGGACCTAAAAAAAAAATCCAAAAAATACCTACACCACTAGAAAGTGCTTTGAGTCCTCTTTCTGACGATATCTCGTTTTCTCGATTTTGACACCATGGGAAAAAGTTATTGCCTCTAAAAGAAAACTACCCTGAAAAAGCAATTACATAGATTGCTATATGGTCGTCACAGTAGAAATATGACATTAAAATTGACGGCCAAATGGCTGTCTTCGTATTTTCCCAATTGGGCTTTTTTAAAAAAAATGTTTTTAAAAAAACACAGTAAAAAAAAAATTACATTAATAATTAAAAAAAATTAAGAAAATAAATTTGTGGCCGACAGGTTTGGAAGTCGCTATCGGTGGCATTCAAGCCGCCGGTGGATGACATTAATGGGCCCACCACGCTTCATCTACACTACATTTAGGCATTCAATTTTAGTGTACCTGTCATACCTCTCCCTTGTCAACACTATGGGGGGGTTTCTACGTGTTGGTGTTAATGCTTCCTTGGTTTCACGTTGGAGTGAGCTATGTATATAGTATTTGTTCCTATGTACTAAGCAGATGCAATAGCTGGTTACCCATGCATTTTGGTGAGATGGAGCAATTACCATATGGACACTCTTGCATTCCTATTTCTGGAGGCGACCTTCCATTTTTCACTTAATTAGTTCTTCAGACTATTGGTACTTGTGCCATCTATATTTTTGAGTTCTTGATGTATGCCTTGGTTTTCCATTGAATTCGAGTAGTGTTGTTGGGGGCACTCATATAGATTCTTGTCTTCTTGATCCTGGTCATCATATGTTTCAACAGAGGTTTTTCTTTCAGCATTTCAGTAGTCATTCTATGACATGGTTTGCAGCTTCTTCATGCTTCAGTGGTGTTTTTCATGTTCATACTTTGTTCCTATCTTTTGGGATGATTTCTTCTTGGTTGGAGGCTTCTTCTGTCCTTCACTCTTGTTTGGAGGCTTCTTTAGTCCTTTACTTGTTCCTATTCTTTTTGGAACATTCTTGTTTGGAGACTTCTTAGTCCTTTGCATGTATTTCTCTCTTTTTGAGAGGAGTTTTTTGAATGAGGTTTTCTCCTTTTCTCCTGTTGTGAGAGATCTTTTACATTTGTACATAGGTACCTCATCAGGCCTAGTTGTCGGGACCCATCTTTGATTTCATGCATATGTGCTTAGTTTTTTAGCTTCTCATTAAGTTCATCTTAAGGCGGGGTGTTAGAGTAATAGGTTAATCACTTAATCAATTTAATCATATTGATTAATTAATTAAGTCGCCTTTTACTTTATTTTCACTTAAGCTAAACTTAGGCCCTTTAATAATTACTTTATTAAATCCTAGGGTTCACTTTAGGGTTTTGATTTACTCCCTAAGTTCATCTTAAGGGGGGGTGTTAGAGTAATCACGCATTAGCTAATAATTAATTAATCTTTAATTGATTATTAGTCTATTTTATTCTTGTGCACTTAAGCTAAACTTAGGAGTGTTTTATACTTTATTAGTTGAGCTAATATTAGATCATTATCTCCCATCTCATGTGATGTTGACACTTGTCATGATCTGATCCCTTTCTCATTTAGGGCTTTGCTCTTATAAGCACTCAACCCTCATTGTAATTACTCTCAGAGAATATCTCGAGCTTTCATATATTCTTGAAAGTCTCTTGCTTTTGTAGCTTTTTCTTGTTGAAGAATATTATATATATTGTTTGTAGATTTCTTGCGTGGAAGGTGTATTTGTCTGTTGTTTGATCCCGTGGCTCATGGTTTTGTGCTTGTTTCACAATTCTAACATATATTTTTGTTTTTGATAATGTAAGCAACATTTACAAGGTGTTGTACCCTACACAGAGAGCCACAAGGGCCAGAAAGTCCAGATCAAAAAAGCATTAAACAAAATTCCACACCAAAAAACACCTAACTAAAACCAAACAGATACTAACAGCACACATGGACCAACAACTAACCAACAACAAACTAGCTGGCTTTCTCCCAATTCTTAGACAATAGTCGAACCATATCATCACCGATCCACTCCTGATGGTCCTTGGTCTTCTTCATTCCTAGCTCATCCTTCATGGCGACCGAAATGGTACTGGTGACACAGTGAATCATCTTGACCGTGAAGCGGGTCAACCTAAGGAATTTATTGTCCAGGATGTCCAATATTTCTTTCAGCACACCAAGCTCTTCCCCACCACCTATAGTGTAGTTGGGATCATTCTGCTCAATCTCCAGTGGCTCCGAGTTTATCTTTATTTTGAGAGAATGTTTTAACATGCTTATATATCATAATATTGTGTAAAAATTAGGTTTATTTTTCTAGTTTTCGTTTATTTTAATGTATACAGATTCATATACAATTATCTTTCTCTTATTTATATTTGTATATTTCCTTGCACTAATTACATTTATTACACTTTTTATGATCAAACATTTATTATAATTTGTATAAATGTTATTGTTTCATCTTTTTAGGTCATTTTTTTGGGTGTGGAATTTATCCTACATCCATAGATCTAACCCCAAATTTTCCAAAACTCAAACTGAATTGGCCAACTCTAGCCCATTCAACTAACTATTGTGAGATAACTAAACACACATTTGTGTAAATTATTGCTACGTATTGGTGTTTAAAGGCATTTATTTTTATTCATTTCATATTTGAGTATCCTCTCCTATTTCAAGGAGCAATCATCATAAGAACATTTTGAATCGGTGCACTAAAAGAATAAGAATATATATATTCATCTTAGGAGCATTTACATGACTAAATATTATTATCTTCAGTCATTGGTTCAATCATAAAGTCAAACTTTTTTTTTTGGATTGGCCTAAGAAAACTTGTCCCCTATCAATTTTGGCTACCCTCTAAAGGTATTCATAAATACTTTTAGTCTATATAGCAAAATAAATAAAGGTAGATTCAACAAATCAAAAGACAAGAGAAAAAAACTAGTTGGATCATATCTACATAGCAAGGGACAAATCTATGGATATGGAAGTGACCTAGATGTGTAGACTCGATCCAAGTAGATGTTACACCCCATCTCTTAGTTATTGGGTTACTTTTACCTTGTAAGTAAATAAGATGATAAATGTTTATCAAAACTTTAATATGTTCAATAGGGGAATGAAATGCTGAAATATGCATTAAAATGTTATTACTTTTGAAGGAATGATTATGTTTTATATATTGATGGAAATTGCGATGAATGCATATGTGCTGTAATATGAAAGCTTTGATAATGCAAATGATTTATGATGCTAATGGATTTTATGTGAACGACTAACTACCTATGAGATGTACTAAGTTGAGTGCAAGAACAATTTCAAACTTCTGAAAGAGAGGGGAGTATCACTCAGGAGAGGAGCTTGGTCTGGAAACCCTTTATGAGCCTAACTGAGCATTCACACACTCACGTCCTAGATTGGTTTAGAAGAGTCAAGTCTGTCAAGATTGGGTAAGTAACCTTTAGTCTTGTTGTGCATGATTTAGAAGAGGTTATAATCTTGTTCTATGGATGTTCATGTTTGGGGTTATGTGATTGAGTCTTTATGTTAAATTGAAGTTATTATTTATGTGTTCACACTTATAAGTTAATCGATGAAGTATATACCAGGATTGCTTGACTCTCTCTCTCTCTCTCCCTCCCTCTCTCTCTCTCTCTATATATATATATATATCCATGTCCTCGATAACCCATATGCATGGGAGTATCAATTGGATAAATGAGACATATACATACATACATACATACATACATACATACATACATACATACATACATACATATATATATATATATATATGTATGTATGTATGTATGTATGCACTTCGAGTATATACATTGATTGATGAATATGTAAAGAGTATGTGTCTAAGTTTGGATATTGAAATAAGGATATATATATATATTATATTAATGTATATGTATATATTTACATTAACGTAAACATATATATACATATATTAATATATTATAATATATATATATATATATATATATATATATATATATATATATATATATATATATATATATATATATACAAATATATATATATATATATGTTAATTGGCAATGAAATGCATTTGATAATCTTGAGAAATATATATATTAATATATAATGTATATATATTGGAGAGGTGTTATATATATATATAATGATTCAATACATACTTTAGTGCCTTAAATAGCGCAACCATATTGAGAGCTTGCCTTAATAAAGCCAACATTTGTATCTTTGAACTAGTGCATATAGATAGCGCATGGATGAGTGTTCTAAGCCAATGCATAAGCTAAGTCAATATAGACATATAGCCAACACATAAATGTATGTAAAAGCCAACAAACCATAGTGAAAGCACCACACTAAGCACAGTAAAAGATAAGTAAAGCATTGTGAATAATGTCAAGTGTAATACAAGCACTAGCATATATATCAATAACTTGGCAAATGCTTAAAACCAACACATAAAGTAAAGTTTGAATAAGTCAAATGAAGACTTAAAAGGTGTGCAGTAATATATGGAAATAATTTGGATGTTGCAAAAAGGAATGAATGCAGTTTTGAACCATTTGAAAGAGTCTTTGGTAGCATTGTGAAATGTGGCACCAATTTGGAAGTGTATGGAATGTAAAAGAAGTTTGAAAACTGTGCACAATTCTAATAATAGCCTTGAGACTTAGTTAAAAGTAAACTTGGCAGCATTACATGAAGGAATTAAATTTAGGAAACTTGTTATTGAGCTTGTGTTCATTAGTTTTGTTGTCCCTTGTAACAAGTCAACTCAACCATTTGATTAGAGAGGACTATTATGTGTTGCAAACTTGTAAGTTAGATTGATGAGTCGTTGCATGAGGATAGAAAGGTGGCATAAATATTAACTTGTTTGTAGCCTTTAGTTGCTCACAATTTAGTATAAATAGAGGTGCTCATTCTACTAATTGCTACACTTCTCATTTTGATTACTCTATTGTTATTCTACTGTAATTTTTGTGCAAGTGAGTTGAGATTTTGTGAGTTAGAGATTTGTTTTGTTGTATTACTTTGGTTTTGTTGAGAGATTTGGTGAGAAGCAAGTAGAGGATTTTGGGTTGTTCTTAGAGGAGGTAGCAAGCAAGCTTGAGCCATTAAGATAGGGGGGAAGAATAATTGATTGAAGCTTTAAACATGCATGCTAATTTCTACTCCTTTATTTTTCATTATCGGAAAACAGGTTTTGATGGGACCTGAAACCCATTACAAGAAGGTTTTGCAAGGACCTAAAACCCTTTACAAGGCAAATAAACTGCAAGGAAAATAAACAACAAACTAACCGCAACCCATTAGCAACAACTAATCATAGGTATTCAAATCAACTCATTCTACAACAAACAAGTTTTAAAGGGACCTTCAACCCTTTACAACCAAGTTTTTATAGGGACCTTGAACCAAAAAAAAAATCAAGTTTTTTCAGGGACCAAAAACCCAACAGTCTGCAACCACTAGACCATAGCAAGCCATCCACTCAATGTAAGCAGCGCTGAGCCAAAACAAAGAGGGAAGCAAGAGCTCCCTTTCATAACCAACATACTAGCAAAGAATTTAGATAGCTTAACAGTGCATAACACCCTCAAACCCCTATTTTCCAAAACAACAATCACATCCAAACTCTCAATCTTGAAAGGAAAGTAAGAGAGCACCGCAAAGAATTAAAAAGCAACAACTTCCTTGTAGCTCCAACCAACTTGATCAATCATCCCAAACTCTACCTCAATAAGAGAGGGCTCCCCTATATAGGAGAGAATGAAGAGAAAGCCATCACCACCAAAGCCACCAATCTCCTGCATAAACAAACTCCACCTCAATAGGAACATGCAGGATAAAAGTAAACTCTCCACTAAACTTGCAACATGCAACTCCACCTTAATAGGAGAGGGCTCCACCTCAACAAGAGCATTCTTCACCTCAAAAGAATAAATCAACTGTAGCACCCAGCAGAAAGAAATCACTCTAGTAGCACAAGCAATCACAATGTCCTTAGGCACCAAGAGGGAAGGAAATAGGAAGAAATACTTAGAGATCACTTCAACTAGCAACATCAGTAACCCACACACTAGCATCTGGGTCTTCAAGATAAACTCTAAAATCAACCTAGCCAAGAGTAGAAAAAAATAAAACATACATTACATATTATGTTAGGCAAATAGATGTAACTTTAAAAATAGCCCAGCCAACAACAACAGATCAGGAATAGGGTTAGCATAAACAACCACCACCACCATAAGCAACTGGGATAAAAAAAAACCACAGCCGAACCAAAGAGCAAAAAACTATGAGTAGCCATAGCCACCAAACAATCAGTTGAGAAATCCCAAGGGGACAATGGGAAACCAAAAAGGAAGGAGGCAGAGAGCAAACCAACACAATGAGCACACCAACTGCCCCAATATGTTGATCAGGACCAAAGATAAGCCAATCCGCAACCAAACCCTCTTCAAAGGACCTAAATCACACAACAAAGGAACTCACCAACTAAAAATATAATAGTAGAAACAACACACCAGGTAGCAAGAAAGCAATATAAGAAAACTACCACTCACAAGCCACACCCACACCACAGAAAGAAAAAAATCTCTGCCCATCCATACCATAGAAAGAAAAAGCCCTCCTGCCAACTATCAGCAAATGACAGGGACCAAAAAGTGGCGAACAACCAGAAGAGAAACCCTCAACAACATTCACCAACAGCAACCCATCCTCCATCAGCTGAGAAAACCCAAAGGGGAAAAGGGAAACCAAGGATAAAAGGATCATAGAATAAGCCAACATAATGAGCACACCAGCTACCCTGATATGTCGACCAGGGCTAGAGATAAGCCATTCCAAAACCAAACCCTTCTCAAAGGACCCAAAGCACATAGAGGAGCTCCCTAGCTGAAAAGACACTAGTAGAAATAAAATACCCAATAGTAGAGAAGCAGCAGAAGAAAAAACTGCTACCCACAAGTCGTGTTCACACCAAAAAATTCCCTCCCACTGTCCAACTATAAAAGGCAACAGTGAACAACCAGCTGAGCAAACGACCAAAGCTTTCACTAACAACTTGTCAGCTCTCCATGACCTAGTTGCTTCCTTCACGCCACCAAAAAGCCAACCAACTAAAGAGAACAATCTCTCACAACCACACAAATTCCTGCTCTACCACTCCAGACAACAACCCTCAATTGATAAAGCCAACAACAAATTGACCACCAAAAACAACCCTGCCACTTCCATGTTGACTCCAACAAGCCAATCGTCAGGAATTGCCAGCCACAACCCATCCACCTCGTCCTCAAATTCAGCATCTCCCTCACCCTCTATAGCAGAGGAATTTAAACTCCTTTGTTATTATGTTGGAAAGATTGTTTATTGTGTTGCCATGTTTGAAAAGATTGTCTTTTGTGTGTGTTGTGATGCTTGGATATGATTGCATATCTCTTGTTTGTTTCTCACAGTAGTGAAACCTTTCTTGGATTTATACTTATATCTAGGTAAACTTTTATGAATAGTGAGGTTAGCAATACTAAGGTAATAATGGAATGATAGATATATCGTCTTCAATAGGAAGTGACATCACACAAATTATATTGATAATCTATACTCGATTGATCACTTGATCATTACTTTACTTTGATTTAAACCCTAGGTTGAGAATAACCTACTTGTTTGGGATGTAAATACTTGATTATCGATTTAAGCGCATAGGTTGGGATTAACCTATATAATTAGATTGATCATTTGAATGTTGATTTTATCTTTTGATAGAAGTCATTTATTGTTGATGGTTATACTTTTAATGGGAGTCATTGTTGAAGATTATACTTTTGATTGAGGTCATTTATTGATGAGATTATGCTTTTGATGGGAATCATTTATTGTTGAGATTGTACTTTTGAAATAGAGTCATTTGATGTTATAACATTATGTTCATTATATGTCAATATTATATGTATGTAGCATAAGATAGAGTTGATTTGAGATACTTGTAGCAATGTCATTTAGATACGAGTTAATGGGAAGGTTATTCCTAGGGTTAGGATAATCCATGAGAAAGGGGATAGTCTTCAAATAGAATACTAATGGTCAATACAAATCAAGCAATTAAATATGGTAAAAAGATGACCTCACTTGAAGTTACTAGGTGATGAATCTTTGGCCAAAGTAGTGTAGGTAGTCATTGTCTACACTGTCAGTTCACTATGTGATCTAATTTACATTCTAGGCTGGGGTAATCATACATGAGGTAGTAGACATTATGGTAGCTCTAGATATGTAGGACACATCACTATGCTCAGAAAAGGCTATTTGAAGGATGAGGTTACCAAACCAATCTCTTCATTGAAGGGAGGGACATCTTACCAAGTTTGGTATATGTGTGGGGGACTGTAGTTAGTCCATGGTTGGTGGAAAAGTGATTGAGCGATGCTTCTCCTCTTGCAGTTGGTGACCAAGATTTGGGAGGACATTCTTGGCCATTAGTATTTCTAATTCAAGTATTGAAGATGTACACACCAGTATTGGGGACATCTAGAATGCATGCACCAATGTTGGGAAACTTGTATTAGGTTGTATTTCTAGTTCATGTAAGCTTGTTTAAGCTATGTAGGTATTCATTTGTCCATCTATATGGAAATTTTAAATGTGAAATGTTATCTTAGATATATTTATGTAAAGTGAAATCATACTTATATTATTGAAAATATTCTTTGATTATGCAATGGAAATTTTGGAAAGGATATGTTTCAAATGGTGCATTTATTATTGAAATGAAAAGAAATTTTTATTGCTCGTAATGTTAGTAGCATAAATTTTCCACTTGTGGGTATAACATAGAAAAATTACTGGGTAGAACAATGGGCATATTATAGTAGAGGTCTTGCACATAGTCTAAAGTGACACAAATAAAGAGGTTTTATTCCTAGTCCCAAGATAGTTCAAATTATAGAATCTTTGTCAAAGTCATTCATCTTCAGTCATCAAGAAAATTATCCTTATCTACTTCACATTTACTTTCTTAAAGTAGCATTAACTACTAAATATTGCACACATGACTAATCATTAAAGAATCTAGGCTAGTTTGTGCTTATGTGTAAAATTAATATTTGACTAGAAATTGCACCTTGGTGTGCAATGGGTACGCCGAAGAGCTATGGCAGATCAATGAGAAAACATGAGCTATAGGACATGATGTTGTTGTTGGATGTTCTAGAGGATACACATTATAGGTTCTATTCCTATTCCCAAGATAGTTAAAATTATAGAATCTTTGTCAAAGTCATTCATCTTCAGTTATCAAGCAAATTATCCTTATCTACTTCACATTTACTTTCTTAAAGTAGAATTAACTACTAAAATATTGCACACATGACTAATCATTAAAGAATCTAGGTTAGTTTGTGCTTATGTGTAAAATTAATATTTGATTAGCCTAGATTGAGATTGGGAAAAGATTATTTTCCATTAATTTTTTGTTGAACAATTTCTGATCTTACACAACCTACTATCCCTTAGGGTTTCTTTGTTATATTATAATTTTCTAATTTTCCCATCTCATTTTAGATTTGATCATCCTTTGATTCTTGGGCTTTCCTTTAGAGTTCTAGGATTTTGGTATGGTACATATTTATCCACCCTACCCATCCTTGGATATGTCATTGTTTCATTCTCAAATCTTATATACCATGTGTATTTATAAATTTAGAACATGAAATTAAAATCTTGAGCTTTATATTTCTATCTTTTATTTATGTCATGGGTATTAAATATCTTAATATTCTACTGAGAAGGAGTAATCATTTAAACCCTAGCATGGCCACACAACCCAATGAAATTAAGTTCCATTTTGATGCTCATGTTTATAGCAATAATGAGGATTATGATACTCGTGTGAATGGCCAGGAGTTTGTAAACGAGCTTACTAGTTTGGCTAAAGTGGAAAATCCTACATAGATAGCTAATATAAAATATAATTTATAATATTTATAAATAAACCATTTAGATTGGAAATCTCGTAAGTGAATAGTGCTAAAATTGCTTCATCTACTCTTACTAGTCCATCTACCATCTCTTCCACTTCCAACATTGATCCATCTTCCATTATTATTCCTTCCACTACCACTACATCCTCATAATGTCACCCATACGTATACTAGTATACCCACACATAGTGTTTATCATTTCTTCACCTTCCTTGATCCTTGTGGCCTTCCTCCTAATTATACATATCCCAATATACCCACATCCCATGTGATGTATTACACCTCTATGCGTATAGAATCTACTACTAACCTACCTATCATTATCTCTCTTTGTCATGTCACTACTACATCTACTACATCCTCTCATGTTATATTATTTCTTGTTCTACATCTTCATTTGCAAGCATTAATTCCCTCAATTATCTCTCCTCTTTTATGCCTCTTTCCTGACCTATCATGGTTTCCATACCTCTTACCTCTCACACCCATTCTTATAAATGCCATTATGGTCCTCAACCTTCACTTTGTACCCTCCCATCTTTCACCTAGATGCACTAATCCATGAGATGGAGGAAGTAGAAAAAATATTGGATGCAAGATCTAATGGGAAAGATAGTAATGAATTCAAAGACTACTAGCGTGTACAATTTGTGTACATCCACTTCATCTAGGATTTTTTGTAATGAAATAACTTGCATAATAGAATAATATAATAGGAAATATGTTGCAAATACTTTGATAATAATACACCACTTTGAGGGGGAAACCTCCTAAACCACTTTGAGGGGTTTACCTACAATAGTCCTAAAAATCACAAAACAATACAAAGAAAGAATGATTGCTATGAACACTACAAAACAATACTATTCTACTCTATCAAATCACAAAGGAGAGGAGTGAAGCATTACCACCTCCACCCAAAAGATCACTAGCCAATGGAGGGAGAATGAAAGGTATGGACTTGGAAAAGTCACCATGGCCGTAGTGGTGATGAAGGGAGGTCTCACAAGACTCCAAGCCCACACTTCTATGATAGCCTTCACACTTGCAATGTGGAGTTGATGGAGCTTCAAAGTTGTTGCAATGCTCACAATGGAATGTTAGAAATGATGCTTGAGAGTGAAGAAGTGAAGTAGAGAATGCTAAGAGAGAGTGATTGAATGTGTAGAGAGTGAAATAAAGTGAGAATTAATGTTTTTGAAGGTGGGGTGGGAAGGAATAAGGCATTTTTAGTTTAGTTTTGAAGATGGATGTTACAATTCGGCCCCAATCGGGTGTGTAACGCCTCTGCCAACTTTAGATGCAGGAATCTGTCACGGACGACAACGCAACGCGTAAACGTCTATGCATCGTGCGTTTGTCCTCGATAAATATTCTCTCACCAACACACGAGACAAACGCCAAGTGGATGGAAGGTAGGTGGGTGATGTGGAATTTAACCTTCATATTTTATTTTCTAAGGTGAGGGTATGTGAAAGGGGAATTTGCTTAAGGGGTGCAAATTATCTCCTATACATTTTGCCCCCACTTTAGCGAGCATGAATATTGATGAGTGTTCAGTAAAGTAGATCGAAGAGTTAGTAGGGTTAGAAATGTATACTTTAACCATCGAGGAGGTAGATCATGATCTAGTGAACTTGAAAGTGCAGGGAAGGCAAAAGACTCCATAGGTACTCTCCTTGGGGAGTTTTGAATAAAATGACTCCATAGCCTTGTTGAACTATGAAGCTGCACAAAGTACACCGAAGGCCCTCAGACCAATGATGGACAAATCTCGTAGGATGAAAGCATCTTACAGGCCCGTAGACCTGCAAGAAGGCAATCCTCAAGTTCTCTCTCAGAAGGAAGCTTAGTGAATTAAGCACCTTAAAGGCCCGCAGACCTACAAGAAGGCAACCCCCAAGTTATGTCTCATGAAGGAAGCCCAAAGCAAGGGGACTCCATAGAGTTAGACTGTGAAGTGGCTTCACAGGTGCACCTACAAAGCAACATGATAATCCATAGATAGAACATGCTAAGAAAAAAAAGCACGCACATAGGAAAACAAGCAAACAATCACACAGATAGTCAACAAATTGAAAGGCTTTCAAAGGGGTCCCTTGGGAACCCTTCAAAAGAAGAGGGGTCCACTCAAGGGACGTGTTGTTTGAAAGTGTATAAGAGACGTTTTTTTCTCAAATCAATTCATCATCAAGAATCCTTTTGAAAGATGTTCACTTCATTAAGGAATTCAAAAGAAAGGAAATGCCCCCTTGCAAGGGGAAGGTTGAGGTTTCTCCCACATGAAAAAACTGCTCCCACCTTGGAGGAGAGTTCTCAAGTTCTTTCTTTGCGAACCCATGATGAAAGAAATATGTTCCATTAGGGGTCCAAGTCGATAATGTGATTCTTCAAAAAGCTTGCCAGGATTTTCAAGAAAAGATTTGTCGGCAATGAATGTGTTTTATGAAAATTGAAACATTGTGAAAGCAACATTGTCACACATACAAGGGACAACTCAAGCAAAGAAGAGAGAAATATAAAAGGGCAAAGAGAAATATCACAAACAAGAGACACAGGGGTAATCTGATATTTCAGGGTCAGAGTTTCTCATGAATATATATAAGTATAGTAATAGTATATTAATGAACTATCATCAACCCCCTACTATATCAGACCATGTGAAGAATGCACAAGAAGACAAAGTAAAAAAATAAAAATTGGGTCAACATGGAAGCTAGGAAGCCTAAATGCCCCCAACACTTTGCATCATCCCCAATTTGTCGAAAGTCAAAACACATAACAGAGGAAGAATGATGATACAAATAGAAGAAGGTTTACAACACATAATCACTCCTATATGCAAGCACCAACAAGGGTGACAAGGATCATCCAGGAACACATAACACAAGCATGGGGGAACACATCACAACACACACACATCTAATCTAAAGATAAAGAAGGGGCCTCCCCCTAACATTTATCGACCAAGAGGTCATCTACTTCCCAATCTAGGTCATTATAAGGAGAAGGCGGATGAGCTTGCAGTGGTGGAATATTAAGGGGAGGAGCATTCGACCCTCCCATAACAAGGGCTAAGGAAGAAGGCCCCGCAAGGTCTCCTCCACTAGGCTCTTGTGCAGCTATGGTTAGTGATCTCACGAAGATCATCGACAAGGCCGAAACTTCATCCAAAGAGTTGAACATACACTTTCCAGAAGTGCCATGTCGTACCTCAACGGATGGGGAGGACAACGCCTGAGATTCATTGCATGGCTCACCAAGTGACTCAAGAATGGTGATGAACTCAGGGGAAGCCAAGACTTGCTTCCTCACTAGGACATAACAAGTTAGAGCAAGACCACCCTTTGGAGAAGGTGGGATCCTCTTATGCCCTCCATTGCTAGAAGGGACAACCTCTGCTTTTGGATTCGTCAGGGGATGTGAACTCCCCATAAACGAGGCAAGAGGTGTAGAGGAGGAGGAGAAAACCATGACAAACACCACTAAAGTATTTGAAATTTCCATGGGTTTAGGGAATGGCAGGATGTCTAGAAGGGACATCAATAGGGGTGACTCAACTGAGGGAGCGATAAACACCTACACCTTTTTAGGGTCAAGCGCACTCACTCTCATAGCAGGAGCTAGAGGTGATACTGAACTTGATTGAATGGAAGCAAAGGGGAGGACACCTCAAGAGGCCCTAAAGCAAGGGTGGTCATCTCCTCTTCCTTTCTTTCCAAGGCAGCCTGCTCAGCCACCAAAGCCTTCCGCCAATGCTTGTGCTCATGCATAAGGTGGTTTCTACGACTCTTTGAGCTAGAGGTTGGGAGATCCAAAGGGATAGAAGGCTTCTGCTCAGCCATAGGGGTGTCCATCACAACCATCTCCAGTGGAGGGATAGAATCTCGAATGGGGGTAGGAGGAAGAGGTTGAGAAATGATGAGGGGAGTTAGCTCTAGCACCTCGGTGACATAACTCTTCCCATTCACTACTTTAGGAGTAGGAGTGATGGGAGGCCATAGAGGCCAAGACATAGAGGATTCCCCGCAGGGACCCTTCTACCATATCGAATGAGCCTAGGCTCTGAGGGAAAAATAGGAAGTTCAAATGCAAGATGCTTGGGCTTTCGCCAAGCAGGAACTGTAGGGTTCTCCCGCAAATGCGAGGCAAAATCCAATGACGTCGTAGCAGGGCTAGAGGAAGCGTCAATTTGGATAGTGGAAGAGGAAGAAGAGGAACCTCGAGAGTGCTTCTCTTCTTCTCTTCTATGGGCCTTGGCGACATCACTATCAACTTTTAAACAAGCCCTATGCGAAACAACATAAGGTGATGGAGGGTATCTCACTCTAGGCATTAATTGACCTTTCTTGTACTTCTAATAAGTTTAGTGCAATAGGTCCTTCCTAGACAGGAGACAACCAATGGGTGTAGGCCAAAAGTGATCTAAAGAATAACTACCACGCGCAACCGGTGGTCTATAACTGGTGTCATGGAGCACATGCATTGAACCCTCATGAACAAACTTTAGACATTTATGCACAATCGAGGGAACTATGTTCATAGCTACTAGCCAAGGGATACCCAACTTCACTTTGAAGAGTTCAGACCTTGGGATTATATCAAACAACAGGTTCAAAAACTTAGGTTCGACAAGGATTGACAAAACGATACTACCAAGGGGAGGTACAAAAAGCACGTTATGCATATAGATGGTGCTCACAGGTGCGTCATACCCATATTTATGCAGGAAGTTAATTAACATAATCTCCTCAGTTATGATATTCACTTGAGACGTCGGGTCAATGAGAACACTTGTTATAGTGTTTTCGTTGATTCGCATAGGGATATAAAGAGGAGATGATTCTCTATTAAAGCCCATTGGCAGGTCCTATGAGGTGAAGGTTATACTTGGACCACTACTCACAAGTTGCACAGAGGGGATAGGAAGATGCATAAAAGAGGGCATCACGCACACTAAATGATACTCTCACAAAAGCCTCTCAAAGGTTTGAAATAGGATAGTGACTCGATTAAGGCTTCATTCTGCAATACCTACAAAACCTTCCAACTACGCCTACTAGGGGTTGCAAGTTGGGTTGTAAGGAAAAGTGCCTCACAACACTCACACCCATAATGCTCCTAGAATGTGAGGAAAGGACCCTTCAGCACTGCTAAACAGAACCAAAATGGTTCACGTCAGGTTCACCAAAAAGTGTAAGAGAGGGGGATCAACCATGTCGAGGCTCAAGGTCATGGAGAGTCGAGAGCGGAGGGCCGCCCTAACTTACCTCACTCTAAAGGATGTCTTGGGGTGAGGATCGAGAATGAAGAGCACTATATAGTACTTTTGTCACTCTATGGACCCAGAGTTTAGGTTTAGGCTAGGTGAGTTGGTTTTTGGAGTTGATACTACACCTTAGATAACTCTCTATTCGAGGACAACAACATAGTTCTGGGATGATAGCATGATGTGTTGGCATCTCTTGGGCGCGCTGGCATCCGTACAACAAGAAAACACAACATATAGTACAAACTGCCTAAAAACTAACTAATAGCCTAGCTAGTTGATCTTGGCGGAAAAAAATAGAATGAAGTATGAACTATAGAGACGGAGATGATAAAGCAAGTAAATGAAAGGTAGGGTGATGAAGATAATCTCACAAAAGCATCGATTCACCATCTAGATCCACACACATGTCCACCTACACATAAGAAAGAGGGAAAATTGTTGGGTCTGTATAGGGGCCTGCCTCAGTTAGACCCCCGTTTCGGTGTTTCCACCTCCATAGACAACCAAAAATCAACAGAGTAGAATATGCGATAAAGAAAGTAGAAATAAAGAATGATTACTATGAACACTATACAAAAAAATACTATGCTACTCTATCAAATCACAAAGGAGAGGAGTGAAGTGTTACCACCTCCACCCAAAAGCTCATTGACCAATAGAGGGAGAATGCAAGGTATGGACTTAGAAAAGTCACCACGACCATAGCAGTGATGAAGGGAGGTCTCGCAAGACTCAAAGCCCACACTTCTATGATAGCCTTCACACTTGTAATGTGGAGTTGATGGAGCTTCAAAGTTGTTGCAATGCTCACAATCGAATGTTGGAAATGTTGCTAGAGAGTGAAGAAGTGAAGTAGAGAATGCTAAGAGAGAGTGATTGAATGTGTAGAGAGTGAAATGAAGTGAGAATGAATGTTTTTGAAGGTGGGATGGGAAGGAATAAGGTGTTTTTGGGTCAGTTGGTCGAAGAGGGATGTTACAATTCGGCCCCAATCGGGTGTGTAATGCCTCTTCCAACTTCAGACGCAGGAATCCGTCAGGGACGATAGTGCAACATGCAGACATCTGTGTGCTGCATGTGTTGGTGTTTTCCACTGCACCTAAGATATCTCTAAGGAATAGCCAATTCCCATATTCAAGATTCTTGAAATGAATGGCCAACTCACAAGATCTAGTCAGTGACTAAGGTCTCCTACACTTTAGGCTTTGTGGGACCAATGAAGGTATTCCTAATGCATTCACTTTGGATTTGGCTATATTGAACACGTCATTACACATATCATATTTGAATGAAGGATAATTATGCAACAATTACTAGGAAATTGGCTTGTTTCTAAGTAATCTGCTACCCATTAATCAAAATTTAAGACACCCAAATGAGAGCTGTCACAAATAAATAATGAAATCAATGAATTTTAAAATGAATTTGCACCCAGGGTATAGGTTGGTCAATTAAATGATTATTTGATAAACCCCTTAGGAAAATCATTAAGGAATAGACTAGTGTCGTATTTATTGGGCAAAATGGAGTCTCATATGAAAGAATCAGTAAATCAAAGATGATCCAATAATGAAATAGACTACCCTCATAATACTTTGCATTATGGAGCTCAAGTTTTTTGATATACAACTACTTATCAAATCCTCTACAAATGAAAATAAATTCACACCCCATCTAAGTATTTAATCGATTACTTGAATTGATACAAAGAACTGAGACATGCATTTGAACAAATTATTCAAAGCAAAATAAAAATACCATTATTACTTCATTCCAAATTCATCCCACATTTGCATAAGGAGAGAACTATATCAGAATTATACACATTCACTTATACTTAAATCAAGTCTAAGAAACAATTTAAGGTACTTGCATAAGTTCATTCATAAAAACCCAAAGATGACTAACTATTCCCTTCCTATCTATCTATATATGTTCAACTAAAACCCTAGCCCTAAATGCTCCCTTTCTTGTGAGCCTTGGTATCCCTTTTATAATGTAAGGGAAGCAACAAGCTTCAGGCTCAGATGTAGTTACAATAAAAAAATTTCATTCCATTTGAATTTAACTGCATTTTCCTTCATTTCAAAACCCCATACCTAGAATTTTCAAAAATAGTACAATTGGGAAAAACAAAATATAACCATCGTTCGGGAGGAGAAATGCAAAGTGCCGCCAAAATTCTCCTTGTTTCTATCTGCATCACGAACCAGGAACCCAAAATGCCACGTATGCGAGAGGACCGGACCACCACAACAACCTGTAACAACACAAAAACTTAAGACCACACACACACATCCAACTCATTTCCATGAACACCAGTAGCACACCCGTGATATACGCGACCAATTCTTGTCGTTGCCAAAGGAAGGGAGGCCACCTCAGCTTCCTTCTCTTTCTTCTCTTCGTTCATGACAGTTCTAGTTTGCCCACTAGGGATCTTAACCATTAGTGGCAAGATAGAGAACACCTCCTCGTTAGAGGGAAAATCATCATTTAACAGGGCTAGATACCGACCGTAAGCTGAGTCGGTCTTGGTGCTACTATTAGAGGAGCTGATCGTAAGGTTGATGGGTGAATGCTGACACCCATATGAACCGCATCCATACCTTACTTTTTGCTTTGATCTAGTGAAAGAATGCACTGGATCTTTTCCTTTGTTGCTTGCTCCTTCTGTGACATTATCCTAAAATTGCAGTCATCGGCTGCATCTTTTAGGCACTAATCTAGACTTCTTAACAGCTTATGATGCATCTGAACCTATCCTCATGGCGTTCAAGCAGATAGACCTTCGTACTGGTTCATTCATTCTCCTGTGTCAATTACGCACACTAGAAAATGCCTAATTTCCAAATGATAGTGATGCGAATGGCAATTGTATCAACTGTATTTATCGAGGAACTTAATGCTAATCACATATGTGTAACCACAACAACTTGTTGGAAGACGTACTAGCGCTGTTTAATTCCCAGTTGCATGGAAGTCTGTAGACAACCCTTCATGATCACCAGCTTTTGTGTTACCGCACGGATTGAGATCGACTCAATTGCACTGCATGATATTAGCCATTAATGTGAGATGGTTACTCATAATAGAAATAACTATCACATGTTACCTCGCTAACTTTGAATGCCAACCATCAATTGATTGCCTCAATGGAGAATCAGACAGCTAGTCATCGCTTGACTATTCTTGATTTCCAGCAGTGCTTTGCTGAAATGTTTTCAACCAATCACTCTCATCCCTGTCAGATGACATCATTACTGTGTGTGGGCTCCACTGTCTGAGTGAGTGGGGACAAGTGTTGATATCTCACTGATCTCACTAGATTTAACCACTGTTTTCTTTTATTCAGCGAGCTAGCAAGGAACGGTGAAGATCGTTCCACCGAATTGATCTCAACCGCTCGTTGAATGTGTCAAGCCATGGGAGTGGTAGTGAGGAGTGGGCCTCATACTTTTCTTAGACACGCGTCAGCGTCTCATTGACCTCGTTGCATTTAAATTTTTGTCACCTAACTCCCATGAGTTAGCTGGATACGGTGGAGATCTTTTCCCCAATCTTTGAATCTTGAAATCTGCACATTTCAAAATGTTAACATTAAATGGACAGACAAGTGGCGATGTGACCACCAGGGTTAATGGCTTAATGTGTAAGTTACCAGGTTAAATTTAAACTCGACCTTTGGAAAAGACATGGTGTGGTGGGAAAATGACGACCAGTTTGTGATATCGATGGGGTCGATAAACAAATGTGTCAGATGGCTCAAGAAACGACTTAAGGGGTCGGTGAACGACCAAGCAGGTCAACCAAAAATTAAAACGTTTACATGCTTTCCCCTTTTTTTTTAAATGAAACCCTACTCACCTATGAGGACAAGGGTTTATCAAAGGCTAACTAGACCCATGGCTTCTAAAATCCATCAGGATATTAGAAGCTCTAATAGCGTATTCATCCTCGACAAATATTCTCTCATCGATGCATGGGACAAATGCCAAATGGATGGAAGGCAGGTGGGTGATGTGGAATTTCACCTTTGGATTTGATTTTCTAAGGTGAGGGTATGTGAAAGGGGAATTTGCTTAAGGGGTGGAAATTTTCCTCCTATACACTTTATGATATTGAAAAGATACCATGAAAAGGCTTTACATAGATTTTACAAACTTCTAGATGAAAAACTAATCAATCATACATTTGAAAATGTGTATCATAAATAAGTAGATACTCTACTAATGTTGATTCCACCTTTAATTATACATTCTTGAAAGTTTGAAAATGTTATTACAAGCTTGGGATCAAACCCAAATCATTACAATACAAAATGACTATATTCAGAAATGGATAATGAAACCTAGGGTTTCTTGTGAATATCTTCTTCTATTGGCTTTGAACTACTTCTCTCTTTTGGTCTCTATTATCTTCTCTAATAATCCTCTCTCTTTGAAAATAGGTAGAATTATTTATTTTACCTCGTTGAGATTCATTAGGATGAGGAGTTAGAATGTCAAAAATTGTACAATCCCCCATTCTTGTATGGACCATACACCTACTTCCCATGATAAAGCCATATCCCTGCATTGATGAGGACACAAATGAGGAATAAAAACCACCACAAAATCTATAGAAAATCATAAACAAGATTGGATCTCTAATAAAAAAGAGGCCTAAGAACTATAGAGAAGAATGGGTCTTGCCATATCCCACTTACAGTTGTTGAGAAATGCATTTGAGCTTATCCTTGTAGCCCCAAGAATCAGATCTGGTGGTTGAGATATTTGTTGCAACATTAATGAAGAAAACATGAAATATTCATAGAATGTCCAAAATTCCAATTAGGTTATGAAAACTTGATAGGAATCTAAGGCAAAAATAACTAGAGGACAAGAGTGGAAACAAAAATTAGATTCAGACTATTGGGCTAAAAATCCAAAAGTCCAAAAAAGTTTGAAGTCCTGATAAGGAAGGATATTAGGTTCAAGAAATTGAAGTGGAATTGAACTTTTGGACCTTTGTTCCAAAAGTATAATTGAGTCTGGAAACCTTTATAGGAATCCATTAGAAATAAAATAGGGATCGGGAGAAAAAGTTCTTACTGGATATGGACATTTCAGACCTTTGGTCCAAAAGTCTCATCAAGACTCAAAGTCCTGAAGGGATGAGAGATGAAAGCTGATTAGGATTGAGAATCCTGATCGGACTTGGAAACTTTGGACCTTAGGTCTAAAAGTCTCATTGGGGCCCAAAGTCTGAATGGGATAGGAATGAAGAAAGGGAAGATTGATCAAGATTGGGAATCCTGATTGGACTTGGACCTTTCAGACCTTAGAATTGAAAGTCTTGTTGGGACCCGAAATCTTGATGGGATAAGAAAAGAATGTTGATCAAGATTGAGAGTCCTGATCAGACTTGGATCTTTTTGTCGAAGTCCAACATGCCACATGGCATCATTTCACACTTTTGTGGGTTGAAGAGGGACCCACCATAAGGAGATTATAGATTCATAGAAAGCATGTCATATGGAAACTTTTCATGCTTTTGCAAGCTGAAGAGGCACCAACCATAAGGAGCTTGCACACTCGAAAAGCAAGCCACATGGAAAATTTATGTGCTTCCATGATTATAAGGGGGAACTACCAAAAGAACTTGGAAGAATCATAGAAAATGTGTCATGTGGCAGCTTTCCATGCTTCCATGAGTAGACACTAAACACCTTTGAGAAGGTTTATGGGCTCATAAAATTTGAGTCTAATAGTTCCATCGGGACCCAAAGTCCCAATGGGATGAGAGTAAAAGGGGGGTGGCACTTTAAAAATGCCCTGGACCTTAGGTTTGAAAGTTTGATTAAGACTCGAAATCCTGACAAGATGGAAGAAGACAACGTTAATCAGGATCGAGAACACCAATTGAACTTGGAACTTTTGGACCTTAAGTCCAAAATTCTAATTAGGATTTGAAGTCTTGATTAGATAGAAGAAGAAAAGGTAAGAGCATGATCGAAAGTGAAGAGTAGACTTGGACCTTAGTCCAAGTGTTCATTCAAGACCTGACTCGCCAACCAGGCAAAAGGAAAAAAAAGGGGGAAATCGAGGAATAACATGGATATTTGGACTTGGTCCAAATGTATTTTTGGGACTTGAATTCCCAAATGAACCCGAAAAAGGAAAGAAAGAAGGGGGAAAAAGGCTATCTTTTGGACATTCTCCTAAATGAGTTTTTAGATATAGCCTAACAAAGGGTTAATGCAACCACTAGAGGGACTTGAGCATGATACACCATTGAGATTTCTCAGATTGGCCATAATTGATGGGAAACACAAGGGGATGATACAAAACACTATAAATTCACTTAAATTTATAGGTTACAACACCTTACATTAGTGGTATTTATTGTTGATAACCATAATAGTCTATTTAATTATGGGAAATACTTAGCTCATCAAATTCACACTAAGTTAGTTAAGTTTAAGAAGAAATCTAATACAAAAAGTTTTGGGAGATATTCCATATTGTCATATATCTTTATACACCATGGTAAATTTCTAGCCTAAGGGATTGAACCTTGAATACACATCTTCAAATCTCCCAAGAGATCAACTCTTGTATGTATAATTTTGGAAATCTCATATAGATAAAAATAATAGGTATGCCTCATATGTTATGTTTGAGAATTATTTTATCAATCCTTTATTAACAATATTAGAGGAAAATAAGCCAAGATTAGAAAATAATATAAAGGATTCAATTAGGTCTTTTAAGAGAAAACCTAAAGGTTAATTAAAACATAATTTAGTAGACAAGAATTTTTTCAAGGTTCACAAGGCAAAGAGCATCCTCTCACCATCAATAGTATTTGGATATTTTAACTTTGAAGGTAAAATTATCTTTGAAATAGTAAATATCTATGTAGATAGAATGAAAAATTTCCTTCTAAAATAGAGGCATTACATGACCCAAAGATATTTGGCTACCTAATTAGATAATCCTTGATTATATTTTGGAGGGTATCATAATTATTGCACATACTCATCAGGAAACAAGAGGATCAAAAAGTTTTCTATATGGCCAAATAAAGATTATCCATTGATTATAAAAATGGTTTTGATGAAATATGATGGTATAGATAAAGAACTAGTGAAAAGTAAAAAATGTATCCAATACTAAAGGTAAGTGTTGTTGTAGACACTTAAAAATGTCTTGAATGGTATCATGCACTCGAATTAGGTATACTAACATAATTTCGTCTCGAAACCCATCCTCTTTTCAATTAAATGATTTAATTAGCCTAGCTATTTAATTAATTATGTCATTTGCATCTATTAACCTAATTAATTTAATCGGGTTAATTCACCCCCTTTTCATACTAACATTTCATCCTATTAAATTAAATACATCAAGTTATTTAATTTAAATCCCTAAGTCTTCTTATTTAATTAAATAACCCTAAGCTATTTAATTAAATATCATTTCACTTTTCCCCTTTTCATTAAACCACTTTATTTAATGAATATCATGAAATTCCCCTAATTGCATAAATTAAACCTTTGTTTAATTATCAATTACTAATTAAATCTAATTCCCCCCACTTGCAAGAGAATATTCCAAGGGAATATTCCTCTTTTGCACATTCCTCAAAAAGGAATATTCCCATGGAATATTCCTTCCCCTTTTGTAAATTAAAACTTTGTTTTAATTTGCTAAATATCTATTTTACTCACCCATGAGAATATTCCAAAGAATATTCTCTCTCTTCACTCATTTGAAAAAAAGAATATTCTCTTTCATAACAAACTTTGGAGACTTCATGTGCAATTTATCTTACAAGACTTATTGTGCAACTTAAAAGTGTGTTTGTTTGAAAGAATGAGAACCCTTGATTCTTTCCTTGATCCATGTGATCATTGATTCTCATCCATTGATGAGAATCCATGATCCATGTTTCATCTTTCCTTCATTTCTCATTTGACCTCCTATGAATAGGTCACTATTTGGAGACAAATGGATCCATCTTTTTCAGAGCATACTCATGTTGTTGAAATCACTCACACTCACACTCATATTTAGCACTTTTTTAGTATCATTTTAGCTTAATTACTTGCATTGATTAGCTTAGCTTCCATTAATGGTTTCCATGGTAACATGATGCATTCATGTAGCTTATTTGGTAATTAGGGTTTCAATATTTTTAGTTTAAAATCCATTTAGACTAGCTTTGCACTTACACATCTTGATCACCTTAGCATAAATCATGTTAAAATAGCTTGCATCATGTCAGCTTAGCATTTAAATCATGTTTCATCTCACATCTCACAATGGTTTCATCAGTTTTCTTCAATAAAACTGATTGAAACAAGCTCATTATCCAAGGGGTTGGGAAAGGGTTGCCATTCCACATCAATGTGACACCCTCCCCCAATAGGATAAGTATCAATGGATTAGAATAGGTGTTTTGAAACTTTCATAGTTTAACATGCTAAGCTTTTAATGGATTCCTAGTTTAGTATTTATTTGAATGATCTCTATTTGGATTGATGTTTAGTGGCACGATTATGCTTCGTATCCTCACGGATCAAGTGTAGTCAACCCATACTAATTTGTGATCACATTTTAGCACTAGAAGGAGGGCATAACCGATCACATTTAACAAATTTTTCTTTTGAAGTCTATTTTTTTGGTTTTTGCAGATATAACGATGCTCCAAGAGATTTCAATGACGCCTTTGTAAGGTGTCGCCATATAGCGATGCTATTTCTGTCTTATACAATGATGCCTAATTAAAACACCAACGATGATTAAAACAAATGACGATGTTAATACTTTTTAGAAGTATCAAGAATTTAAAAACAAAAACACCACCAAATAGTGATGCTATCATCATCACTACCTCACTATAGAGCGACACTCATTTGAATTATGGCGACACTATCGTGAATAGTGACACTTTTCTTTGGTAAGGAAAAACAGTGAGTAATTTTAGCATGTGATTTAAAATTCTAATTTTATCTGCCTTTCGACACATCACTGATTTCTCGCTTTTTTAGGCTAAATGGGTTTTGTAGGTTTGGATAATACAACTTGAAGTGAAGAAGCATTCTTGTTTTTAAATCTTATAATTGTAACAAGTGTTTCAACACTTTTTGGGAAATTATAACCCATTTATCATGCTTTTGATTTCACGCTTTAGGACCACACTAGCTTTCAATTGGGTTTTAAAATGAACATTCAAATTGGTTAAAAATGAACCCTCAGATCATTTTGCTTGCTAGCTTAAAAATGAACAATACAACTTTCATACTCATTTTGGTGCTTAAAATGAACTTACCTTTGCTTTTAGGGTTAAAATTAACAAGTGTTTGCCATGTCTTGTGGTTTGCATTTTCGTCATTGAATGTGTATGCTCTTCTCTCTTGCCACTTTACAATATTAAGAATCAAAAGCATTTCTTTGAAATTTTGTATAACGACCCACATATTTCAATTTGGATTTAAAATGAACCTCATGCTAGTGTGAGGAAAAGGAATTGTGTATGCTCTCTCCTTGCGCTTTGTGTGATCTGGGAGATTAAAAAATAAGTGTACTTCCTTGCTTTTGTATACCTTTAGAGGTCCTGCCACCCTATTTCGAAAGGTGGGAATGACCCAAGCGGTAACGAGCTAAAGCCAAGCTCTTTCAAACTGCTATATAAAAATGTGTTTGCGACAAAAGTCATAAACAATAGGTGTGGATGTGTCATACTAACAAGTGCCACCCTTAGTGTTCACGTGACACATCAAAATCCTTTCTTAGGAAGGGACTAGGAGGCCTCTTGATTGAAATAATCTTGAGCTAATCTTGTCGCGTATATGGTCACCTTAAACGGAAGTCCTTACTAAGAACCAATTGTTTAGAAGCCAAAAACCTTTATGCTTGCTGGTGCAGGAATGGTCGTTCTAAAGTGCCCCACATTTTACTATTCATTATAGAAATAGAAAAATCCTTCAGATCTGCGGATCTTAAGGATTTGATATTTGGTGTACCTGAGAAGTGTGTGTCATGTAAGGGGGAGCCATTGTCACCAAATCTCTAACTATTCACATTGTCTTAGTGTTTGGAGAAATCTAAGTGGGGATTCAACAAGTAGTATCTTCTGAACCTAGGTTGGTAAATGCTTGTGAGTCAGCTTAATACTTTGCTTGGTTCCAAAACATTGCAAACAAACATTCACAGTCTTCCTCAAAATTTCAAACCCTTTGGTCTAAGTATGGATACCCTTTGAAATAGCCTTGATATTAATGCTTGTCCTAAGGATTTTTATCCTTAGAGATTTCTAAATATCTTGACTTATATCTCAATCCATACTTCCCAAAGTTAACATAGGCAACTATGGCTTCAACCTCATGATTTTCACAAAATGAACCTTGTGAAATTTATGATTTTTTTGGACATAGACATTTAGTTTGAAATTAATCAAGACAAGTGTTTGTGGTAAAAAGAAACAACCAAACTTTGAACTCATTCAACCAAACTTTGAACTAATTGAAGGAGAACAAATTGATTTAATTAGTAGTTTGAGAAGATTCACTTTTGAAACAAAAGAAACACCAACCCAGTGGAGAAATACTGCATACATCATAGATGAAGAAGAGGAGCAAGCTGATATTTTGACTAGAAGACCCATATTACCACCACCCGTGTGGAAATAAATATCCTTTTGTCCATGGTCTTAGACTTCTCTAGATGATCTGACACAAAATCAAAATCCCCAAGAGAAGGTCTACCTGTTGCTATTTCAAACTTAGACATCATAGTTCAAAGTACATTAGAAGACATATCCTAAGATAGTACCACAACAGGAACAAGTTGGTAACAAGATTTTATAGACTTATCCCATTAAATAATCCAGAGATGTATGCTGAATACGAACCTCTTATTTAAGTCAAACATTGGTCTCTTTTATAATCTTATGCTTGTCTTAGATGATCTCACGCAAAATCAAAATCCTTAAGAGAACATCTACAGGTTGTCACTTCAAACTTAGGAATCATAGTCCAAAAGCTATCAAAAAACATCTTGTGGCACTCTACCAAAATAGGAACAGGTTGGTAAGGAACTTTTATAAACATGCTTCAAGGAATAATCGAAAATTGTATGTCTTTTTTGAAAGTCAAAATATTGGTCTTTTTCATGATCTTGAACTTCTCTAAATCATTGGTTCTTTGGAGTTTGAAAAATTTAGAGGTCTAACATGTTTCTAATACCTTGGTCTTATCAAGCAAAGGTTCACTTTAGGTTAACATTGGGTAAAACATTTCATCCACCCCTTCATCAAATTTCATCCTTCACTTCATCAAACTTTGCAAAAAATTTGAATACACCAACACTTTTTGACTTAAACATCTATCAAACCAATGCCTAACTTAGCTACTTTGTATGTGAAATGAATCCTTTTCCATCCACTTAGTTAAGCTAGTTATCATCTTTGAACTAGTTTATCTTGAAGGTCATGAGTCTACCCTAAAGATTTCCAAGTTCATAAACATCCTTTATCCAAACATCAAAACATCAAACTTAAGTCAAAAGTGTTGTCCCAAAATGTTTGCAAATATCACTTCCCACATCATCCACCTTTTCATCCCCCATTATCATCATTGCTCCAAAAAGACTTAGAGCGTCCCTTTTACCTAGATTTGAGTCAACTGGAGAGTTCAAACATTATCTCGACACAACTCTCCCATAGGTGACCCAAAATTTATGGTAAAGTCAAGATCACAACACAAGAGAACCATGGAGAAAACCAAAGTCACATTCACCTCAAGTGATCCAAATCCTCAAGAATTTGATCCAAGAAGTCAGGTTACCCCATTGCAACAACCATCATCTCCATCAGGGCCATATGAGATAGAAGACATTACGAATAACCCATTTGAACTTACTAGGGAGGAAATCATGGAACATCAAGCCTTATAAAATGTAGCTTTGAGTTCCCCATCGGTTGTTGCACAACCTTTGACACAAGGCTTCACAACTTCATCGCTAGGGATAAATCAAACATCCACTCCTAGTCTTGCAACTAGTCTTGCCAAATACTTTGATCTAACTCTTCCATTCAAAAGCAACACACTTGTGGGTACTCTTAACACCAATCCATCCACCACTTGGACATCGACATTTGGCACTTTTACCATTCTTGAACACCCCTTGCATCAACATAAACCACTTACACTTCATGAATCCATGACAACCTTAACATATCGAGGGTACCCATCTTCATCCATGCCTACAAATACAAGTGTACCCAACATAAAGCAAGGAAGTGTGGACCAAGTGTCTCAAATCAACCCCCAAGTGCATGCCAACACCCTAACACAAAGTCAACCCTTAACACAAATAGGGACATCTCTATCCAATCCTTCAATTGGTTCATTTGTACCATTGGTTTCACAAAACACATCCATCCCATCCATAATCAACCTGAATCAAAACAATCCCTTGGTCATGAACCCCATCAACCTAGGTAATACCTTGTTCGCATCCCTAACAAAAGGAAATCCCGAAGACATTGGAAAAGGGAACCTTTTCAATCAATGGACTCAGGGTCCCAGTGTGTCATTACCATTGCAAAATCTAATGGCACCATCCCCATCTTTCCCCACAGTCCCCTTCACCATGAAAAATCAAATGGGACCTCAAACTTACATTCCTCCACCTCAATCCACCATCTCACAAGGAATGTTAAACCAAGGGAACACCCAATCTCTCATCCACCCTCCACTACCCACTTAAAAAATCAACACCCAAAATCCATCACAGATGTCCCAACAACCAACTGATCCTACATTGCAAGCACATGCCTTTGCTTTACATCAAGCACAACAGGCTTACCAACAAGTTATTCAACAACAAAAATAACAACAAGCAACCCTAGCAACACAATAACAACAACAACAAGCAACCTTAGCAGTAGAACAAGTAGCCCTAGTAGCACAACAACAACAACAAGCATTTGTAGTAGCACAACAACAAAAGCAACAACAACAAGCAACCCTAGCAACACAACAACAATAGCAATAATAGCAATCAGCCCTAGCAACACAACAAACAACCTTAGCACAACAACAACATCAATCCCATCAAGAAGCCTTAGTAGCACATCAACAACAATGAGTAGCCTTAGTAGCCCAACATCAACAACAAGCCCAACAACAATAACAAGTCTTACTAGCTCAATAGTATGCCCAACAACAACAACAACAACAAGGTTCCTACTATAATCTGCAATAGAACATTGTCAATACAAATGCATTAGAAACATATACATCAACACCTCAATCACCTTCACAAAATCCCACACCACCATTCACACCATACAACACCTCATCATATTAGAATCCCACGTAAAACCCATCCACCATCCCACAATACATAACGTACGTTCCTCCACCAAACCTGCAAGATGATCTAGCATCACAACTTAAGGCGTTATCACAAGAAATGTAGGATCTTTAGATGGGAAAGACAAAGAAGCCCCATACACATAATATCCATTCGATCGAAATATCACAATGGTACCATTCCCCCTAGCTTTGAAATCCCTAAATTCAATAAATACAAAGGGAGAGGAAGTCATGTGGACCATATCAAAGAGTTTAACGTCATGTGTATGAGTTGCTTACAATGATTCTTATTTAATGTGCCTCTTCCCCCAAAGTTTAATAGGTCCTGCCATGGATTGGTTTTCTCAATTGACTCCTGGTGTCAATTTTTTTCAAGAAATCACCGATAAATTCATAGATCACTTCTCATTTAACCTTGACATGGGCGTAAGCCTAGAAGAGTAATATACTCTCAAACAAAATAAAGGAGAATCTTTCACCAATTTCTTGCAATGGTGGGGACAAAGAGCTAGTAAGAGCAAGTGGCCCCTTCCCGATGAACAAGTGGGGATCATCGTATCAAATGTAGATCCAAATATATCCTTACACTTGAAGATGTAGTGCATCACATCTTATGACAAGCTTGTCCCTAGATCCCTTAACATTGAGAGAGCTATAATCTCATAGGGAAATACTCAAGCTTACAAAGACAACCGCACATCAATTAGTTCAAAGGACAAGCCTCGTGTCTAGGCTAAGAACAAGAATGTAACAAATGATGGCGTGGTAGAAGCTAAGGTGGTCCTAATTGCTCCCAAGCTGAACAAAAATCAAATAGTTAATGTTCAACCAATTGTGCAACAAATAACACCTCCTCAGAACAATCGGATCAACAACACTGAAACACAACAAAGACGAACCCCTAACAAGAACAACTATCGAAAACGCAAGTACACAGTTATTGGAACCTATCAAAACCATGATGAAGAATTTGGTAGAGTCAAACATGATAATGCTTCCCAACTTTGAAAAATACCAAGAACCATAGGATAAACCATCATGGTATAACGAGAACGATCTTTGTGACTTTCATAAAATCAAGGGACACAAGATGACAAACTACATGAGGCTCAAAAATATTATCCAGGACCTTATAGGGAGCAACACCATATTTGTTGAAGTACCAGCCGATAACCAGGATCTTAAGATATACAAAAACCCTATGCCAAATCATAACAAAGGGAATGACACTGGAAAAGCTAAGGATTACACAAACGTGCAACTTACCTACTCTAATGTAGTTGCTTCCTGTGATAGTATCATCACTGCTGTCACCATCAAAGGGCCTAGTGTAGAGTGTGGAGTCACCACAAGACATGGCAAAGTCACAATCCAAGGAGTCCCATCTCAATCTAGGACACACCCTACTCAACCAACATCATTAAATCCCAACAAGTACAATCTCCTAGATCAACTTAAGAAGACCACCACACAGATTTCAATCTTAGAACTATTGAGGCTATCTCCCGCATATAGGGACATCCTAGAGAATGCTTTGTCTTCATCATCTATCCTTGAGGATATTGATACAAAACAATTTCAAGCTATGGTAGGGCATATCACTGATCATCTTCTCACCTTCTCGGAACAAGGCCTATCATTGCAACTATCTCATAATCATGCTTTGCACCTTGAAGTCATCATTCATAAGAACAAGGTTAAACGATTCTTAGTGGATGGAGGTGCTAGTATGAATATTTGCACCCTTTAGTTGATCAAGAACCTAGGCTATTCAGAAGATACTATTGAGAAAGCAAAGAGTACCATCATCAGAGCATATGATGACCAAGAGCATGTATCACAAGGTATCATTGCACTACCCATCCAAGTGGGACCTATCATCGTAGAAACTACATTCCAAGTGTTAGACCTTGATCTCCCATACAAAATCCTACTTGGTCGACCATGGATCCATGCCTTAAAAGCTGTAGCATCGACTTATCATCAATGTGTAAAGTTTCCTTTTGAGGGTAGAGAAGTTACCATCCATGAAGATCTTGAGCCTTTTTAATACTGTAAGAACCTTGAAGCCAAGTTTTACAAGATACCATAGATCCCCAAGAATGATGAAGGGCCTATACCCTCTATCTCATTTATTGACCCGTCATCCCTTGCATCTACCTCAGAAATGAAAAAAACCTATTGTGTAGAGCATAGCAGACATCAAAGCAGTGATCCAGGATGATGGTTGTGGAAACTATAAACTACTGAAGGATACCTTTGTCTTGGGAGAGCTATCTCTTTCTTTTCAATCCCATGGGAAACCCACATCTAGCAACAAAGAGGCTAAAACAATCAAGATGGCAACTACTACCTTCACCAAGTGGGAGGATTTGAACTAAGAAGATGTCAATGAGGAGGATCACAAAGTAGGTTTTGATATAGAGCTAGACACAAGGGCGTACTATAGGGAGACGGTTAAATCCTTTAGTCACAAAATTGATGATACACAACTAACATGCAGATCTTTAAGTGAAAACCACACTGTGGCACTTTTTGATCCTAAAATAGTAAAAAGAAAGGATGCATCCTGTTGATGGCCAAATTGACACAACAACATTTAAACAGAATATTTCTACTCTATTTCTCCTGAAAAAGATAACTGATCTAAAACCACCTATCTTCCAAGGTCTCTGTAGTTGTTTCTCAACTGTGTTGTTTTTGCTAAGTGGTCAATGAGGCTGTAATTTTCAAGGGGCTTGTTGGTTATTGAGCTTCTTGATTGTTGCAAGGTCGAACTTCTATCTAAACATATTCTAACAAGGGGTATAAAAAAAGGAAAAGATAGATCAGGTATGCAAGAGAAAGAAGAATGTTGATTCATTTAATTAACTAGACCTATTACTCTTCAAGGAACACCTAAACTAAACTGCAGAACAAATCAACCTTTAATCAATACAAAGCTGGACATTCATTCACAGTGCAAACTTTAACAACATATCACAAATCACCATTTTCGAACAAAAGAAAAGATAAAACTTCATTCCTTGAAAGATTCCAAATCAAATGATTAACAAAATAAACATCATTCCATAATACAACTTAAAGCAGGTTTAAATCTAGTTGCTTCTACTATTGCAAAACAGATAAACAACATTTACAAGTCTGGCAAGATTTGCTAGTGCATAGAAACCAATGTCCTCAAATTGATTCAACTAAACTAAGAATTGCAGAAAATTGTACTATCTATCCTACTACTAACTCTTAATCAACTAATCTGTAAAAAATTCTAACCAATTTTCCTAAGTGTCTAACTAATTTTCCTAAGTGTCTAACCAATTTTCCTAAGTGTCCAACCAATTTTCCTAAGTGTCTAACCAGTTTTCCTAAGGGTCCAACCCCTTTCCAATGAGCTTGATTTTACAATAAATAGCTCAAAATTACATAATTCCCTCCAGAACTGAAACATCAAAAGTTGTAGATTTTGTGCACATTCAACTCTTCACCAAGACAATTTTTTGTTTGCAGCCCTTGTTGACTTCATTGAGCTTCAATTAAAAAGTTTCAACTTCAACTTGAGAATTTGTAGTTTCCAGTTTAACTTTGAGTTACTTCTTTTTGCACAATAAGCAAAAATATCTTTCTCTAGAAATTACTCCAAATAGGGACCATCGAGCATTTAGTTCACTAGCAGTTGATGATCTTTCTGAAAAATCTCCCCTTTGCACGTCCAATTTGTAAATCAATTTTATTGCATAAGAATGCCTGTAAATCATTATAGCACAATAATTAACTAATAAAATTAATCAAATAATAATTAATTTCAAATTATTTCAATTAAACATGAATAAACTTTAAATATCCATAATTGAAATAATAAACCCCCTTTTAATAGTAACGTCATCAAGATAACGTTAATCTACTGTTCCTGCGTGTATTCAACATTCAACACCATTTCTAAATCTGGGAGTACTTGCACATCAAAACAAATGCATAATTGAATAACTCGTAAAGATTCATAATTTTTATTAACATACACAAATCAATTTATTCTTCCTTGTGCATTTGTCATGCTTCCTCATTTTGTATATACTTTGCAATCATGGCATGCCACGAGATGACACTCTCTTTAAAGTCTTCAATTTTGTTGCTTTGTGTTTTCTTGAGCCTCCAACATGTGTAAATCATCCTTTCTTCTTTGACTATAAATTTCACATCTATCACATTATCCTAGAAAGAATTGACATCAACCAATGACCAACTATTCATATTTTCCCCTTTATGGCAATATTTTATTCCAAAACTCTTATTCGGTACTATGCTAAGGATTCCTCAGTGCATTCACTAAACATCCACTTTGCACATTTCCTGAGTCATTATCTGCAACCATGGATTTCTCCAACTCGTCTCTTGACAATTGAATGAGATGATCACACTCCTTAGCTATAAGGAAATTTTGTAGACAAAGGCCCTAAGATGCTAAGACAACTGAATTACTCGAACTGGATCAAAACCAGAAGGTGGGCTATATTTCAAAATAGAAAATTTTAGATGCATCCTATATGTTTCAAAATCTTCAACAACTCAGAAGAAGTTGTGAGATTATAGCTTGATCCCCTGTCTTGACCCTAAAATCCATCCTATTTATGACTCTACATTTCCTTGAGGCATTTGATCAAATATTTTATGTGCCTTTGCTTCCACTATTCGCCTATTAAAGCTTCCATTTTTTGCATCCATTCGAGGTATCAATAATTGCTTTCCATGAGACTACATTTTTTTGAGTGGCATTTCTTCAAATAGTTCGCTTGATATGTCTTTGTTCCCTCACTCTTGAGTTTAAAAGTCTTTCCACCTTTGCACTTATTACATTCAACACAGTAATATTTCTTTGAGACATTCAACAAAGAGCCCACCATGAGATCATGCCTACGCTTCCACATTTAGCATACTTATCTATCTGAGCAACAACTACAACATCTAACAAGTGTTCCATAACTCTCATCATGGTACTGGTAATGTCATGTAATTCAGTTTTACACCTGTCAATTTGCCTGAAATATACAGTCTTCAAATGGTGCGGCTTGACATGGTAATGCTGGTGTAGAGGGATGATAGAAGAAGACACATGCATATGTAATTTTGAATTTCATTTTCTTGAAAGTTTCTAAAGCCTTTTAGATCAAAACCGTCTTGTGTAGATTTAACCATCATTTCATTCCTTTCATGTTATGGCATTACTTTGAAGCATGCAATGCTAAACAATTCATGTGCAATTTCCAAATAGCTCGCCTTGTGAATGCTTCCTTGTTTTGAATGCCTTTGGTCCTATGATCTTTGCACTTAACCTTGTTCAAATGCTCCTATTTTCACACACGCATGGAGGACGCTGATACAGGCTAAGGATCGACTTCATAACAACTGATTACATTCATTCGAAAGTCTTAAAGCCTTTATGCATAAAACCAATTTTGTGCATTACCTGAGATTACATCTCATTTGAGCCATTATGCCAAACATGTAACGTGCTTTGTCAATGATTTCACATTGTATAACTGTCCATCAAAACAGTTCCTTGCATGGCACGATGCTTTTACCGGGGCAGTTGCAGCTACAACGTCTCACTGAACTCCTCCATCCTTTGTGTATCCCATGAGATCATATTTTTCTGGGGCATTCAATCAGTAGTTAGTGCGCCTTTGTATTTGCTTCCACATTTTGAATGCATGCATGCCCAGATGTTACAACTACAATGTTCCACAAAATTCTTCCTTAGATTACACTTTGATGGATCTCCATTTTTTGTGAATCCTATAGTCATTGCATGGTGTGAGATGACCTTTCTTTCTGACATTCTTATCAAACATTTGCACGCATTGTCTAAACTTTGCCCATTTTGCTTCTATATTGACCAGGGGCAATTACGCTGGAGTTTCTAAAATTTCTTCAATAGATCTGTTTTGTGCATATCTTGCAATCAACGACACCCCATGAAGAGATTTCCTTTTGAGGCCTTCTACAAGACATTTTACTGCCTCGTCTATGTCTCATCATTTTTACATAGCGGAAGCGGGAACGAAAAATTTCCCATGACATTTGCTTTAGGCAAGTGCGGGGTTGGAACAAAGTTTGAACATGGACATTTTCACTTGAGTGTTGTGTGGGATCAGAACGGGAGAGGAGCGAAACCAAAACAAACTCAGAGGCGGAACCAAAACCAACTCTGAACTCATGCGGGAGTGGAACCATTTACGAACCATAACATTTCAAAAAAAAAATTGTGCCCTGTTCAGGATTCTCTCCGGGTCCGATAATGCTGTGGGATTGGAACCAATTTCAGGCGGGGGCAGAGCCAATTAAGGATGTGATTATTTTTTGTGTGCCTGGTTCAAATATCATTCCGGTTTCGCCAATAAAACTGGTTACGAAGGTGGGGTCGGGTTCATGGACGGGTGAGACATGAAACTTTTAATTTTTTGGGTGTCCAAACTTGATCCGAGTCCACCAGTTTTTAGAATTATTAAAATATGTGAGGTCGGGGTTGTGATCTTTCGGGCCCTTCTCTTTTTAATTTAACATTTTACCCCTTTTTTTGTTTTAAAGTTTTACAACTTTTTTGATTTTTTGATTTTTAAAGATTTTTATGTTATTTTATTTTGTTTCCTTTTTTGATTTTTATGTTTTAAAAAAAAATTAAAATCTTTTTAAATTTCAAAAAGATTTATTTATTATTCTTATTTAATCTTTTAATTTTTATTTTTTTTTTGTTACGTAAGGTCAGTATTATTATATTGATTAAAAACTAAGTACAAACATTTTCCAAGTAGGAAAAGAGCCACCATAGCCAAAAAACCACCACCTTCCAAGCAACAGTTACCGCCACCATTAAAGCTAAAAACACACCAAGAGCACTGAAGAACTACCAAAATAGAAGTATGAACAAAAGACCATATAAAACTACTCCGCAACCAACTACTACCAACAAACGAGAAAATTCAAAACCAAACCCCAAAGCAAAAAAGAACTGCCTACACCCACATTACATAAACTTAACTTTGCAAATTCCTCAAACTTAGATTTCCAACCTATATCACCAACCGCAACCAGACCAAAGAATTTCTTCATAAATTCAATCGCAGACCCTACCAACATACAGTGACGCATCAAACCTAGCCCATGCAAGTCCAGAAGGAAAGGGAAAATCTTTAGCATGTCATCTTCATGAATTCTTTCCACGTCATAAGGCCTAGGGCAGCCTCTACCTTCAATTACCACACGCAGGGCTTCATCCACGCCTTCGACCAAGTCTTCTCAGAACATTTTCACAGAAAATTCTTTGCAACCGCCTTCAGAGTCCTCAAATCCAGAGTGGAAGCCAAGAAATGTGAAGAGACATGTAGGTTATCATGTCCATACTCCCCATTTTCCAAATGGCCCGTGCCCAGAACCATCTTTGCAGCCGCTACCACCAACGGATCATTGTTTGACAAAATTATTTTTAAACACTAGTCCGTAATTACTATGAATGCCACTTGTCTCGCTAACGACTTCGAAGAAATCAACGTGTTTGCTCCAAACCGAGCTAAGCCCGAGACTAAAACTTCAACCACAAACTTCGAGCTCTTGCCATTAATCCTTCTTTAGAAAGAGCATTCAGCTTCGAGGCAAACAAACACCCACATATACCACACCCATAGGCTACAAAGAACACATGCCAAAAAAGCCTTTGGCCATCAATAAATAAGCAAGCTTTACCCATCATACCATGCCATCAAACACAAATGGTACCTAGACCATCGCATGGGACATCCTTGCAATAAGAATAAAATCTTTCTCCATTAATTTCACACCCAAAAGCACTCATGAAAACTAGTGCTGTATATGTCCTTAAAAACCTGCCGAGAACCATCGATAAGACCTCAACACGCCTTCCAAACACACCGCCACCGCAACCCTTCAAACATCGACACACGACCACCGTGGCATCCAATTCCACCTCCCTCCGCCACCTTGGAGGGACACCCTCCCTGCCACCCACATTTAATCTTTTAAATTTTAGTTTAAAATAATTTTATTTTAAATCTTTAAAAAAAAAACAAATAAAAGATTTATTTATTATTATTATTCTTTTAAAACCTTTTACATTTTGAATTTTGATTATTTTAGTTTTTTAAAAAGGTTTATTTAATTAATTAAATTTAAAGGATTAATTTATAATTTTAAACCTTTAATTTAATTAATTTTTTTGTATTTTTGAATTTGTTTTTTTTTTGCATTTTCTAAGTTTTTTGTATTTTCAAAGTTTTTTTGATTTTTTTGTATTTTCAAAGTTTTAAGAGTAGACATAAAAAAAAGAAAAGAAACAAAGAAATGGCAAAAGAAAAACATGAACGATGCAAAAACAAAAACGAAGAAACAAAGAAGACAGAAACGAACAAATGATATGATGAGACGATGACGAAAAGATGAAGACCAAGACAAACAAAATAACCAAAACAAATGAACAACACAACAATGAAAGACAAGACGAAGCAAAAATGGGTCGGAGAACAAGACAGGGAATGAGATGGGACCAGACAAAGAACTCAAACCCGCACGACACCTGAAGGCAAAGCGCGGATCGGAGTTGGGGTGGAACCAAAACTTGAAACCCAGAAAGGTGTCAGATGTCGATTCCATCCTGCAACTTGATCCCGACAAAACAAACTAGCAAAACAAAAGAAAACAGAGGGGGTCCTCGACTTTTCCAAGTGAAAAGTTGGGGAGTGTATGCAAGGAATAACACATCCAAAGATGAAAACCTCTCTGAGGTGCCCAAGGATGAGGGATTCAATCTCCCCCATAGTGTGATGCATTTAGAGAAGTTAGCGGTTCTAGCAGGAAAGGCCACCCCAATCAATGTGGGAACAAAAGAGGCACCAAAGCTCACTTTCTATGTTGAATCCTTGTTGGACAAAGAACAGAAAAACCTAGTAGCATTCCTAAAAGAGAGAAGAGCTAAATTTTCATGGTCATACACAGATATGTTGGGGCTCAATCCAGAAGTGGTTGTGCATCATTTAGCGGTTTATCCTAATGCTAAGCTAGTAAAGAAAAAATTAAGGAAGATGCACCCTCAAATAACACTCTTGGTGAAACTTGAGTTACAAAAGCTTCTTAACATTGGATTTATATGACTGATAGATTATCTTGAGTGGGTTTCAAACCTGGTACTAGTCTCCAAATCCACTGGGGGCATCATAATATGCACAAATTTTAGAGACTTAAACAAGGCATGCCCAAAGGATGATTTCCCTCTTCCTCATTGTGGATTTAATAGCTGGGCATGAAATGTTATCACTCATGGATGGTTTTTCAGGCTATAATCAAATCATGATAGCCAAGGAGTATCAACAAAAATCTGCATTCACTTGTCCATGGGGGACATGTTGTTGGAACATGATGCCATTTAGGCTAAAAAACATGGGAGCAACCTATCAAAGAGCGATGACCCTCATCTTTCATGACATGATCCATAAAAAAATTGAAGACTATATGGATGATATTCTAACAAAGTCAAAGAAAAGGAGTGAGCACATACAAGTCTTGGGACCCATCTTTGATAGACTTGAAGAATACAAGGTACGACTAAATCTAAAAAAGTGTGTCTTTGGGGTTACATCAGGGAAATTTCTTGGCTATATTGTCTCACAAAGAGGGATAGAAATTGATCTAGCAAAAGTAAAATCCATCCTAGACATGGAACCACCGCAAACATTAAAGCATATGAGAGGGTTATAGGGAAGGTTGCAGTCCATCAGAAGGTTCATAGCACAATTATCAGTTAAATTCACCCTTTTTCGCATCTTCTCCGTAAAGGAATAACTTACAAGTGGGATGAAAAGTGTGATAAATCCTTCTAGGAGATCAAATACTACTTATTGACACCTCCAGTGCTCATGCCACCGATACCAAACAAACCATTGATACTATATATCTCAACAACATCAACAACATTAGGTGCCCTTCTAGCACAACACGATGAAAACAGAAAGGAGAGAGCTATCTATTACATCAGCATGACCTTGGTAGGATATGAAATGAACTATTCATCCATTGAGAAAGATTCTTAGCAGTGGTTTTTGCTTCACAAAAGTTCATACATTACATGTTGCCACATCAAGTCAAGCTTATTACAGAGATCAACCCATTGAAATACTTGTTATCCAAAGCAACTCTCACTGGGCGAATGGCCAAATGGGTAATGATCTTAACTGAATTTGACATAGAGTACATGGAGCGTAAGGAAATCAAGGGACAAGTGATCACAAACCAACTAGCAGAGGCACCTATCTATGCAGAGAACCCTTTGATATTTGAATTTCCCAATGAATCAGTGTTCCTTGTCAATCTCATAGATCAATGGAAAATGTACTTTGATGGATCCTTCACCCAACATGGATTGGGGGCGGTATTATTTTTATCACCCCTCAAGGTGATTGCATTTCGAAGTCATATAGGCTATCATTTCACTGTACTAACAACATTGCTGAGTACAAAGCTCTAATCACGGGCCTAAGGATAGAAATTCAATGGTAGATACAAGAGATGAATGTCTATGGAGACTCAAAGATGGTTATCAACCAAGTCAATGATGAATACCAAACTAAGGAGGACAAGCTTACTCCTTACAACAAGATGGTAGAGAGTCTCAAAGACCTTTTCATTGATATAACTTTTGAGAAGATTTATCGCACGAACAATTGAGCAGTAGATGCCATGGCAACAATTGGATCATTGTTAGACATGTCGCACATCCTGCAATACGAATTCTTGGTAGAACAACTTCTTGTATCAAATTTCAAAATCCATGAATATGAATTTGCGTGTGTCATCATTGGTCCTAGATCCCCATGGTACCTTGACATATTCATCTACCTTAGTAGAGGAATCCTCCCATCTGATATCACCTCCAACCTTAAAAGACATTTATTAAGAAGGCATTCTGATTCGTGATCCTAGGTGATACGTTATACCGCGAAAGCATTGAGGGACATCACTACAATTTCTTAACCAAGAGGAATCCTTGACCTCTTTAACAAAAGTACATGATGGCATATGTGGTTCCCATTCTAGTGGTATGACTTTAGCTAAGAAAATGTGGAGGACGGGGTACTACTGGCCAACCATGGAAAGAGAAGCCCATCAATATGTACATAAGTGTGTCTAATGTCAACAACATGGAGATCTGATTCATGCTCTAGCTCAGGAGTTGCAACCAATGGTCACACCTTGGCCTTTCTTGCAGTGGGTGCTTGACCTCATGGGAAAGATCATTCCAACCTCATCCAACGACCACAAGTTCATCATAACAGCCACTAATTACTTTACCGAGTGGGTCGAAGCCATTTCGATGTCCTATATAACAGGGAAGCAAATTGCCAAGTTTATCTTGAATTACCTTATCTATCATTATGGTGTTTTGCAAACCCTTATCTCAGACAATGAAACACCCTTCAAGAATTAGGATGTAAAAGAGCTATGTCAAAGATTCAACATCCAACACCAATTCTCTACCTCGTATTACCCCCAAGGAAATGGTCAAGATGAGGCTACAAACATGACCATTCTAGAAATCCTAAAGAAAATGATCAATGAAGTTGGCCTTGATTGGCATCTACAGTTAAATCTCGCCCTTTGGGCCTATCGAACTAGTATCTGCACGCCTACAAGAGCAACCCCTTTCTCCTTGGTCTATAGATTAGAAACCATCTTGTCTATTGAGGTTGAGCTTCCATCATTGCGAGTATCACTATAGAACCTAATCCTTGATGAAGAATATAGAGTATCTCGATTGAATGAGCTATAATTCTTGGATGAGAATTGTCTTGATGCTCTTAATCACTTGCAAGCATATCAAAACTGACTGAAACAGAGCTATAACAAGAAGATCAAATGTTGGTCTTTCCAAGTAGGGGATCTTGTTCTAAAGAAAAATTAGAAGAATCTTCCAAATCAAGAAAGTAAAGGAAAGTTTGAGACTAACTGGTTGGGTCCTTTTGTCATCACAACAAGCTAAGGATCAAGAGCATATCAACTGTCAACACCTAAAGGTGAACCCTTGCAGGAACCCATCAATAGTTTGCGTCTTAAAAAGTTTTATGCCTAGTCCTGAAGTGTGTAAAAATGAAAATAAAAATTAAAAATTAAAAAAAAATGATCAAAATCCCAAAAAATAAGAAAAAGGATTGAAAACAGTAAAGAAAAAAAATCGTCCTCTAGTGAAAACCATTTTAGTGGTGCTTTGGGCGAGTACCTTGGTGAAAACCTGGAAAATAGGTGCCTCGCATAAATAAAGCACCTCCATCTACCTAGGCTCTTTATCCTATCATTCCATCACATCCATTCATAGTGTCCATCTATCACACCATCCATCCTATTTATTCCTATGAATGTGAATTATGGGAGTTAGCAAATCAATAATAAAACAACACAAACACCAATGAGACGTATTATATTAAAGATTTGAATGACAAAGTTACTCTAATTGCAAACAAACCAAATCTCTAAAAATGTTCCACTGTTCTCTATTCTCAAAGTTTTATTAAACCATATTGGCTCTCATATTTTGTATGTGCACTATGGTTGTTAAAATGACAACTTGAGAAACGAGATGCTATTGAATGCAATAATCTAAATTCCTACATGAAACTATGTGATTAAAGCCATGATGCTATGGTATTAATGCTGCTATGATGAAATGAAGATTATGCTAAGATTATAATGCTAAATGCTATGATAAGAATGCTATATGAAAGCTAAGATAATAACTAAAATGCAACTATAACTAAGACATGATTCTAAGTTAGAATGATAAACAAATATAAATACTAAATGCTCCAACTATGAATGCTCCAAATTGCTCCAATGCTATTCTTGCATAATAAGTTTGCTAAAAGATGTGATGTAAAATGTTGTAGCAAAGGGTTGTATTTATAGGATTTTCAAAGCATCTTGTGATGTGGCAACGATCGATGGTCCAGATTCAAACATGAGGGATGAATGGTGGAGATGGAAGAATCAAGGAGGATGTTCCTTTGACCAAGGGCAACATGCCAAATGGATGAAGGAATAAAGTGTGTGAGATATAAGCCATGTGTTAAAATTTTGTTGAAGGTAAATGTATTTTAAATATTAGTCATATTTAATTACATGTGACATTTGATGACATGGCCAAAAAGTGTTGTAGACATGTGACTAATTTTGAATTTTGAAATTATTTAAAATTTAGTGAGGAGATATTTAATTAAATAAAAACAAACTATAGTCATTTGTTTATTTAATTAAATTTAGAAGAATGGGGTTTAGGATGAAGAATTTAGAAAAGTGTGAACTATATAAATAAATTGAGAATTTATTTATAAGTAGATGAATAAAGGGAGTTCATTAATTAAATAGCTAGTATTTAATTAATTAATTGTCTCGACCAATTTTAGGTGTATACATTTTTCCCCTCTTTGAAGTAATGTGTTTACACGTTGCTTCAAAGAAAATTTTGCTGTTGATGTCAACAATTTTTTTTTTCGACGCCCCAGACGTTGATTTTCAAGTGATGATGGATATATGCCCCCTTGGGAGATAAATCGGTGAATTTTTGAATTTTTAGGATTTTTTTTTTGAAAATTTTTAGGATTTTTCGATGATCTCAAAGTTTTATGATTCAGAAACGATTTATCTCCCGAAAAATGATGTATAAGCCAACAGGTGATGAAATTGATGAATTTGCCCCTTTTGAAAATAAAATAAAACAACCCCATAAAAATGCCACTAAATTAACCTTAAAAGGGTTAAAAAGAGTGGTTAGAAGTTCATTTGAGCATTTGCATTTTGAAAACTTTGAGAGTGATTGAGTGATTGTGCAAATTTGGCGAAATGGTGATCCCTTACCACACGCATCGGTTTGAGCGTGTTAGATGTCACAACCGCCCAACAGCGTACGAACCTCCGGTATGTACCCCGAAAACCTCCCTCGTAATTTGTGCATTTCATTTTTGGCGTGTTTTTCATGTTTGAATTTGGATTTGATTAGTTTAGCACATTGAAAACTTGACGTAGCGCATAGAACAACTATTCTAGCACATAAAAAACTTTAGTGCATAGGATTAGAATTTTAGCACATAGGATAAATGGATTAGTGCATAGGTTCCTATAACGCATAGTAGGTTCCTATAGCACATAGGTAACCCAAAGTAGCACATTGAGTGATTGAAGTAGTGCATAGAATCCTTTAGTGCATAGGTGAATTGATTTAGTGCTTTGAAGATATGATGTAGCGCATATGATGAATCGGCGTATCAGGACCTTGTTCCTGTGCATCCATGAAATTGTCTGACATATATGATAGTTCAATGCAAAGGAACTTTGTTATAGCGCGTTGATGGATTTTTTTGGCACATAGATTTTTTAGAGCATAGAAAGGCTGTTCTAGCGCATTGGTGAAATTTAGACCAGATTGATGATTTTCTTGATTAAACTCCTTGATTTTGATGATTTTTGATCGCGTCAGCCTTTGTTTTGATGATGATTGATGATGTTGATAGATTAGATGTCCATTGATCTCATGATAGGGGATATGCAATGATATGATGCTTGATAATTGACCTCATGATAGTTGAGGGTCAATGATAGGTTGATTGATTGATTGATTGACCTCATGATAGGCGAGGTGCATTGATTGATTGATAAACCTCATGATAGGCGAAGTTGATTTGATTGATGAACGTCATGATAGGTGAGGTTGTCTTGATTGATGAACCTCATGATAGGCGAGGTTGAATGATAGATTGATGCTCACGAGATTTGATTAAAGTTTGACCAGAGCTGAGTAGATTGATAGACTAATTAATATTGATGTTGATTGATTGATTGATTTGGATGATTTGTGATTTTTGTGATGATAGGAGCCTTTAACGAGTTTACATATTAGAGAGGCTTCCTGAGGACGTGGGATCTGACATCACCTGAGACAGCTGTTATTGCATAATGTGGATTGTCCTCTCTTATAGATATGCCCCATATTAGGATTAACAGGGGTCTACTGACAACTTTAGCAGAGAGGTGGCACAATGAGCATAATGTCTTTCACTTACCCGTCGGCAAGATGACAGTGACTCCAAAGGACGTCTACCGGATTCTATGGATACTTGTTGTTGGGGAGCTGGTAATATATGATTTGACTGAGCAAGGCGGGATTGATGCACTTCGCAGAGTATTTGGGGATGATCATATATGTGGTTATGAGATTCCTTGGAGGGATATGGTTGATGCTTATGCCACATTGCCATCTATACTAGTTGGATTCATTGGAGGGTTCCTTTGTCCTGATCGTAGGTCAAAGGGACTTTCAGTTGGATGGAGTAAGATTCTTGAGAGCATGATCGCTCAAGGCACTAGATATGCCTGGGGATGCTGCATGCTCACTCACTTGTACCATGATTTGCACCAAGTGATCTACCTTCAAGGGGCCTGCTTGTCATTAGGGGTCACATTGCTTTAGATTTGGGCATGGGAGCATATAGCGATCACGTGGCCAGTTGCAGACAGACAACAGCCAACCATGAGGCCATACGTTCATGCTTATGCAAGTCTGATTGCTCAACCTAGGTTGGGAAAATTGGAGTACTATAGGAAAGTGCTTGATGATCTAGAGTCGGTGACATGGCGGCCATACCTTGATTGCGAGCAGTGGCGGGAGGACGATACAAAGATGCCTTATCTATGCCAGTCTATGTACCTCATTAGGTGGACCTGATTCATTATCGAGAGATTTTTGTTGAGGAGGGTGTGGCGATAGTATGGCCAAGTGTAGGGGATGCCCTAGGGCATGGTACATTATGCATGACGTCAGATGGATGCAACCAAGTGGGGACCCACTTTGTCCTATGATGTTCTTGTGCAGGAGTATCAGAGTTTTCAAGTTATATTCTAGGATATTCGTCTAGATATCATTGAGGCTTCGATGTCAAATGAGTATGCCTAGTACCTAGCTTTACATCCATTTCCATGGATCTCCATTCTAGATGAGCTAGTGCCACTGTTAGAGGAGGAGGAGAGGGTAGTATTTCATGGGCACAGGCAGAGGAGAGATGCGGGAGATGAGGAGGATGAGGCAGAGAGCAACGATGATGGGGATGGAGATGACAGCGGTAGAGGAGGGGAGGGTGGTGGAGATGAGGGAGGAGGTGGCCAACCTTTGGATGTTCAAGATTTTAGAGTGCCTCGAAAGAGGCGATCATTGGTAGCCCCATCACAACAACACATAGAGATCAGATTACCTTCATAGTAGCAATAGACACATATTGTTGCACTATAGGTACAGGTGCAGACACTGCAAGGTCAGCTTGAGTAGGTTCAGGCTTTACTAGTGTAGGCCCAGGGACAGATTCAAACACTGACGACTGAGAGGGATGCTACTAGACAATAGGTACACCAGGTACAAGCCTAGCTTACACAAGTCTAGACATAGACTCAGACACAGGGATAGATGCAGGGGTAGATTTCCATACTTACTGCAAAGAGGGATACTTTGAGATGGTGGATCGATTAGGTAGAGGGAATCATTGAGAGACTACAACAGGCTGCAATGATTATTGGTGCAAAAAACTATTTTAGAGAGATACGCCGTATCATTTAGGAGACTGAGTTCTACAAAGTGAGATATCATGATGTAATTCCTCTAGAGCACTGAGAGAGTTATGCGCAGTCCTGGTGAGGTAGGTCCCATTCTTGGACCACTAGTAGAGGTGTGACACAGCCACTTCCAGGAGATCAAAGAGATCCAAGTGCAGGTCCATCTGGTGGGGGAGGCACTAGTCCTATGATGCCAGCATTGTCTAGGGGGAGCACGACATAGCTCCAAGATATGATGACATGACTTGCAGCCTTTTGGGACATGATGTACACTTCTTTAATTTAGTTGGGACATATTGATATATTGCCATTTTTTATATTGATGTATCTCTTTATATCTTTGGATATCTTTGTACACTTGACATTATGATTTTGAGGTTATATGATATGCGGTGATGATTATCGATCTATGTGTCTATATGTGTTTATGATGTTTATGTGATGATGACCATGATATGATGGATGCATTTTATTTATACTTTATGATGCTTATGTGATGTTCTAGATGATGATGATATGATATGCTATGGATGCAAATGATGATGCAACTGATGTGTTATGATTCTATGATGCTTTGCGAATGATTCCCATATGATGTATGTGATGGATCCTATTATTCCAATGAAATGTGATGCATTTTATGTTTTTGTACTTTTCTAATGCAAATAAATGATGCAATGACTATATGTATGATGTATGAAATGATGATGTTTTATGTTTATATGATGATGATCATGATGATTATGATGAATGCAATGATGATATGATAATGTATGATTGATGATTCTACATGCTTTATGGATGATGTTTTATACTATGTGAGATGGATTTGATTATGCAAATGATGTGAGATGTGTATGTGATGATTATGTTGATCCAACTAGTCCTTTTTCAGTCTTGGATTTGAGTAATAATAAATTCATGCATCCTGACAAATCTATCTTCACTACTGGTTTTAGACGTTCATAAGAATGGCATTATATCTTTACCAATCATGTTCTTCAACAAATTTTTCTTCTTAAAAATATTACTCTATTGGATATGTCTTTCAATCTTCTTAATTGAATCCAAGATCTATTTTATTAAATAAATAAATAATTTCAGTGATGCATCAAGTTCAATTATAGATGCATCAAGTTCAATTATGCCCCTATTAAAATAGAGATGTTTTTCTTGATGGTAATCTTTCTATGCTGGATATGTCTTTCAATCTTATTAATGGACCAATTTCTTAATCCATTAATAATTGGTGAGATGATTTTGATTATGCAAGTGAGATGCAATACCCTTCTTTTATTTTTTGATGTGGATATTATGATGTGATGCATAGATGGATGAATGATGTGATCATGTACATATGATATGAGAATTCTTTCTGATGTATGCAAATGATGATGCAACTATATGAAAATGATGTGTTTTTGGTAATGTCAAGTGTACTTAATCCCTTAATAAGAGAGATAACATCCTTGTAAAATTTGTTTCAACCTTGGAAAACCCCTAAATATAGATGCCACACTGATATGAATGCAATCTACCTTAACCATGCAAATCTAATATGCAAAGGTTGTCATCGTAACAGTCAATTTGTCATGCTTTTTATCATCATTGAGCCTTTAAAATTTTGAAAGTGAGTACAAGCATCAATGGCATAATTTAGACCATGATGTCCTGAGTACTACTTTCATGATTTTTGATATTGCAAGTTAACACAAGCATCTAGGTATAATTAAACCGAGATGACCTGAGCATTCCTTGTGTAAATAGATAAGAGTTAATCATTTTCCTATGCAAATTCCTAATGTCATCAGTGATACTTTGTAGAGCACGTCTTGCAACAATTTGCATAGTAATAGCGATCAACTCACAAACAAAAGACAAAGAAAAAGCATACTCCTTCCTAGCTCCTCTAGTTCAATACATCATTGAGGTGCTCCAGAGACATGATGACAAAAATAAAAGTACAATAGTTAACAGACATGCCAAAGTGATAAAGCCATGATTCATGAGAACATCCATTTAAAGTTTTTCTTTGATTTTGATTGATGTGTTCATGCTTGTGATTGATGTTCAATGTTGGGTTGTACTATGATCATTGTGTTTGTTGCGTTGTCTAACTGTTGTTTTTCTATTAGTGTAAGCTCAAAGTTTATTTGCCCCCAATGAGTTTAGGATTTTTCTCCCAGTCTAGGGTGAGACACGACCGTGATGCCAGGATATGTACATGAAGCTTCTGATGATAAGAAGATTGATGGCGAAAGCAAATGGTCGATGTGCTCAAATAGATGGAAAATATAACCTATCACAAATAGCGCATGTTTCCAGGTTTTCACTACTTGTTTTTATTGCACTTTTTCAGTTTTATGATTTTTATGATTTTTATGATTTTTCACTTTTTTTGTTGTTGTTGTTACCAAGACGCCTATTTTCCAGATTTTCATCAAGGTAACCATTTTTTTTAGGACATTTTCTGATATTTTTGTATTTTTTCAGGACCTTTACCGATGCACTAGATGATTCAGGTGTAGAATTTCTTGAGATTTAGGTTGTTGAGGGGTTCATCAAATAAATCTCCTTCAGGTGTGGAAAATTGATATGCTCTTGATCTGAAGACTGATACAACTACAAAGGGACCTAGCCAATTAGGTTCAAATTTCCCCTTCTTCTCTCGATCTTGTTGATTACAGGGATTTTCTTTTAGGACCAAGTCACCCACTTGAAAGGTTCATGGTTTTACTTTGTGGTTGTAGCTCCTAGAAATCCTCTATTGATAAGCTTTTAGGTGATCAACTGCTTGTTGATGATGCTGATCTAATAGTTCCAACTCTTGTAACTTGGACACTTTGTAATCCTCATCTAATATGATCCCCTTTAGTTACACCCGAAGTGATGGTAGTTCAACCTCAATAAGTAGAATGGCCTTTGATCCATAGACTAGAGTGTAGGGTGTAGCTCCTGTTGGGGTTCAAATACTAGTTCTGTAAGCCCACAAAGCAGGGTTCAATTGAACGTGGCAGTCACGTCCAACATTGTTGGCAGTTTTCTTTAGGATTTTTAGGATGGTTTTATTTGAGGCCTTTGCTTGGCCATTTCCTTGAGGATAGTATGGTGTAGAAAACTGATGCTAAATGTGGAACCTTTCACAAAGTTCTTGGACGTCCTGATTCTTGAAAGGTCTATTGTTATCCGTGACAATGGATTGAGGGATGCCATACCGACATATGATATAATTTAGGATGAAGGATGCAATTTGTTTTCCTATGATGGCGGTCAAGGGGACAACTTCGATCCACTTCGTAAAGTACTTTGTGGCTGTGATGACGAACTTGTGTCCATTTGAAGAAGATTGATGTATCTTACTGACAAGATCCAATCCCCATTGACAAAAAGGCCATGTTGATGCGAAAAGTTGCAACTCTTGTGCCAGTACATGTATCAAGTTTCCATGAATTTGACATTTTGTGCACCTTTTGACATATTGAAATGACTCCTTCTCCATATTTGGCCAATAATACCCCAAACGTAGGAGTTTCTTAGCTAAAGTTAGGCCACTTGAATGTGTGCCATAGATACCCTTATGAACCTCATATAAAGCGATTTCAGCTTCATTACATTCCAGACACCGAAGGAGAGTACCATCAAGACCTCGTTGATAAAGCACATCGGCGATTAGGGTGTGTCGAGCTGCCTGTCAGATGAAATTTCATTTTTGGTTCCAGGATAAATCAGGTGGGAGGGTATTGTCTTTCAGATAGGTGTAGATTTTCTCGTAGGTAGAAGCGTCAGCCTTAGCTAGATGGTAGATGACTTGGGATTCAAGGTTGTCATAGGATGGGTTGAACATTTTTTCCACCATGAAATCATAATAGGCTCGTTTCTCAGGAATTTGTAAGAGAGAAGCAATGGTAGCCATGGCATCAACAACTTTGTTGTCGCCTCTAGGAATCTACTCAAATTTTATCTCCACGGAGTACTTTTTTAAGTCATCAACTATTCTTTTATATGGCATTAATTTGTCATCTTTTGTTTGGTAATCATCATTCACCTAATTAATGACTAGTTGTGAATCACCATAGACATGTAACTCTGTGATCTTCCACTCGACAACTACTTTGATTCCAATGATCAATGCTTCATATTCAGTTGTGTTGTTGGTGCAAGGAAACATCAGTCTATAGGACTTGGGAATGGTATGTCCTTGTGGCGAGATAAACAAGATTCCTGTGCCTGATCCATGTTGTGTATAAGAGCCATCAAAGTACAACATCCATTGTTGTGTTGACACTGTTAGGACACCAACATCTAGAAACTCAATGTTCATTGGATGATTGTCTTGCAATGGTGCTTCAGCTAGTTGATTTGCTATGGATTGAACCTTGATTTATTTTTTGTCCATGTACTGGATGCCAAACTCACTCAATATCATGACCCACTTGGCTTGTCTTCCTGTTAGGGTAGCTTTGCTGAGTAGATACTTTAAGGGATCAATTTTAGCTATGAGTTTAATGGTGTGAGTCAACATGTAATGTCTTAGTTGTTGGGTAGAAAATACTACCACCAAACAAGATTTCTCAATAAAGGTGTGGTTGATCTCATAACCATTCAAGGTCCTGTTGATGTAATAAATTGCTTTTTCCTTTTCCGTGGAATCTTCTTGGGTGAGTAAAGCGCCCAAAGATACTTCAATTGTTGCAATGTAGAGTATTAATGGTTTTCCTTTGATTGGTGGTACCAGTATGGGTGGCGACATCAGATACTGCTTGAGTTGATTGAAGGTGACTTCTCATTTCTCATCCCACTTGAAAGAGACGTTCTTGTGTAATAAGTGGTTGAAGGGGTGAGTTTTATTAGCTAGCTGAGCAATGAACCTTCTGATGGATTGAAACTGTACCTGTAATGATCTGAGTTGACTGATATTTTTAGGAGGAGGCATCTTCATGATGTCTTTGACCTTTGTAGGATCCACCTCAATGCCTTTAGCCAATATAATATACCCCAAAATTTTAGATGATGTTACACCAAATACACATTTCTTGGGATTTAACCTCATATTTAATTTTTCCAGTCTGGTGAAGATCTTGTCTAAAATTTCTAGATGTCCTTCTTTGGTGAATGATTTTTCCAATAAATCATCTACATAATCCTCCATAAAAGTGTGCATCATGTCATGGAAGATGGTGGTCATCACTCTCTGATATATGGCTCCAACAGTTTTCAACCCAAAAGGAATTATGTTCCAGCAAAAAGTGCCCCATGGACATATGAAGGTTGTCTTATCTTGATCTTCGGGTGCTATCTTTATCTGATTGTAACCTAAAAATCCATCCATAAGAGAGAGAATTTCATGTCCAACTGTCAAGTCTACAATGATGTCAATGTTAGGTAGAGGAAAATCATCTTTTGGGCAAGCTTTATTAAGATCCTTGAAGTTTGTACATATTCAGATGCTTTTATCTAGTTTTGAAACTGGCACAATATTTGATATCCACTTGACATAGTCAATAGGTCTGATAAATCCCACATCCGGTAGCTTCTTTAATTTGGCTTTTACCAAGAGGGCGATATGAGGGTGCATTTTTCTCAACTTTTGCTTTACTGGTTTTACCCCAAGTTGTAGTGATAAATGATGCATGATGAGTTTTGGATCTATGCCTTGCATGTCAACATAAGACCAAGCAAAGTTGATCTTCCTCTCTTCAAAGAACTTGGTGAAGCTAGGTTTTTCCTCTTCTGTCATGGATGATGCGAGGTGCGAGGTCTTCATTGTTTCATTTGTGCCAACATTGATAGACTATGAAGGTTCAATCGGCACAAACAATCTCTCCTGATAGTGTTCGGGGAGAGTGTCAAATCTTCCATCTCTCAGTGCCTCAGAGAGGTTTTCACCTTGAGATACACTCTTTATTTTTACTTTTTATGGATCTAATAGTGCCATTAAATGGTTTTCACCATTAGATCTACTTTTGATATTCATTTTGCAGCTGGAAGATTTGGCACTCTCCTTGTCTGAAGCTCCGTTATGAGATTCGATGATGGAACATGTTTTGGGATCATTAGAGCAAAGGAAGTTTATGATGGCATCATCATTTGAAATGACAGGTATGTCAAGTATCTCATTTTGGTCCTAGTCAATCAACTTAGGGTGTACCAATGGTAAGGAATCGCTAGATTGGCTAAGGTCAATAGGGGTAAGTGTCATAATGGTAACATCGTCAAAGTGTCCAATGACAATCTTGAGGTCTATGATGTTACTGTCTTCTGAAGTATCTATCTCGCTCGAAGAATGATCATCTTCACTGGAGTCATTGATATTCTTTGATCCAATTTAAAGTGGTCTATAACCCGAGCTCTGTCCCTCCGTATGTGTTGGTGTATACTTTTGTACCACATCAATTTCCTTATCATGACAAGACTCTTTAGAGAGGGAATCCCATTCATATTCATTGGAGTTTGTTTCAGAACTATCTCTCAATTGAAGGATTCTCTTGGCAACTCACTGTCTGGTTTCTTCTTTTGCTTCTTCCCTATACCCTAATCCCATCTTGTCCTTTGAATTCATTGTGATGGGATGTATTGGTTCTATGATACCTTCTTTTCTTTTACCAATAGGATCTTTTCCCTCATATCCCATCTTTTCCAAGATTGTCTTGCCTTTTCCATACTGCTTTGTTAGTACATTTGAAGTGGATGCTTGTGATTGTTCTTCATCCTTGTACAACCAATTCAAAACCTCCTTGTCTTCTGATTCATCCACTAAGGATCCTACTCTTACAAATTTTCCATCAAAGAGTGTGGTTGGTTGTGATGATTGTTGTCTTGATGTTGATGGTTGTCCATATGACTTAGGAGAAGATGAATTTGTGATAAACACAAGGATTTCTCAAATGAGTATTCCCCCATGCCTTTGTCTTTCAATTGGATCTTTTCAACCTATTTTGATAAGAATTGAGTTGACTTTCATGATTCGATGGAGTAGACTCACTGATACCCTTATCTTTTGATTGATCCTTTTTCTCTACCCACTTTGACAAGGAATTTAGTTGTCTTTCACTGTTGGATGAACCAGGAGTTGTAGCTTCCCTATTGTGTGGTACAAAGGTGTCTTGGGTTGTTTTGAGTGTGTTGCAATATTGGGGGTTGTTGGAATCAGTAGCAATAGTGATCTCTTATCTGTTAAAAGGAAATTTCAAACACTGGTGATATGTCAATGATACAAATTGCATCCCATGAATCCACAGACGTCCCAAGAGTATGTTGTATGTTTGTTACCTAATTTTCACCCTCAGGCTCAATCAGGTGAGGCATCTATGATGTAGGTGTTCATAAGGGCCAAATTGGATACTTCCATTAAGGGTTAGTTCATGTATCTGACAACATTTTATAGGGAGCTCAGTCGGGAGGCCTGCTTGATAGGAGGTATGCTTCAATGAATCACAGACTCGAGCCTCCATTAGAACCAAGTCGGCATGAAATCTCCATTGTCTGGTCAACTAGTAGCTTGGACACATTTCTATTTTGTTTCTATTTTGAATAGGTCACTGTGACCTAGTCTTTGTTTGGCCGAATGTGGAGCCTATCACTATAACAGGAGGGGTTCAGTATGACCTCTTACCGCGTGGATTCTTTTGGCCTATAGGCCATTCAATCATCATTCGGTGAGACTCACGATGACCACAGTTTTTGGGAAGACTTGAAACTTTCGTAAAGATGTCCCAGCGACGTGAGGAGGTCACACCGACTGGACACTTCAGAGTAAGAGAAGGAACTCGCTAAGAGGTCTTAGCAAGAATGGCATGTCTTGGCGACAAGCATAGGTTTTAGTAAGGATATTTCCTTCAGCGTATGTCTTGCCAAAGTATGAAGGAACCACCAAAGACAAAGAAAGGCCTCGCTAAGACTTGAAGCTTTCGTAGTAATGTCTCGGCGACCGACAAGGGTTACACCGACAGTGTCTCACCAAGGAGTTCGGTGTGGGTCTCACCGACAACGGAGGAGCCTTCGGCATAACATAAGGAGCTCGGGGGGACCTCTTCCCGACTAGCAGGAGTCAGATCGAAAGAAAAGAGGTCAGCCGAGGGTTCATACTTTGGCGTGAGTCTCACCGAGCAGTGAAGCCTTCAGAATGAAAAGGAATTCGCCAAGAAGAGGGGGAGTTCTACGAAATGTCTCGGCGACACAAGAGGTCACACCGACAATAGGGGGTCTCGCTAGGTGTCTTGCCGAATGAAGAGTTCGCCGAATGGAAAGGATTTCTGTGTGATGTCTCAGCGATACCAAGGAGTCTTGCCAAAGTGAAATGAAATATGTGTTCGCCAAAGCTAAAGTGCCTTCGGCACAACCTCTTCCCAAAATAAGGATGGTCTTGCCGAAAGAAGAAAGGGTGGTCTCGATGTGGTTGCCTTCAGCAGGAGTCTCGCCGATAATGAAAAGACTTCACCGAGAAAGAGGACTTCGGCATAAGGTTATACCAAAGTGTGAATGTCTCGCTGATGGATGTGAAGCCTTCGGTATAACTCTTGGCGATAGATGGACACTTCGGCAAAGGTAAATGAGGTCGCCATGAAGTCTTGGCGAAGACTTAATGTCTCACCGACAATAGAAGGCCTCGCTGAGAAGAAGACTTCGGCAAGGGGTCTTGCCGAAGTAGGGTTGTCTCCCCGACCAAAAGAAAGTGGCTCATCACCAAGAGTTAAGGAACCCAGAAGGAATTCTGGCCGATAGGCCAATAACTCGCCGATAACGAAGGGTCTCGCTGGGTGTCTTGCTGAATGAAGAGTTCGCCGAAGGAAAAGAAATTCTACAGGAGGTCTCGGCGAAGTGTGGGTCTCTTAGTGACAAAAGCAGATATCGGTATGACTATGGGGCATCGCGATGAGGTCCTATTGACTTGATAAAGTTTCAGCGAAAGGAATGCAGAGCTCGGTGAAGATGAGGGGCGTTTGGGGTAATGTTTTGCCTTCAGTAAAACGTGTCACCGACACACGGATGTCTTGCCGACTGCAAAGGAGCTCACCATAAGACAAAGCCATCGCCATGAGGTCTTGCCGACCCGGTAAGGTCTCACCGAAAACCAAAGGAGCTCGAGCCCGTGGAAGAAGAGTAAGCTCGGGGTAAATGAAATAAGCTTGCCATGAGCTCTTAGTGACGGCTCCATGTCTTGCCGATGCTTGCAAGAAGATTTAACTGCATCGGGGAGACACGATTAGTGTCTCATCGATATGTGGTTCAACAGGGGAAGTTTTGACCACCCAAAGAAGCTGCGTAGATTTCACTCAGCCAATCAGAGAAATCTGAAGGTAAACCGTGGCAGTCTGAAGAGCATCAACAGAATGAAGGGCGGCGTGTATCTATTGCAGGCTTAGAGCATTCAAGGTGCAGCCGAAGTAGCTCAACTGGACATGATGGATCAAATGAATGCGGTAGCTGAAGAATATCTGAAGAAGGCTTCTACGAGGGTAACTCTTCACCGACACATATAGCAGGGACATGCAGGCTTCAGCATTAACTTCATCCAAAAGATCTCAAGGTAGATCTTTTTGAGCTCTGATATTTTTGTAAGCCCTAATGGGCCGATATCAGTCTGTATATAAGGCATTTTTTTTTCCTTTTTGTAGTTAGTTCGAATTATGCATTCAAGGGAGTTAGTGATTTTTTTGTCAATCCTTTCTCAATTAGTGTATGTTTCTATAACTCAACTGAAATTTTGGAATGCAAAATAGAGTTCATCTTGAAAACAAGTATTAATGCCCATACCACTCTCATTTTCTATATGTTAGCTTATGTATGTATTTCTTTAACAATGTTTTACCAAATTTGCATTCATACCACTTAGTTGTGAAGATAGTTCCTTCCTTCTCAAGATATGTATGTGGATCAAACCTGCCAAGAATGATGCATAAAGCTGAATGGGGTGATGTTGAGTAGGTGAAATAGCAGTAGTCTAGTTTTCTTCAGTGTGTTTCATCCTATTTTTATTTTTTGATTTCTCATTAATTCGGTGTATCACCATAGAGTTAGTTTTACTTTCAATATATTCTCTTTCTCCCTTTCCCTTCAGAGAATCAGTAGTTTAGGCGATACCCAAAGGAAGCCGGCCTTCTCCGGAGGTTCACTCCAATCTCAGGTGATCCACAGCCTTGGAGTGATCCAATGTTTCACTAGAAAGCTCAGTCTTACAAACTGTGCATAGGGTGCATTTCTAGGTGACAACAATTTCTAGCACACCTGATGGGATAGTGAACTAGATTGAATTGCTGGTTTAGTATGCAACCAGTGAGCTTCAGGCTTTATAGAAGTCCTTTGGCATACTTGACGACTCCATAAAGAGGAAAGAGCTCCAGAAATCAACGCGTTCTTCAGTTTATGAGAAAAGTTTAGACTAGAGGCAGCTCAGGTCCCTTTGAATATTTGCAGCTGTCACCACCAAGAAGGAAAGGCAAAGCAACAAAAAAAAGAGGAACAACAGTTATCTATTCTAGAAGAAATCAATCTACTCCTCCATTAGTGGGATCTCATTTTGCTATACAAGTAAATCCAATTCAGATACGTCCAATGGCCGCTCCAAGGAATCAACCCTTTGTCGCTTTCAACGGAGGGATTCCTTTGAACCTGACACAACATAATGATGTTCCAATGGCAGCCTTGAAGAGTCTGCCAATTTTTACAGGGGAAGACCAAACTACTCCAATTGAACACATGAGAGATGTGGCTTCATTGTGTGGAGTTCACCACATAACCCAAGAGGACGTTGCGGTGAGATTACTGGCTGCTTCACTGAAAGGAAGAGCTGTGCAGTGGTATAGGAGCCTACCGGTCAGTTCAATTGCTAGATGGGATGAGTTTGGAGATAAGTTGCATAAGCAGTTCCAAGACAGGTCTGACAACTTGTTTCTACTAGAGAAATTGACTACAATTAAGAGGGCTCCACAAGAGCAGATGAATGACTTCAACTTCATATTTCAAAGAACCTGGGATAGAATACCTGCAACGGTGAGGCCACCTCCAGAATACACATTTTTATACTTTTTGAGGGCTCGAAACAGCGATATAGTTGTCATGATACAGTCAATGGGAGGAGTGTCGTTACCAAACGCCTTTGAAATAGCTATCAGAGTTGAAAACAACTTAATACAAGCTAGTAAGCTTGCTCCCAGGCCACCAATGCCAGTATTCCCAAAGATTCATGCAAACATTCCTTTGCAGATACCTCCTTTTACACCTCTACCAGTTGTACCAATGCTGCTAGTTGCTGTTCCAGTTGTTGTAACTTAAGAAAATGCTGTTTCCAGTTCTCCAAGTGAGTTACAGGAAATCAAAAGTCTATTGCAGTCTTTTGGTAACAAACTTGTAAGCTTAGAGAAACAACAATCATATAGTAGGCCTTACCAGCAGCAAAATCCAAGCCAACAACAAGCCTATCAAGGTAATAGACAAGCTTATCAGGGCAATTATCAAGGCACAAGATAGAATGTGAACACAAGACCTTTTCAGGCCTATGCTCCAGCCCCTGTTAGTGCGACTAAGGAGCTGGTTCCTACCCAAAACAACTTAGCAGCAGATTATGAATGGTGCTACCCTTGCAACTAGCCCCATAATCAGGCCACTTGCTCAAATGGACTCATCAATCAGGCACTTATGGTACAAAATGCCTCAAGCTCACAACAACATGCACCTAATGAGTCATCCCCACAACACTAATATTGGTTTACAAATGATGCTACTCTACTCAACTGGCAGGGTGAAGAGTTTTGTGGATTGAATGTGGACAATTCTCCTGTTGTGGCTAATACAAGAGCAAAGAAGAGAGCACTTGAGCTTGATCATGCAACCGACAAAGGAAAAGCATCAACTGTGGAATCATCTGCATCTTGAGTGACTAGTGTTTTGCAAGGAAATCAACAATTTCTAGTTAAAGAACAGCCATGCTTACAAGCTGATCACACTGGCATAAAGGTACACAATAAAGTAAGCCCAGTTGTACCTTTTAACATTCTTGATAGTATGAAAAAGACAAATGTGACGATGTCTATGTGAGATTCATTGGTTATCCTTGGTCAAAAGGATATTCTATGTTCAGCCTTGTCAAATCTTAAGTTATTAGGTGAGTCTAAATCCCCATTAGGTCAAGATAGGGCTGTTTTGACAAATAATGCTCAGGAAGATGATAAAAAGTCCAGTAAAGAGACTAAAAAACAAGTTAAACCACCCCCCTTCTATGTGTCAGTGATTATTGGTGATAAGTTAGTTCATAACTGTATGGTAGACAGTGGAGCTAGTAGCTCTGTGATGCCAAAGCAAATTGCTGACAAGCTTGGACTAAAATACCAGCCTTTAGAGAAGGGAGTGATCCAATTAGATGGTACTTCGGTTAATACTTTGGGTATTATCAAGGATTTAAGTCTCACCCTCCATGCTTGTCCAAATTTTTTAGTTCCTCAAGACATATGTGTCATAGATCTTCCACCCTTCTTTTCCTTGTGTTTATCTAGAGACTTTACAGCCAAGATAGGTGGTTATGTATCAGTTGATTGGTCACATATGTTATTTAGAACAAGATATGAAACCAAGGTTACCATTAAATCCGAGAGATTGGCTAAATATCACATTGAGCCATATAGCCCAAGTCCCTTTAATGTTGTTCCTACTGTTGTAGACACAAATTGCGTCATTCTTTCTGACAATGAACTAGTTGCTGCGCAACAACTCCAATCAGAAGCTGTTCCTGACGTGCTGTTGCATGAATGGGCAGTTGAGAATATATTGGACAATCCTGAGGACCTCATTCAAGATGCTGGTGTGGGAAACTATATCATTCTTGAGCCTGACATAGAGATTCCAAACTTGGAGAAAGATGCAGATCACTTGTTGCAACAATAAAATGAATTGTGGGAGATGTATTTTGATGGTTCTAGAAGCAAAAATGGAGCAGGAGGAGGTGCGATTTTGATTTCCCCACAAGGTGATAGGTACTACTCTGCATTCTGTTTTGCTTTTGCATGCTCTAATAACACTACTGAATATGAAGGCCTTGTTCAAGGTCTAGAGTGGGCAAGGAAGAGAGGAATAACTAGCTTGAGAGTCTATGGGGACAGTGAATTAGTTGTTAACTAGGTAAGGGGTCTGAATCTGGCTAAAAATGACACACTGAAGTCTTATAGAAACAAAGTGTGGAACATGCTTGAGGATTTTGATGCCTTTAACTTAGTGTCTATTCCAAGAAATCAGAACAAGCATGCTGACAGGCTGGCAGCCATTGGGGCGCAGTTTGACATTCCAAATGACATTAGAAAAGAGAAAGTGCAGCAGTATGTGAAGGTTATAGTCAGACCATCAATTCCTGACAACAACATTCACTGACAAGTTTTTGATAGTGATGAGAAGATCCTTTCTTTCTTGCTTGAGGAAGATCAGTTCTCCATGGTTAATCAAGCAAAACTCAAGCAGCAGTATGGTGATCAAGTCATACAGCTAAAGATGAATAAGTTGCCCAAAGGCCTTGTTACCTTAGAGTCAATTTTTAGTACTGATGATCAGCTCAAAAAGGGTAAAGCCGGCTTGCAGATCAAACAAGAACACTATGAAGAGCCGGAGATCTTCAAAGGTAAGCTCCTTAAGATAGGAAAAATTTGTTCACCTGAAGATAAACAAGCTTTTGATGCTTTATGCCAAGAATTTCATGATGTCTTTGCTTGGGAATATTTTAATTTGAGAGGGTTTGATCCCCACATTGCTCATAACACAATTGAGTTAGAGCCTGATACTAATCCAGTAAGACAGAAACAAAGGCCTTTGAATCCTAAACTTGATCCTCTAATGATTAAAGAGCTGACTAAACTAGTTGAGGGGGGTATTGTCTTTCCTATCAAACACACTTCGTGGGTTTCTAACCTTGTACCGGTTAGGAAGAAAAGTGGTGAAATAAGACTTTGTGTAGACTTTAGGGATCTTAACCGAGCATCTTTGAAAGACCACTACCCGCTGCCCTCCATGGAATGAATCTTGCAAGAGGTTGCTGGTTCTGAAAGGTTTTCCTTACTAGATGGTTTTTCAGGATATAATCAGGTGCTGGTTAAAGAGGAAGATCAGTTTAAGACTACTTTTACAACTAAATGGGGCACCATGGCATACAAAAGGATGCCTTTTGGTTTGTCCAATGCTGGTGCCACATTTCAGAGAGTTATGGACATGGTGTTTCAAGGCTTGATCAACAAGATTATACTGATTTACCTAGATGACATCACAATTTATTCCAAGAATGTTGATGAACATCTGTTACATCTTAGGCAAGTGTTTGAAAAATGCAGAGAGTTCGGTATCTCTCTCAATCCAAAGAAGAGTATCTTTGCTGTTCATGAAGGGAAATTATTGGGACACATAGTGTCAAAGCAAGGAATTACTATCAATCCTGAGAAGGTCAAATCCATACTCAAGTTGCCACTACCTAATCACAAGAAGGGTCTACAGAGCTTTCTGGGCTAGATCAACTTTCTAAAAAGATTCATCCCTGATGTTGCAAATCTGTTACAGCCTTTAACAACTATGTTAAAGAAAAATGCAGTCTTTAGTTGGACGAAGGATGCCAAGAATAGTTTTGAAAAGGTCAAGGAGGCCTTAGCAGCAGCTCCCACGCTGGTAAATCCCAATTTTTCCAAAGATTTTTATCTGTATGCTTATGGTAGCACAAGTAACATTTCTGCAATATTGGTTCAAAAAAATGAAGATAATTTAGAACAACCAATAGCCTTTTTTAGTCAAGGTTTGGTCGGCTACGAACATAAATACTCCTTTGTGGAGAGGCATGTCCTTGTTGTGATAAGAAGCTTGAAGAAATTCAAGCCTTTGATTTCTCACAATAAAATTCATATTCTGGTGGCGCACTCAAGTGTGAAGGAGTTTCTGCTGAATAAAGACCTGAATGAAAAAAGAGCAGGATGGGTCACCAAGGTCATGGAGTATGACATAGATATCAAGATCACCAAACTAGTGAGGGGTAAGGGTCTTTGTGAGCAACTTGCTACAGGGTCAAGTAGTAAAACTGAATTAGAAAAAGATGTTATCCTTGCCAATACAAATGAGCCTCAGAATGCTCAAGACGATGTGCCTGTGGGGATAACTAATTGGGTTCAAGATATGACCCAATTTTTACAAATTGGCGAGTGTCCACCAGGTTTGAACAGGGCCAAAAGGAGATATTTCAGACTGCAGTCCATATCGTATGTACTCGTAAATGATGTTCTTTTCAAAAAGGACCTAAATGGTGTCCTATTAAGATGCATTCACAATGATCAAATTGAAAATGTACTTCATGAGTTTCATGATGGAGTTGCAGGACGTCACTTTGCTCCCAGAACTACTGCCTGGAAAATCACGAGAACTGGTTACTATTGGCCCAGCTTGTTCAAGGATGCTTACTCTTGGGCAAGGAAGTGTATCAAATGCGCTCTGTTTTCAAGGAAGGAAAGACTGCCTAGTATGCGTCTCCATCCAATTCAAGTGGAGTAGCCCTTCATGAGATGGGGCATTGATTTCATTGGGCCAATAAACCCACCTTCCAGTGCTGGTCACACGTGGGTACTTACAACCACTGACTACTTTACAAGGTGGAAAAAAGTGGTTGCATTGAAAGAAGCAAAATAGTCTTTAGTTTTGAGCTTCTATGAGGATATAGTCACTAGGTTTGTAGTACCTGACTCCATCATATCTGATAACGCCCTTGCATTCACGGGTCTAAGGGTAACTGACTGGGCCGTTAAGCATGGTATTCATTTGAGCACATCTTCAAATTGTTACCCTCAAGGTAATGGCCTAGCTGAGAGCACAAATAAGAACCTCATCAAAATTATTAAAAGAACCATAGAGGACAACCAAAGGACTTGGCCCAGTAGTTTAAAGAATGCACTTTGGGCAGATAGAGTGACCCCTAAGAGGTCTATTGGTAATTCGCCATATGTGTTGGTCTATGGCAAGGAGGTGAGATTGCCACTATCTGTGGAGCTTCCGGCTCTAGACATTTTTCACCAGTTGGAAATGTTTGAGGAACAGGACCCCATGTCTGTGAGGTATGCAGAGCTCATGGAGCTCGAAGAATCAAGGGACAAAGCAATGAAATCTTTAGAGTATCATCAGCTCCAGACAAAGAAGACATTCGACAAAAGGGCTACAACAAAGTCTTTTAAGGAGGGAGACCTTGTGCTCAGGTGGGACGTTCTTAAAAGCAGGCCTGGCCATCACACTAAGTTCGACAATATGTGGAATGGTCCATTTATTATCACAGGTTGTAAGGAGCACAATGCTTATCAGCTGGCTATGACAGAAGGGGATTTGCTTACTATCCCAGTCAATGGGATACACCTTAAACCCTGCTTTCAAACCTGATAAGTGCCTTTCTTGTACATATCTAGTTAGGTTTTATGTTTCAATAAGTGCTTTGCACTATGGTTCATTTGTTTTCTGTTTTGCTCCATTCTTGGAATGCTTTTTGACGCGGTATTTCTCTCTGTCGTTTCCCTTGTTTTGTTTTTGGCAACCTATTATGACCCGTGGATCTCATGAGGTTGAAGTCATGTGCAAAACTGATATTTTGTTTGTTTTCTGAGCCTTCTAACGACTCCATGCCCAATTGATAAGTCCAGTCACTGGTTCTCATGTTTAGCAGGCAAACATCCCGCAAAGGTCGCCAGAAATGTTACACAATTTTCACCTTCAGGCTCAATCAGGCGAGGCATCTATGATGTAGGTGTTCATAAGGGCCAAATTGGATACTTCCATTAAGGGTTAGTTCATGTATCTGATAGAATTTTATAGGGAGCTCAGTCGGGAGGCCTGCTTGATAGGAGGTATGCTTCAATGAATCACAGACTTAAGCCTCCATTAGAACCAAGTTGGCATGACATCTCCATTGTTTGGTCGACTAGCAGCTTGGACACATTTCTGTTTTGTTTCTATTTTGAATAGGTCACTGTGACCCAGTCTTTGTTTGGCCGAACGTGTCACTGTGGAGCCTATCGCTATAACAGGAGGGGTTCGGTATGACCTCTTATCGCGTGGATTCTTTTGGCTGATAGGCCATTCAAACGTCATTCAGCGAGACTCATGGCAACCACAGTTTTTGGGAAGACTTGAAACTTTTGCAGAGATGTCCCAGCGACGTGAGGAGGTCACACTGACTGGACACTTCAGAGTAAGAGAAGGAACTCGCTAAGAGGTCTTAGCGAGAATGGCATGTCTTGGTGACAAGCATAGGTTTCAGTAAGGATATTTCCTTCGGCTTATGTCTTGCCAAAGTATGAAGGAACCACTGAAGACAAAGAAAGGCCTCGCCAAGACTTGAAGCTTTTGCAGTAATGTCTCGACGACCGACAAGGGTTACGCCGACAGTGTTTCACCAGGGAGATCGGCGTGGGTCTCACCGACAACGGAGGAGCCTTCGGCATAACATAAGGAGCTCGAGGGGACCTCTTCTCGATTGGCAGGAGTCAGGCCGAAAGAAAAGAGGTTGGCTGAGGGTTCATACTTCTGTGTGAGTCTCACCGAGCAGTGAAGCCTTTAGAACGAAAAGGAATTCACCAAGAAGAGGGGGAGTTCTATGAAATGTCTCAGTGACACAAGAGGTCACGTTGACAGTAGGGGGTCTTGCTAGGTGTCTTGCCGAATGAAGAGTTTGTCGAATGGAAAGGATTTCTGTGTGATGTCTCAGCGATACCAAGGAGTCTTGCCAAAGTGAAATAAAATATGTGTTCGCCAAAGCTAAAGTGCCTTCAACACAACCTCTTCCCGAAATAAGGATGGTCTTGCCAAAAGAAGAAAGGGTGGTCTCGATGTGGTTGCCTTTGACAGGAGTCCCGCCGACAATGAAAAGACTTCGCCAAGAAAGAGGACTTCGACATAAGGTTATACTGAAGTAAGAATGTCTCCCCGACAATCATAGGAAATCGACATCGGCAAAGGAAGCGGACTTCGGCATAAGGTTATATCGAAGTGTGAATGTCTCGCCGATGGATGTGAAGCCTTCAGTATAACTCTTGGTGACATATGGACACTTCGGAAAAGGTAAATGAGGTCACCATGAAGTCTTGGCGAAGACTTAATTTCTCGCCGACAATAGAAGGCCTCGCTGAGAAGAAGACTTCGACAAGGTGTCTTGCCGAAGTAGGGTTGTCTCCCTGACCAAAATAAAGTGGCTCATCGCCAAGAGTTAAGGAACCCGTAAGGAAGTCTGGCTGACAGGCCAATAACTCGCCGATAACAAAGAGTCTTGCCGGGTGTCTTGCTGAATGAAGAGTTCGCCGAAGGAAAATAAATTCTACAAGAGGTCTTGACAAAGTGTGGGTGTGTTAGCAACAAAAGCAGATATCTCTATGACTATGGGGCATCGCCATGAGGTCCTATCGACTTGATAAAGTTTCAGCGAAAGGAATGCGGAGCTCGGTGAAGATGAGGGGTATTCGGGGTAACGTTTTGCCTTCGGTAAAACGTGTCACCGACACACAGATGTCTTGCCGACTACAAAGGAGCTCGCCATAAGACAAAGGCATCGCCATGAGGTCTTGCCGACCCGGTAAGGTCTCATCAAAAATTGAAGGAGCTTGAGCCCGTGAAAGAAGAGTAAGCTTAGGGTAAATGAAATAAGCTCGCCATGAGCTCTCAACGATGGCTCCATGTCTTTCCGATGCTTGCGAGAAGATTTAACCACATTGGGGAGACACGATTAGTGTCTCACTGATATGCGGTTCAATAGGGGAAGTTTTGACTGCCCGAGGAAGCTGTGTAGATTTCACTCAACCAATTAGAGAGATCTGAAGGTAAACTGTGGCAGTCTGAAGAGCATCAACAGAATGAAGGGCGACGTGTATCTATTGCAGGCTCAAAGCATTCAAGGTGCAGCCGAAGTAGCTCAATCGAACACGATGGATTGCATGAATGCGGTAGCTAAAGAATATCTGAAGAAGGCTTCTACGAGGGTAACTCTTCACTGACACATACATCAAGGACACGCAGGCTTCAACATTAACTTCATCCAAAAGATTTGAGGGTAGATCTTTCCGAGCTCTGATATTTTTGTAAGCCCTAATGGGCTGATATCAGTCTATATATAAGGCATTTTTTTGCCTTTTTGTAGTTAGTTCAAATTATGCATTCAAGGGAGTTAGTGATTTTTTCGTCAATCCTTTCTCAATTAGTGTATGTTTCTGTAACTCAACTGAAATTTTGGAATGCAAAACAGAGTTCATCTCGAAAACAAGTATTAATGCCCGTACCACTCTCATTTTCTGTATGTTAGCTTATGTATGTATTTCTTTAACAGTGTTTTACCAAATTTGCATTCATACCACTTAGTTGTGAAGATAGTTCCTTCCTTCTTGAGATATGTATGTGGATCAAACCTGCCAAGAATGATGCATAAAGCTAAATGGGGTGATGTTGAGTAGGTGAAACAACAACAATCTAGTTTTCTTCAGTGTGTTTCATCCTGTTTTCATTTTTTGATTTCTCATTAATTCAGTGTATCACCATAGAGTTAGTTTTACTTTCAATATATTCTCTTTCTCCCTTTCCCTTCAGAGAATCAGTAGTTTAGGTGATACCCAAAGGAATCCGGCCTTCTCTGGAGGTTCACTCCAATCTTAGGTGACCCAAGCGGTAGATGGAGGTGAAGGAGCGATCCCTCTACTCCTGCTAACTAGAACTCTGGCTTTCTCCGACTGATGGTGGGAGAACTCGTTGGGTGGAGAATGTCCTCGGCCTTCTCGATACCCCCTGAGAGAGTGGGGTATTGGGCCGAGGGCCTGGAATCGCCACTGCCCTCTTCCTTGATTCGCTGCCTGCCCGTAATCACTCTATCATAGCCTTGGAGTGATCCAATATTTCACTAGAAAGCTCAGTCTTACAAACTGTGCATAGGGTGCATTTCTAGGTGAAAACAATGTTAATTCTTTGTCCAACACTTCGAATATTATGTCTTTAACCACTGGTCCCACTTAAATAGGTAGCACTATCAACCCTTGGGAGGACCTTCATCATCATAGGATTTTATTGTGATTTTCCTTCTAGGATCAATAGCATTTTTAGAATATCCAAGTGCATGAACAAGTTTTAAAGTGCAGATATTTAAGCCAACTCCTCCATCTATTAGAACAAGTTTGACACGATGTTTATGGATTAAAACGTCAATGTGAAGGGAAGAATTATGTGGATGGGTGATGGATACATCATCATGTTCGAACAATGATAAGCAGTGCGATGCAATCAAATGTCCCACCATAGCCTGAAATTGGAAAACTTCTAGATTGTTCGATACTGTGGTGGCCACTAGAGCTTGTTCTAAGATTTCTTTGTGTGCTGGTGAAATCTTGAGAAGCTCTAATATGGATATTTGAGCGGGTATCTTCTGCAACTGATCAACTATGCTATATTGAGTTGCAAGTGTAACAATTGTTTTGGACGTGGAAGGGGTAGCTCCTTTCAATGTTACTTTGGCTTGTCCTCTTGTGATTGCATTGATTGGTGAATTTTCTTATTTTTCTTTGGTTTTGATGACATTAATTTGGTTGTCACTTGTAGCAATATTGGTGATCAGATTTATTGGCACAAGGTCATTGATTTCATGTGAGGTGGTGTCGATATCATGGTGATGATTTTTAGTTGTAGCAACATTTCTTTGGCTCCTAATTTCAATGTCTTTGGTTTGATGTTCAACCACCTCAACACAATGAATGGTATAATCATAAATATAGTTTATGTTTTTTCCCTTGTTATTTGATGAAGAAGATTCTCCTTTTTCGTAGTTTGGTAGAGGGTTCTTGAACGCTCCTTGATCATTGTTTGTTTGGGGTCCTTCTACAAATATGGTCTTGTTGTCAATCAAGTCTTGTATCAAGTGTTTTAATTGCATGAAATAATTGGTTTTATGTCCTTTATTTTGATGAAAGTCACACAAATGTGCATCATTCCACCATGGAGGTTTAACTTGTGGCTCCCAACTTCTTGCCTCTAGTAATGTTGTGACTTTAGCTTCAAGGAGTTCCTTTAATGCAGATTTTGATGATTGTCCCAAAGGTGTGAACCTTCTCCGATTTGAGGATGTTCGATATGATGGTGTTCTAGATCCAACATTACCTTGATTGTTGTTTTGGTTGACATTTTGGTTGTTGCTTTGGTTGTTGAGTGGATTGTTGTTTTGATTGGTTTTGGTGGTAGCTACTATTAAGTTGAATACAAGTTTTGCATTTTGGTTTTCAACTATGCCATCATTGTTACCCACATTCTTGTTTCGTTGCCAAAACTTTGGTTTGTCATTGCTGTTGTAATTGTTGGAGGAATTTGATGAGTTGTTTTCATTGTAAATTTTGATGACCCCTCTCTTGACCAAAGCCTCTTCAATTTTTATTTTGTTTTCAATCAATTTTTCGAAGGTAGGGGGGAATTGTAATTCCAATCTATAGCTCATCTTGTCATTCAGGTTATCAATAAATATTTCCATCTTTTCTTTTTCAGGTACGGAACAAGAATACCTCACAAATAACCTTCTCCATTTTTGTAGAAAAGTGAGGAACGATTCACCCTTTTTTTGTCTCAAGTTGCAAAGGTCTTTCATTGTTATATCATGTTGGATGTTATAAGAATATTGGGTGATGAACTTGTTAACCAATTTTTCAAAGGTTCTTGGTGTGAGTTTGGAAAACCATTCAAGGCATTGTCCACCTAGACTGCATGGAAACAACCTCATCAAGTAAGTTTCTTCATGTGCGCACTCAAGACTCATGGTTCTAAATTCCCTCAGACGATCTATTGGATCAGTTTTGCCATTGTATTTATCATATTTTGGAAATTCACAATGTTTGGGAAAAGGAATTATGTGGATATCTTGATCAAAAGGATATGGACAAATGTCTTGTATCAAGTATCATTTTAAGGTTCCCCTTTGCATATCAAGAATTTGTTGTTAGAGGTTTTTCATTTGATGAGTCAAGGAAACTACTTGTTCTGGATCATTTTTAGGATTTTTAGGAGGTGCTTTTAATTGATTAACATCAAAGTCATCAGGAAATTTGGCATCTTGTTTAGCTAACATTAGGATGTATTTTTCCCCATTTCTTTCAAAAATCTTTTCTAAGCACTTGTGAAAATTTGGATCTTGTTTAGCATTTTGAATGTCTTCCGTGGTTATTTCTTCCCCTTCATTGTTGTGGATTCCATGGAAAGGATACTCTTTAGCCTCAACCATGGTGTTTTGCGTTTCACTATTTTGAGTTTTGATGCTTTGATTTCCAATGTTTTGCGTTTCGATGTTTTGTGTTTCAAGTTCTTTTTCCTTGAGTTTCTGCTTTTGTAACCTTGTTTGAATGGGCATACACGTGTTATACTTTGACTAAACTTTGATATTTATTTGGAAGAGTGCCAAGGATGAAAACTAAGTCAAATAGAATGAAAAATCCTATTGATGGGACTAAGTTTAAATTTGATTATACAACTTTGTTTTGTGATGAAAGGATGATAAATCCTGATGATGAAATTAGGCTTAATAATCAAGGATATGATAAGTTTGATGATTTAGGCACTTTGAGATGTTTTAGATCTAGGTTTAGTTTGGATAATTCCACTTGTAGAGGTTAGTTTTAACAAGCTTAGACTCTGTTATATCTGAGGAATGATTTTGAGCTAAAAAAGATTTTGAAGTTTGGTTGAAACTGTGAAACAAGGGACAAATTTAACTCTCGGGTTTTTGCATTTAATGGATGTGCTTAAACAAAACCTAGATGCACTAAAAGATTGCATAAACACACTGGAAAATAGACTGAATGCACAATAGAATGGCTTGAATGCACTACAGGATTGGTTGGATGTGCTACAAAATAGCTTGAATGCGCTGTAGGATTGGTTGGATGCGCTACAAAATAGCTTGAATGTGCTACAGGATTGGTTGGATGCGCTACATAATAGCTTGAATGCACTAATTATTGGGTGGATGCATTGCAGTAATGGGTAAATGCGCTACATAATGTAATGGATGCACTAGAAAATGTAGTGGATGCACTAGAGAATGGTGTAAATGCGCTAGAACAAGTAGTGGATGTGTTGAATTGGGAAAATGTCAGTTTCCTACAAGTTTGTTTGGTTTTTTCAATTTTCCAATCAGAGAATTGGTTGTTTCAAAGGATGTTTTCTGAATCAAGGTTTTCACTTCCAATGTATGATGTTTTGTTTGAAATTTGTTCAAAAACACATTGGTAAAACACATCAAACATGTACAATCCTAAGGCTGTGTAGGACAATATTTACTGGATTCCCACTTGGATTTTACACCAGCCGCGCCTACTTTTAGCGGTTAGAAGCTTGACCCCATTGGCTCCTCTCCACGACACTCACTTCTTGGGGCATCCAAGCTTTAGTACCCATGAATCTCCCATGGCATACTTCTCATCTCTACTAAAAGCCGCAAAAATGTGGGATAATTTCCAAAAACGTGGGATAATTTCAAAGGTTAGACCTTTTGCGCCAGTAAATAGAATAGGATTTTGGCTTGCTATAACAAAGGGTTCTAGTATAGGCATTCCGTTCTTGGGAGATAATCCATTTGGAAAGAGACCATTGCTTCCCTTCTTGTTGGAACAATCCTCGTGATACTTAAAATTTCCTCAAGTACCCACATTTATATCTCGGTTGGAAGTCGCTTGGCTTTAGCATGTTACTAGTTGGGTCGTTCCCTTGGGTGATTAATTTTTCGCACAAGGTAGGCCCTCTATGGATTAAAAAAAATAAAAATGAATGGGTCTGGCTTTTTGGTCACCCATTTAAGGGGAAAGCATATGCCTACCATTCATCAAGCACAAAAGACATGGTGTTCTTTAAACTTTTAATTAAGCTAGATGCCTATCTTAATCAAAATAAAGCATTAAAATAACTCCATCCCCTGCATAAATCATTAGTAGTTGCATAAATTTGTCTTTGATTAGCGTATCATCCACCTACAAGTAGAAAATAACAATTAGTTCTTGGGATTTTTTTAAGATTTTGCAAATTTTAACCTATGTGCTAAAACAGTCATCCAATGCGCTAAAACACGAATGCACTAACATAAAAACTCAATGTGTTATAAGAACTAATGGATGTGCTAAAAGAACAACTCAATGTGCTATAACAAATATTGAATGTGCTAAAATAAAGAGCGAATGTGCTAAAATAGTTGTTCGATGCACTAAAAGAAATATCGTATGCGCCGTAACAAACCTCAGATGCGTTGAAATATTTATCATATGCGCTAAAAGAACTCGCGGTCACGCTAAAACGTCATGACCAGCCTGTTCATGAAAACTTTTCCATAAAATTGTTAAACATGGGGTTAATGCCCCACGGTGGGCACCATTTTATTTGAGTGTGAATTATGAGAGTTAGAAAATCAATAATAAAACAACACAAACACCAATGAGACGTATTGTATTAAAGATTTGAATGACAAAGTTAATCTAATTGCAAACAAACCAAATCTCTAAAAACATTCCATTGTTCTCTATTCTCAAGGATTTATTAAACCATATTAGCTCTTAGATTTTGTATGTGCACTATGGTTGTTAAAATGACAACTTGAGAAATGCGATGCTACTGAATTCAAGAATCTAAATTCCTACATGAAACTATGTGATTAAAGCCATGATGCTACGATATTAATGCTACTATGATGAAATGAAGATTATGCTAAGATTATGATGCTAAATGCTATGATAAGAATGCTATATGAAAGCTAAGATAATAACTAAAATGCAACAATAACTAAGACATGATTCTAAGTTAGAATGATAAACAAGTCTAAATACTAAATGCTTGAACTATGAATGCTCCAAATTGCTCCAATGCTATTCCTGCATAATAAGTTTTCTAAAATATGTGATGTAAAATGTTGTAGCAAAGGGTTGTATTTATATGATTTTCAAAGCATCTTGTGATGTGGCAGCGATCGATGGTCCAGATTCAAACATGAGGGATGAACGGTGGAGATGGAAGAATCAAGGAGGATGTTCCCTTGACCAAGGGCAACATGCCAAATGGATGAAGGAATAAAGTGTGTGAGATATGAGCCATGTGTTAAAAGTTTGTTGAAGATAAATGCAATTTAAATATTAGTCATATTTAATTACATGTGACATTTGATGACATGGCCAAAAAGTGTTGTAGACATGTGACTAATTTTGAATTTTGAAATTATTTAAAATTTAGTGAGGAGATATTTAATTAAATAAAAACAAACTATATTCATTTATTTATTTAATTAAATTTAGAAGAATGGGGTTTAGGATGAAGAATTTAGAAAAGTGTGAACTATATAGATAAATTGAGAATTTATTTATAAGTAGATGAATAAAGGGAGTTCATCAATTAAATAGCTAGTATTTAATTAATTAATTGTCTCAACCGATTTTAGGTGTATACAATTCCATTGCTCATTTGCGTTCGTATCATAGCTTGATATCATGAAGTCTCGTATCCCTTTTAGTACTACTTGGCATATTCCAAAGGTTAGTTTGTCTTGCCTATGTCGAGGTAGTCTATCATATCACACTGGGGGTAATTCGTTATGGATAAGATTAGGTTCTTGTATATCTTAAGGTTATTGGAAATCATAATTCAAAAATCCCAAAAAAATTCATAAAATCTCATCAAAATCCAAAAACATCAAAATCTTGTACAACTAAAATCCAAAAACATCCAAATCTTGTACAACTAAAATCCAAAAACATTCATAAAATTGCAAAGTCAAAATCCAAAACATCCAAAACATATTAAAAACCAAAAAAAGGTCGAACATTGAAAATCCAAAAATAGTATCATGTTGAACTACGGGTCTCTGAGCTTGAACATAGGCAAGGCCATCATTGATGTGCCCTCGAGACACCCTAGGTTAGTCTTTAGGAGTTTATCATAATAAACTGACATTCTGTCAACTGTTAATATCTCATCATCAATAAGTCAAGTCAGTCGAACTGTGTGGTCTCTACATATATAATGTAGGCAAGGCTCATCTTTGATCATCCCCTGAGGCCTCTAGGATAGGTCTTTTTAGGTTAGGTTCTTGGTCAAAACTTAGAAAATCCCTAAAAATTCAAATATCAAAAAATCCCAAAAATATTAGAAAAACTTAGAAAACCCTAAACAACAAAAATAACTGGAAAACTAGAAACATCCACATAAACTTTCAAAAAGATCAAAAATAGCCTCAAAAATATTTCAAAATACCAAAAACATTGAAATATTCCAAAAAAAATCCATAACCATCCATCCCATTTCGCTTTCACTTGTAATAAACCATCACTCATAATAAATCAATCATCATCTTCAGCCTTTTGGAAAACAAAGAGGAAACAAGTATCGCAAGTCATAAAGTGAGAACCTAATCGTCAAAATTTAAAGTCTAGATTACAGGTAATTGAGTCAGTGGAGTTTTTATTAAAGACTTATCAAATACCTCATCCTAATAAAAACATCTGATCAACATGTCTTAAGATGTATCCTTCCTGCGATGGACATCAGTATCAGAAATCACCTTAGCTAAATTAAACTAGCAAGAGATATAAATAAAGTCGACTATTTGTCTTTGATCTTTTCTTATGATTTATCTTAATGACCCATTCTGAGGACCTCTTGATGATGACTATCTAAAAAGAAAGGAATGAGGCACCGATCATTATCTTTCATTTGTTGTGCTTGTGGGTATTCTTGTAAAACAATCTTGGCACATACTTGCTTAGTTGTGTGTAGGGAGGTTGTTTGGAGTAGATTGTTGACTATTGCGTATGCTTTGGTCTGATATATTATGAACTTCTAAACTACATTCCAATGAGGTTTCCATATGTCAAGGTATGAACAAGAACTATCCTATCTATTTGAAGAGTCAAAGTCCATTACACTAGATACAACGCCATCCTGGTTATCAAATACCTTGATGCATTGTGTGTATGTGTTATATCAAACAATAAGGAATGACAGAAAATCCCATTCCCAAGATATGAGAAAATCATCATCATGCATTTCTCATCACCATCTCTAATAATTTCTCAGTGGATCATAGACTTGTTGGAATCTTTGAATCAAACATCAAAATCAATGGTCAAAATTCATCCATCCTATTTCTTCTATCTTCTTTCCACGCTAACCTGGTATTATCATAGTCAACAAAAATGGTGCAGGGGCACCTAGTCAAATGTTGCAAATTTGGTTTAATGTTAGGTTTTTTGGTGTTTTGAGTCATATTGATGTAATAAGGTCTATTTAGACCATATCTAATGTTTTGAATCTCATGGGGTTGGTTTTAGATAAAGTTGTCATTTTGTTGCAAATGTTGCAAAAAGTGCAATGCAACTTTGCAATTTTGGCTTGTATATGGAAGTTGAACGGTCACATATTCAAAAGGTAGTTGGAGACCATTGATTTTTGTTTGAAAAGGTTTAAATTGTCCTTGAGGAGTTCGAGGCATTCTTCTGGAGTTGTAATTGGTGATCAAGTAATAAGAAACCTCTATTTTTCTGCGTGTTTTTATTGAATTTTGCTACTGTAGACTTTTGTATGGCTCTATACAGTTTGCAAATGTGATAATTTTCATTGGTAATGATAGAGGGATGAGTTAAATATCTTTTGGTTCTAGTTTGAGTGCTTTTCATTAATATTTGAGTGATTTTGAATCAAATTTTTGAAAGTGGTAAAAAAACCCTAAGTTAAGAGGGTTTGAGTGAAAAAATGGAATATTAAACCATTCCACTGGTGGAAATATTTGAAAATCAGTGGAATGGAATTAGTTAGGGTTTTTTTTCATGTTTGTTAGGTTTTTAGATGCAGGGGATGGAGGTAGGGTAGTGTTTGATCAAGCTCTAGCCTAATATCTCAAAGTATTAGGCTTAGGAGTGTAGGTAGAAGTAGGGTTTTGAAGATAGGTGATTTTGTGAATGTTCCTATTGATAAAAATTATGGTTTCAGACCCATGTGACCTAGTTAAAGTCATGGAATCAATTTTTGTGTTTGGGAGAAGGAAAGTCACATAGTTGCCTTGTAAAACATGCCTAATTAGGCTTAAGGGCAACGTAGCAGTCAAAATAAGAAGGTGATGTTACAAAACAACCACATATGCAAATCTGATATATTCCTAAGTGGCATAAAGGGTATCCTAAATGATATGAAATTCTTGGGTTTGAGGCCTTCTCTAAAAGATATGATGAAAATATGTTGTTTGGAGTGCTACAAGCAAGATTGAAGAAATTGTGAACAAAACACCAAGTTAGGGTTTCCAAGTTGAAAAGGTTGTTGATGTGATTGGTCTCCACCCTGCTCTGCATCAAATTGGTATTAGAGCATAGGTTTTGGTCATTTGAGGAAAAGTTGCAATTTGAAGGGAACAAAATGCCTCCAAAGGGAAGTGCAGTCATTGCTAGGGAAATAAGATTAATGAAGGAGTCTCAGGAAGCTCTTTTAGCCAGACTTGCAACACTTGAAACAAACCAAAGAAGAGGTAAGACCACTACATATGAGAGTGACCGAGAGGAAGAGGAAGAGGGTGAGAATGAAAACCCTCAAGGAGGATCCCATGAGCAAGAGTTGGATCCTGAAGAGACGAGGATGGTTAAGATGTTGAAGGATGTCAAAGGAGAAACTTCTAAGGTGAAGATGGATTTTCCAATTTATGGAGGAAAGTTAGATAGTGAAGAAGTGCTAGGTTGGATTGATTCACTTGAAAAATATTTTGAATATGAAGAGGTTGCAAATGACCAAAGGGTGAATTTTCCAAAACAAAGTTGAAAGGCCCTACCCTAACCTGGTGGAATTATGTGTAGGAAGAGAGAGTGAAGAAGAACAAATCCAAAATCAATTCATGAGAAAGAATGGTGTCCAAAATCAAGATTCAATTCTTGCCCAGTGACCATGCAATTCAAACATTTAGGAAGTTGCAAAACCTCAAACAAAAAGAAATGGATGTCTTGGCTTATACAGAGGAGTTTCATAAATTGAGCATTAGAGCAGGTCATGTTGAGGATGAATTTGAGAAGATAGCAAGGTATATAAATGGGTTAAGGTTCAATATACAAGATGAATTGAGTGTTGCCACCCCTAAAATGGTGGAAGATTGCTTTCAATTGGCTGTTAGGGAAAAAGAGAAGTTGAAAAGAAGGCAGGAAAAAAAAATAGAGGTAGAGGAAAAAACTTTAGGGGCAGAGGAACATTTGGAGGAAGAGGACAATCACAAAAAGCACAAGGTGATACAAATGGTAATCAAGAGCAAGGCTCAAAATCAAGAGGTGGTTTCAGAGGTAGGAGATCTAATAGTATGGGCAGATTTGGAGGACAAGGTAGAGGGTCAAATACCTTCTTTGGAAGATGCTATCAGTGCAATCAGTTTGGCCATCAAGCATGGAAATGCCCGAAAAAAACAACCTTCTACATCACATGGTGGTGAAAGGAGAACACAATTGGTGCAAGAGGAAGATTGTGAAAGTGTCAACTATCCTTCTCAACATGCCACTCCTGAGGTTGGAGAATCCCTGAAGATGAGAAGAATATTGTTCAAGGTCCTTGTGGTGAAAGAGCCTCCACAAAGAAAATCATTGATTAGAACCACCTACAAATCTCAAGGTAAGGTTTGTAAAGTAGTTGTTGATTCCAGTTCCACATACAATTTGGTTTCTTTAGAGATGGTTGAAAAGTTACTATGAAAAGAACCCCACACCCCACACCTTACAAGGTCTCTTGGATGAATAAAGGTCAACAAGTCCTAGTGAATGAGCAAACATGGGTTGAATTCAATATTGGGGGGTATAAAGACAAGATATTGTGTGACATCATCCAAATGGATGTTTGTCATCTGCTGTTAGGAAGACCCTGGCAGTATGATAGAAAATAAAAACATGATGGACAAAAAAATACATATGTGATTGAAAAGGATGGAGTTTCATTTACCCTCACCCCTTTGCAAGATGAAAATGTAGACACACAAGTTGGGTCAAATGTCATGTTGGTTGGGGAAAACTAATTCTTGAAAAATATGAAAGAAGAAGGTGGAAAATGGTATGCAATTATAATCAAACCTAATTTTTTTATGACAACCAAGGTTGAAAATGTGCCTAAGGAAGTCCAAGCCTTGTTGAACAAGTGCCAAGATATTGTTGTAGATGAGCTTCCTAGTTCTTTGCCACCTATAAGGGATGTGAGGCACCACATAGACTTTAAACCAGGAGAAAACCTACCCAATAAGGCTGCATACAAAATGACTCCTCAACAAAATGAAGAGATAAGGAAACAAATACAAGAATTGCTTGATAAAGGCCTCATAAGAGAAAGCTTAAGTCCATGTGCTGTCCCTACTGTGTTGGCACCTAAAAAAGGTGGAGATTGGAGAATGTGCACTGATTCAAGGGAAAATAACAAGATAACTATAAGGTACAGGTTTCCCATACCAAGGACGGAGGATTTAATGGACTGTTGAGGAGGGGCTTTTTACATTTCAAAGATTGACCTTAAAAGTGGCTACCACCAAATCAGGATAAGAGAAGGGGATGAGTGGAAAATTGCCTTTAAAACTAATGAGGGTTTGTATGAATGGCTTGTTATGTCATTTGGACTTTCAAATGCACCAAGTACTTTTATGAGACTAATGAATGAAGTTTTGAATCCTTTCATAGGTAAGTTCGCACTTGTATACTTGGATGGTATTCTTTTGTTTAGTAAGACTAAAGAGGAACACTTGCAACATTTGGACACAGTGTTGAAGAGGCTGAATGAAGAAAAGTTGATGATCAATTTGAAAAAGTGTGAATTCATGAAGGAGGAGTTGGTCTACCTTGGTTTTCTGATTTCAAAAGGCACTTTGAAGATGGACCCCAACAAAGTGGAAGCAATTTTGAACTGGCCTACTCCAACTTCAGTCAGTGAGGTAAGAAGTTTCCACGACCTAGCTATCTTTTACAAAAAAATTGTGAAGAATTTTAGTCATATTTTCTCCCCAATTATTGATACAATCAAAGGGGATAAAAGGAAAAGGTTTCTGTGGTTTGACGAGGCAAAAAAAAGCTTTCAAATTCTAAAACAAAAGATAACACAACAACCCATCTTAGCATTGCTTGATTTCAATAAGGTGTTCACAATTGAATGTGATGCAAGTGGGTATGCAATTGGGGCAATCTTGAGCCAAGAGGGTAGACCTATAGCATTTTTTAGTGAAAAGCTTAATGAGGCCAAGAAGAAGTATTCTTCTTATGAATTGGAATTGTATGCCATGGTACAATCATTGAAGAAGTGGAGACACTATCTCCTTCCTAAACAGTTTATTGTTTTTACTGACAATCATGCTTTGAGTTTCTTAAGCAGCCAAGAAAAACTCAACCATAGACATGTGAAGTGGGTGGAGTACCTCCAAAGCTTCACCTTTACCATAAAACACAAAAAGGGGCAGTCAAACAAGGTGGAAAATGCTTTGAGCAAAAGACAAATGTTGGTTCAAGAAATTCAACTCCAAAGTGTAGGTGTTGATGCTTTGAAAGGTATGTATGAAGGAGATGGTGATTTCAAAGATATCTATGCTTCTTGCATTCAGTTTAATGATACATTTCATGAAGACAATTCATATTTCTTGATTCAAGAAGGATTATTGTTTAAGGGTGCTCAGTTGTGTATTCCCAAATGTTCTATGAGGACTAATCTGATTAAAGAGAAGAATTATGGCAGTTTAGGGGGTCATTTTGGTGTGGACAAAACCTTGGAGCAGGTAAGAAGGTATTACTATTGGCTCAAAATGCAAAGTGACATCAAAAAATTTGTTGAAAAGTGTGTAATTTGTAAAAAAGCCAAGGGTTCAAGTACAAATTCAAGTCTTTACCAGCCTTTTCCAATTCCAAATAGGCCATGGGAATCCATCAACATGAATTTTGTGTTGGGTTTACCCAAAACTCAGAGAGGGTTTGATAGTGTATTTGTTGTTGTTGACCAGTTTAGTAAAATGGCCCATTTTACACCATGTGAATGCACAAGTGATGCCTCATACATTGCAGGGTTGTTTTTCAAGGAGGTGGTCAGGATTCATGGCTTACCATTGACAATTGTCTCAGATAGGGACAATAAATTTGTGGGTCACTTTTGGAGAACCCTTTGGAAAAATTTGGGAACCACCTTGACATTTAGCTCTGTCTATCATCCATAAATAGATGGGAAAATTGAAGTTGTCAATAGGACCTTTGGGAATCTTCTTAGATGTTTGAAAAAAGAGCATTCACAGCAATGGGATCTCATTCTTCCAAAAGCTAAGTTTGCATATAATGACTCTGTCAATAGAAGTGTTGGAAAGATCCCATTTGAAATTGTCTATGGATTGAAGCCTAGGGGAGTGTTTGAACTCAAAGATTTGAGTGGCATGGAGAGGAGTGTTGAAGGAGAGGAATTTGTAGTTTCCATAAAGGATATACATCAACAAGTTAAGGTTAATCTTCAAAAGAGTGTGGAGAAATACAAGCAACATGTATATTTAAAGAGGAGAGAATTTCATTTCAAAGTGGGGGACTTGGTCTTAGCTCACTTGAGGAAGGAAAGGCTACCTAAATGGAAGTACACAAAGTTATAGATGAAGAAGATTGGGCCATATAGGGTGGTCCACAAATTTGGAGCAAATGCCTATGAGATAGAACTCCCTCCTGGAGTGGTTATCTCTCCAATGTTCAATGTTTCTAACCTTTATACTTTTAAAGGATCTATGATTGTAGGTGAAGAAGCAGGTACATCAGGAGTTCAATATGAAGATTGGGTCAAGGACTTACCACCAAGTCAACCATTGAAGCTTGAGAGAAATTTGGACACAAAGAAGCAAAGAGAACTAGACATAAGGTGTATAATGAATACCTAGTGAAATGGAAAGGTCTCCCTAATGAAGATGTAACATGGATGATAGAGGAAGACATAAAAAGGCATGGCACAACAGTTCAAGAGCTGATCTCAAGTGGAACTTGAGATTCTAGTCTCCTCAGGTGTATGGTGTAGGGGCACCTAGTCAAATGTTGCAAATTTGGTCTAATGTTAGGTTTTCTGGTGTTTTGAATCATATTTTATGTATTAAGGTCTATTTAGACCATATCTAATGTTTTGAGTCTCATGGGGTCAGTTTTATATAAAGTTGTCATTTTGTTGCAAATGTTGCAAAAAGTGTAATGCAACTTTGCAATTTTGGCTTGTATATGGAAGTTGAATGGTCACATATTCAAAAGGTAGTTGGAGACCATTGGTTTTTATTTGAAAAGGTTTAAATTGGCCTTAAGGAGTTTGAGGAATTCTTCTGGAGTTGTAATTGGTGATCAAGCAATAAAAAACCTCTATTTTTCTGTGTTTTCATTGAATTTTGTTGCTACAAAATTTTGTACGGCTCCATACAATTTGCAAATGTGCTAATTTTCATTGGTACTGATAGAGGGATGAGTTAAATATATTTTGTTTCTAGTTTGAGTGTCGAGTTTGAATCAAATTTCTGAAAGTGGTCAGAAAACCCTAAGTTAAGAGGGTTTGAGTGAAAAATGGAATATTAAACCATTCCATTAGTGGAAATCCCTGCAAATCGGTGGAATGGTATTAGTTAGGGTGTTTTTCATATTTTTTAGGTTTGTAGATGCAAGGGATGGAGGTAGGGTAGTGTTTGATCAAGCCCTAGCCTAATATCTCAATGTATTAGGCTTAAGAGTGTAGGTAGAAGTAGGGCTTTGAAGATAGGTGATTTTGTGAATGTTCCTATTGATAAAAAAATTTGGTTTTAGATCCCATGTGACCTAGTTAAAGTAATGGAATGAAGTTTTGTGGTTTGGAGAAGGAAAGTCACATAGTTGCCTTGTAAAATAGGGTGAATTGGGCTTAAGGGCAACATAGCAGTCAAAATAAGGAGGTGATGTTACAAAACAACCACATATGAAAATATGATATGTTCCTAAGTGGCACAAAGGGTATCCTAAATGATATGAAATTCTTGGGTTTGATGCCTTCTCTAAAAGATATGATGAAAATACACTCTTTGGAGTACTACAAGCAAGGTTGAAGAAATTGTGAACAAAACACCAAGTTAGGGTTTCCAAGTTGAAAAGGTTGTTGAATTTTGATTGGTTAGAGAACCTCCACCCTGCTCTGCATAAAAAAAAATATCATCAATGCATCCATCCTGCATCCACTAATCATTAGCATACATACATCTTGCATTATCACAACACATCATAATAAAAAATAATGTAATCCACTACATTATCATTTAAGTTGTGATGAATAACATAGATTTGTTATTCTAAGCATCTTCAATCATTGCATTCATATCATAAACATACATCACATTATCATATCATAAGCATAAACATGCTCCATACATCCATATCATTTGCATAAGCATACCATATGCATATCATAACATCCATCCCATAAAATGCATAAAAAGATACTAAAAAAGAAGTGCATCCATTCATAAGCATATCACATCACATCATATCAAATGTATCCATACATTCATATAGCATGAAATAAAAGGTACAAAACATCATGAATTCATATCATCTCGTATATATATATATATATGAAAAATGATTGTCATGGTACAATATCTGAATCAGTGTATGTATATCTATCGAAAGCACAATAGCCACGAGATTATAAAAAATGATCCCATGAATGTATATATGTATAAATAATCAGGTGAATAATAAAAAAAGTGTATGTACACTAGCTAGCCCTGATGGTTGCTCGACTCCCCAACATGTCTATCTAATAGTTGATCCTTAGCTCGAGGATGTGCTACACTCCATGAAAAATTCGGTTGCCTCATCGCTTGAGGGACATCCCAATGATAATGCATACAATAATATGTAGCCTTAGTCACTACCTCTCTGTATAATCGGGCATAAAATATTTGTATCTGTGATGTAGCTGTCATAGCCTCTAACTATTGTCATCGCTTGACCTCTTGTGCCAACTGCATATTTGAGGTCTGTTTGAGCTGACGCTCCTAATCCCTCTCTGTTGTAAGTGCCTGAACCTACTGCCGAGAGTGATCTCCCTCAACTGTCACCACCTGCAATTACTGTTGAATCTGAACATCACAGGGATCTAGCCCCGATGGTGGTGGCTGCACTAGTTGTTATATGGGAGGATACTGAGGTGGCTGTTGATGCAATGGTGGTGCACCTGGGACCTACCGTCATGATGTTGGCCATCATGGCCATCCTATCCTCTACCCTGACCATCTGGACCTCTACCCTATCCATCCTCTGGCTTCCCTCAACCTCTGCCTACTCCCCTCCCTCTCGGCCCACCTCGTGGAGGTATACCTATTGGATTTGTCAGTAGGGGGGTATAAACCATGCATCATATGTAGGCATCATTTGTGCATCTGCCTGTCCCTGATCATAGGACCATGGCCTTGCAACCAATTGTTCTGAAGCCCTCAAAAACCTTGTGGGTTGGGATTGTGTGTCTCTCATGCTTATTTGGAAAAAATGGTTGTGTAAGCATCATTGGGATTGTCCTACCTCTCGCCAAACTATCTGGCAACTCTATCAGGTAGGTACCTCTCAATCATGGTATGCTCTCAACCCTGCATATACCAAGTTTGTCAAGAAAAGAATAATTGTTTTACATAATCATACCATGCTGGCATCTGAAGACATGATCACCATCTGAACACTGTCATCTCATCAATGACTCTTCACCAGTACAGGATACTGATTTGTCCTGTGTGTTGAAGAGTGATGGCGCCTCTATACCTCCAAACGACTGAATTGTCTGGATCAACATCTACCATATGGAAAATTGGTCGAAGCACGATAATGTGCTCCCATGCCCATATATGAAGAAGGGTGACCCCTATACCAATCACTCTACCATCGTAGTACATGAAATCATGCATACCATGGTAAAGGGAGGCTAGCATCACTAGTCCCCATGCAAATTGGGTCCTCCGAAAAAGCATCCTGTGCCAAGCCAACCCCCATCCTAGATTGAATCCCTTGCTCCATCGATCTGGGGCAACCAACCCTGAAATCACTACACCAATGATCAATCTGAAGGTCGATACCTGACCTCTATACATCTTGAGGTCAATCTAGGAGTTGACCAAGATAATGGACTCCTGGTCAAGAACCTCATGACAGGCATCATATCCTGCATTATTTTCATAAATCATACACTCACCATGTATTGACAATCACAAAATCTGCCATACATCCTCCAATGTCATTTGTCGCCTCGTCAGTGGGTAAGTGGAATAATGAGGTCTCACTATGCCATTGCTCACATAGTGTTGTCATCATCGCCAAATGGGTCTGCAGGACAGGCATATATTAAACATGCCACAAGTTGATCTCTCCTAGGTGCTCCTATTGAAGCTCAGACAAATCATCAAGTCTGGACAACACTGTCAGCTGATGCTTGTAGGACATCAAAGGTTGGATAACCTCTTGCACTCACGAAGCACACAACGTCAAAATTTGCAAAAAATGGCTAATTTTGGAGTTTTTGTCCCCCAAAATGACAAAAGTGTTGCTATTTACGAAAGAGTCACTATATTTCAAATTCCAAACAGTGATGCTATATACATTCATATTGCAAATCATGACTAGTGTCGCTAATCACACCCACGTTGCTATTTAAAATTTGGAAACCCTAAACTCAAATTCCAAATTGGGCAGGTGCGTCGCTATTTACACTTGCACCACGATTTGAAATTTGAAAACCCTAAATCTAAATCATGAACTGCGTCACTCATTACAATAGTGTCGCTAAAAATGAAAATAGCATTGTCGATTCTCAAAATAACATCACTATATAGCGATGTTGCCCATACCCAAATTTCAAATTGCAATAAATGTGCTCAAAAGTCAAAATGCAAGTCAAGTTTCGTATCACATACTAATGGTCCTGTGCCTGGAGGCCTCTAGTTCTCTCAAACTCGGTCAGAAATGTGTCATGGGAGCACTCATTGTGCCATTTCATCAGGAGGTTAGAGCTCAAATTGCAAGAATTCTCTAAGGTGTGAATGCATAAATGAATTGAAAGTGACCCTTCATCACCTATTTAAGCTAAAAAATTAGGGGTTTTTGCCCTAATTTGATCATGCTGCTAGGGCTTTTTCATCAATTTCACCAATCTTTCCAAACTAAAGCTTATTTTGCACCTTTTTTGCATTTTTGGAATTTTTTTGCATCTTAGAGCCTTTTTCGGATCCCTGGAGCTTCATTTATACCTTTGTCAAGAAATCAACCCAAATTTAAAATTTTCACTTGATTTCTCGAGGGGGCAGGGAACCAACTTATTCCTTCTGCTGGGGAAATAGTGGGGCATCCAAAAAATTAAAAAAAAAATTATAATTTAAGCAACAAATTTTAATCCGAAAAGTGTCAGTCTTTGAACAAATGTAACATGTACCTCGCTTCAAAGAGGGAAAAAATGTAGACACTTAAAAATGTCCTAAATGGTATGATACACTAGAATCAGGTATACTAACATCATTTCGTCTTGAGACTCATCCTCTTTTCGCTTAATTGATTAAATTAGTCTAGCTATTTAATTAATTATGTCATTTGCATCTATTAACCTAATTAATTTAATCGGGTTAATTCACCCTCTTTTTATACTAACATTTCGTCCTATTAAATTAAATACATCAAGTTATTTAATTTAAATCCCTAAGTATTCTTATTTAATTAAATAACCCTAAGTTATTTAATTAAATATCATTTCACTTTCCCCCTTTTCATTAAACCACTTTATTTAATGAATATCATGAAATTCCCCTAATTGCATAAATTAAACCTTTTTTTAATTATCAATTACTCATTACATCTAATCCCCCCCCACTTGCAAGGGAATATTCCTCCTTTGCACATTCCTCCAAAAGAAATATTTCCATGGAATATTCCTTCCCCTTTTGCACATTAAAACTTTGTTTTAATTTGTTAAATATCTATTTTCCTCACCCATGAGAATATTCCAAAGAATATTTTCTCTCCTCACTCATTTAAAAAAAGAAATATTCTCTTTCATAACAAACTTTGGAGACTTCATGTGCAAGTTATCTTACAAGACTTATTGTGCAACTTAAAAGTGTGTTTGTTTGAAAGAATGAGAACCCTTGATTATTTCCTTGATCCATGTGATCATTGATTCTCATCCGTTGATGAGAATCCATGATCCATGTTTCATCTTTCCTTCATCCTTGACCATTGATTAACCTTTTAATCTCAACCCTTCATTTCTCATTTGTCCTCCTATAAATAGGTCACTATTTGGAGACAAATGGATCCATCTTTTTCAGAGCAAACTCATGTTGTTGAAATCACTCACACTCACACTCATATTTAGCACTTTTTTAGTATCATTTTAGCTTAATTACTTGCATTAATTATCTTACCTTTCATTAATGGATTCCATGGTAACATAGATGCATTCATGTAGCTTATTTGGTAATTAGGGTTTCAATCTTTTTATCTTAAAATCCATTTAGACTAGATTTTCACTCACACATCTTGATCATCTTAGCATAAATCATGTTAAAATAGCTTGCATCATGTTAGTTTAGCATTTAAATAATGTATCATCTCACATCTCACAATGGTTTCATTAGTTTTCTTCAATAAAATTAATTGAAACAAGCTCATTATCCAAGGGATTGGGAAAGGGTTGTCGTTCCACATCAACACAACACTAGTCCCCCAATAGGATGAGTTTCAATAGATAAGAATAGGTGTTTTGAAGCTTTCATAGTTTAACATGCTAAGTTTTTAATGGATTCCTAGTTTAGTGTTTAGTTGAATGATTTCTATTGGGATTAACGTTTAGTGGCATGATTATGCTTTGTATCCTCATGGATCAAGTTTAGTCAGCCCATACTAATCCATCAGTCACAATTGTAAAGGTATCATAGATAGTGGAAGTATAAATAATATAATATCATAGGATATGGTCAATAAATTAAATTTGACAAGGTTAGAACATCCAAGCCCATATAAAATCTCTTGGTTATAAGAATAACATAAGGTATTGGTGAGTGAATAGTTTTTAGTAAACTTAAACATAGGTACATATCATGATGAAGTAAATTGTATGATTATATGCTAATAGATGCATGGAATTTATTATTAGGTATATCATGGTAGTGTAATATAAATTATATACATGATGAGAGAGGAAATACACACAATTTGGTGAAGGATGGTAAGAAACATACTTTGACTGCATTGAAGGAAAGAGAAAACAAAGTTTGTGGTAATGTTGGAATTTTTTTAGTGGATGGAAAGAAGTTATTATATGGTCTTAGACATGAAAATTTATATTTTTTATTTATTTCCATGGCATGTGGTGTCAAAAGTGGAGAAGAAGGGCCAAGGAAAGAAATTCTAGACTTGTTGACAGAGTACATAAATATCATATCAAATAATATGATAAAATAATTATCACCAAAAAGGAGCATCAATTATCATATGGATTTAATTATGGGAGTAAGTGTACCAAATACATTGTCACATATGATAGCACTCACAAAGAAAATGTAAGAGCTATTAAACAAGGGTTTGACCATAGAAAGTTTAAGTCCATGTGTGATACTCATGGTACTTCTAGAAACAAAGAAAGGTGATGAGTGGATAATGTGTACATATACTCTAAAAAAATAAATAAGAGCACAAAAAGTATAGATTCCTATCACCAAGAATGAATTATTTGAGTTGCACAAAGTACTTTACCAAGATAGATTTGAATAGAAATTATCACCAAATAATAATAAAATAAGGATATGAGTGAAATATTATATATAAGAAAAAGTAAGGATTGTATGAATGGTTGAGTATGACATTTAATTACACACTTAATATATTTATAAGATTTATGAATGAAGTGTTGAAGTCATATTTAGATAAGTTTTTGTGAAATTTTTATATGGATTCAATATTTTGATTTTATTAAGACTAAGGACAAACATTTAGAGCATATCAAAATTAGTATTAGAGAGACCAAGAGGAAAATTTATTGACCAATGCAAGAAAGTGTAGTTTTATGATGTAAGAATTGGTATACTTTGGATTCGTAATCTTAGTTGATCATTTAAAAATGGACCTAGAGAAGATAAAGGCAATTATTAAATATCCTAAACCAATGATTGTTGAAGAGGTGATAAGTTTCCATGGATTAGTTATTTTTTCTAAAAATGCATTAGAAATGTTAGTGGTATTTGTACATCAATAACATATACTATGAGAGAATATAAGAAGGAATTTAGGTAGACATCAACCATAAATAGAAGTTTTAATTTATTGAAGAAGAAAGTGGTAAAATAATCAATATTAATATGGCCAAATTTTGATAAGGTATTTTAAGTTGATTGTGATACAAGTAGAAGCATAATTGGAGTAGTATTAATTCAAGAAGGTAGACTAGTAGTATATTTTAGTAAGAATTTAAATGATGCAAGTAGAAGATACTCAATATACAATTAGTAAATTTATGCTATAATTCAAGCAGTGAACAAGTGGAGATATTACTTATCATCTAAATAATTTGTGTTGTAGATAGATCATCAAGAATTATAGTAATTGAATACTCAAGGTAAGATGAATTAGAGAAATGGGAAAAGGTTGAATTTATGTAAAGTTATTCTTTTGTATTAAAGCATATGATTGGAAAGTCAAACAAAGTTGCAGATTTCTTAAGTAAGAGAAAATCTACCAACATAAATGACAATGGAATTATTAGGATTTGATGAATTGAAGAATTTATATGAATTTGTTTTGGATTTTTCATAAGCATGGAAATAATGTGAATAAATTGTAACTTGGATAGAATTAAGTAGCTTAATTATTTAATTTAGAATTACATGTTTGTCAAATATAGTCAATTGTATATTCCTAGAAGCTCAATAAAAGATAATCTAGTAAAGGAGAAGCATAGTAATCAAATAGTAATATGTTTTTGAGTAGATAAGATAGTGTCATTAGTAAGTAAAATTTACTTTTAGTCATGTATGTATAAATATGTCAAGAAGTATGTTTATAGTTGTAGAAATTGTTGAGTTACAAAAGGAAGCAATCAAAATTTTAGGTTGCAACATCCATTACCAATTTTAAGGATACCTTGGAAAGATATAAGAATTGATTTTTTATTGGGTTCTAAAAAGAACACATAGAGAGAACAATTGTATATTTGTGGTATTTGATATATTTGCTAAGATGGATCATTGTGTAGAATGTAAGAAGACAAATGATGAGTATATTTAGTTAATATATTCTTAGGCAATTTGAGAGATTGCATGTGTTGCCAAAGAGTATATGATTAGAAAGAGACACTAAATATTTTAGCTTTTGGAAGACAATTTGGAAGAAGGTGAAGATATAGTTAAAGTCTATTTTATCCTATATATTGCTGGATAAACACATGGTGAATAGGAATTTAGGAAATTCATTGTGATTTCGAGTAGAAAAAAAGATAAGAATTTGGGGTATGATTCTATCAAAAGATAAGTTTTCCTGTACTAATTTTATAATTAAAACTACATGGAATACACCACTTCATGAAGTATATGGTAATAATCCAAATATTATATAAGAGTTGATAAAACTTAGGGAAAAAGAGAATATAAGCATAGTAGTATAATAATTTATATATCACATATTAGAAGTAAATGAAGAGGTAAGAGTATAATTGAAAGGATAAATTTTAAATACAAAGAGAAGGCTGATGAGAAGAGAATACATAATGAGTTTATGGTAGATGATGAAGTGATGCTATTTATAAGGAAGGATATATTCCCTAATGAAATATATAGTAAGCTAAAGGTGAAGTATTTTGGTCCTTGGAGAATTATCAAGAAGTTTGACTCTAGAAGTGCATATGAAGTGGAGTTACTATAAGGTATGGGTATATCACCAATATTTAAAATTTTAGATTTGTATGAGTAGCACAGAGAGTAAAAATAAGATAGAGCATAAGTAGATTGGAAAAAATACTAGAATAGTAGAAGGAAGAAATTGAGGATATACTTGACAATAGAATTTAAAAGAGCACTAGAAATAAGAATCATGAATAATATTTGATGAAATTGAATGCAAGGTTGATTTAAGACTCAACATGAATACCTAGAACTAAGGTAAACCATTTTGGTTCTCCTCTAGCCATCCAAAATTGAGGGATTCACTTTTCAATTACTTTATAAGTCTAGTGAGGAGCATCCAAGTGTAAGAGCAATCTTGCATCACCTACAACATATTTTTCATATTTTGTATTTTGTATGGTTCCTAATAAAGTTTCAATCATCATATTTTCACCACAAGAGATAATTCTAACCTACAAAGAAATATTTAGGTGCAAGACTCATTTCCAAGAAAATTAAAGTTCTAGTTCAATATTACACATATAAGAGCTTTAAGGTAGATTATCCTACACTAATGTCAAGTTGTTTCTCAAAAAAATGTTGTTAGTTGAAAATTATGAGTTATTCAAATCCTTAAACAATACCTATTTGAGTATGTGATAAACACTCAAGATTCACACTAAAATTTGAATATATCTATAGGCTTATTGGTTCCTAGGAGTTTTATATTCTAAACTATGTCAAGATTCATTTCATATCCTCTATTGTATTCATTATATAAGGTTCCATTCTACATGTTTCATAGTTACACATTTCATGTTTCCATCTTTAATCTACCTTGCAGCTAATGAAAATAACTATAGATGATAAGTATCACCATATAAATATTACTCTTAATCATTTCAAAGATAATTAGCTAGTAGTTAGCATAGAAAACTTACCCTAGCTCACCATTTAATTTTGATAATTCATTTGGTAGCATATTAAATATCATTGGAATATATAACATAAGATAATTGTAAGTTGTGTACTAATTATTCTCATGCATCATTAAAGGTTGAGGCCTTATACTCTAAGTCATTGTAGGATAAAATATTATATTATTATTCAATTGTCATATAAATTAATTTTCTAATATGTATTTGTTGAATGCACAAGACAACTGAGAGGGGGGTGAATCGATTGTACCTTAAAACTTCTAAACCCTCACAAACATTCAGATCCACATTAATCCAATTAACCCTTAATATGAGAGCAATTTATCATGAAAGAAAATAACATAAACAAAACCAAATCAACACCATACACAAAAAAACACCATATTTACATGGAAAACCCAAGGAGGGAAAAACTATGGTGAGGATTAGATCACAATATAAAGTAATATCAACACTGATTACAAAGGGCTCACTTCTGGAGGGCTCGCTACCCAAAAGAAAGAAAGGCTCACTGCTAGAATAGAAAAGAAGATAGAGAAGAGTGTTACAATGAGAAAATCATCTTAATGTAGCAGGAAAGTCCACCACAACATCACCAAAACCTTCACAATCTTACTCAAGAATTGTAGACACCTTTTGCTCACTGCATCCAGTAATCTAGCACATTAAAGCTCACACTACACTTCAAAAATTTGTACCTCACAACTCTAAAATTTGCATCACTCACATCTCACACTTCTATCTTATCATCCCTCAACCAACACCAAAACATTCCTACAGTGGAAAGGAATGAAGGAAGACCACAACACACCTTAGCTAGGACCTAAATCCACTCATACATGCCATTCCATGCTTCCGCAAACACTGAAGCAACTTCACAATTAGTGTAAACACCCAAGGTTGGCTAAACCTATGTTAACACCATCAAACATTTAAGTACATGCTTCCTCAAATCCAAAGATGACTCATGGAAACCACACCATGCTTGAACACGATCTAGAATATTCCAAAAACACCTTGAAATACAACAAATTCCTTCGCAACAACTTTCACTTGAAGAATGTACACACCCAGTACACTCAAAAAAAAATTCATACACTACAATATAAGAAACTAGCTTTTGAAGCACCACTCTATGGAGAAATGCAGGGTAAAAACATTTCTCCCAGAAACCTTTGTAATACACAATTCACAACCCTTCCTCTGAACAATGATCTAGCACGCCAAATTCTACATGCAACACCTCTGATCAACATATCCAAACCGCACAAGAAGATCTTCAACATAGAAGAAATGTAGAGACAAACTAGAATGTTACTTTGCAACATAAAACACCACTACAACACACTATTTCCTCTTTTTATTAAAATTTTCTCAAAAGCACTTAGAAACCAAGCATTAGAGACACATCCTCAATATCTTCAACATTTCCTCATCACCACCAAGCCAACTGCAACCTTACATCCATAGTTAGAAGCTTATCAAAGAAACACTAGAGGTTGACACTAGTAACTTACTAATGATAACATAATGCAACTAATAAAAGTATCATCAAAGAAAACAACAACTCAACACCAACTGTTCACACTCTTTCAACAATATCTTGCTTATACAGTTGATGTCAATGATAACACAAGCTTGTTGACATCAATGACAATACCAACTACACATACTTGCAACAATCTCCCACTTTGTCATTGATGACAACACACGATGTGAAAAACCATCAACAACAAACACAACAAATGTAATCATCAATACTTTGCTTCATACCAACTCATTATCTCTTTTCTCCCCCTTACACAACTAATTGCTTTCTCCCCCCCTTTGATAACTAACACATTTCTTTTTCACATGACTCTCTTCCTTGAACATTTTTCACATTGCTCTCTCTCCCCCTTTGACATCTATGAAAAAGGGAAAAATATTTGCATCACTCATTGTCCCCCTTTGACATTAATCATATTGTTTACCATTGCTCTGTAACTCCCTTTCCTTCACTACTCTACATACTCCCCCTTATGAGCACACCAAACTGCATCAATCAACAACCACTGCATAATGAAAAATCTCGCATCCTTACTACAACAACCAATAATGCCACTACCTAGTCCCCTTGAGAGGTTGCCACTAACATCAGTCTAGACCAAGGAATGAATCTTGAGATCCACTAGATTGATGCATCTCCTTATGCATCTAGTTGAAAGAAGGAGAGGCAATAACCCCTAACTTCTCTTAGAGATACTCAAAAGTATCCTTGGGAAGATCCTTATTGAATATGTCAACAACCTGATCCTTTGTAGGCACACATTCAAGCTTCACTTCATTCTCCACAACCTTTTATCTCAAAAAGTGATAATAGATTGAGATATGCTTTGTCCTTGAATGCATTACCAAATTCTTTCATATATTGATAACACTTGTATTATCATAGAAGATAGAAATTAGTTCATCATACAACACTTTGATATCCTTTAATGTTTGCCTCATCCACAAAATTTGTGTGCAGAAAGATGTTGCTGTAATATATTCAACCTCTACAGTAGATAAAGATATTGCATCTTCTTTCTTGCTTAGCCATGACACCAATTTGCATCCAAGAAATAATGCACCACCACTTGTACTTTTCCTGTCATCTACACAACCAACCCAATTTACATCTGTGTAAGCACTCAGAGTAAAGTAAGTATCCTTTGGATACCACAAGCCATGATCTAGAGTTCCCTTCAAGTAACTAAATATCCTCTTTAATGCTACAACATGTGACTCTCTAGGATCTTCTTGAAATCTAGACACGAGACAAACTACATGCATGACATATGATCTAGTAGCAGTTAGATATAGCAATCCTCCAATCATTGATCTATACTTGGTATGATCAACATTAGGAGATTCATCATTCTTGCTCAGCTTGAAACTATTAACCATAGAGGTACATACTAGTTTAGAATCTTCCATTCCATAATTCTTCAACATTTCCATGACATACTTTGCTTGTGAAGTACAAATATATTTATCTGTTTGATTGATTTGTAGCCCAAGGAAGAAATTCATCTCCCCAAAAATTGACATTTCAAATTCTTTTTGCATCTCTTCTGCAAATTTCTTACATAGCTTCATTTCCTCCAAAAATTATTTCATCAACATACACAACCACAATCAAGATTTGATCTTTTTCAAATTTGAAGTAGATATTGCTATCTGCAATACCTTTATTTAATCCTTGTTGTAACAAGTACCTATCCAACCTTGCATACCAAGCCCTAGGAGCTTGCTTCAACCCATATAATTCCTTCTTCAATCTACAAACCATATCTAATTTATCTGATAACTAAAATTCTTTCGGTTGTTCTATGTGTAATTCTTCTTCCAACTCTCCATTCAAGAAAGCAAACTTCTCATCCATTTGATATAATTCAAAATATTTATGTGCTGCAAAAGCCAAAAACATCCTGATAGCTTCCATTCTTGCCACCAAATAAAATGTTTCTTCAAAATATATTCCTTCCACTTGTGAGTAGCCTTTACACACAAGCCTTTCCTTGTCTCTTACTACTTCTCCACTCTCATTTAGTTTGTTTCAGAATACCCACTTAGTTCCAATCACATTATTTTTTTCTAGACTTGGGACAAGTTCCCAAGTTCAATTTTTCTTAATCTACATTAGTTTGTTTTTCATATCCTTGATTCAATACTCATCCTTGCATTCTTTAATCACTGTTTTAGGTTCAACTTCAAAGAGTAAACATAGATTTACCTGTTATTTAGCAAATTTCCTTCTTGTCAGTATATCTTTGCTCTTATCACCAATGATCTATTCTTCAAAATGATTATTTTGCACATACTTAGGAGTTTTAAGAATCTTTTTTGGAGCTTCTTCCTCTTCAATTTACACTTCTTTTTCCTTAGATTTTTCTTCTTCTCTATAAGAAGACTCATCTAATTCATATCCATCTATCACCAATGAATTATTTTGTAGGTCTTCATCAACCTTGACACTTTCACTCTCAAAAATCTTTCTTAGCCTCTTTTTATAGCACCAGTAAGCTTTGCTTTCAGTAGAATATCCAAGGAAGATACCTTCATCAGACGTTGCATAAAACTTTCCTAATTTGTCTTCATCTCTTCTGATATAGAATTTTCTTCCAAACAATATAAAGTATTTGACAATAGGAATCCTTCCATACCATAGCTCATAAAGAGTCTTTGTGTTGTTTTCTCTTGTTTTTACTCTATTAAGTATATAAACAACACTATGAATTGCTTCTCTCCAGTAGAATTTTGGTAGATTTTCTTCTTTCATTATCATCCTTGCGGCTTCTTGAACATTCCTATTCTTTCTTTCAACCGATCCATTCTATTAAGGAGTCCTAGGGGTAGATAAATTCCTCTTTATTCCATGATTCTCACAAAAGATGCTAAACTCATTGGAAGTGAACTGTCCACCTCTGTCAGAACTCAAAAATTTGATTTTTATATCTATTTCATTCTCAACCATAACTTTGAATGCTTTAAACTTATCTAAGAATTCTAATTTTTCTTTGAGAAAAGTAACCCATGTCATTCTAGAATAATCATAAATCGATAGCATGAAATACATGTCACCTTGAAGAATTCTTACTCTGGTAGCACCACAAAGATCTATATGCACCAACTCTAATAGTCCGGTAGAAGATTGTTCTTTGACTTTGAAAATTCTTCTTGCTTGATTTCCAACTTGACATTCCTTACAAACAACATTGGTAGGCTTAGTAATCTTTAGTAGATCTCTCATAACTTGAATTGAAATTATTCTCACTAGGCTATCAAAATGACACATTCTTCCATTTCATAGCCAACTCTCATTGATCTGAGTCATGAAACAATAACCATCAACACCTTTGAGCTGATAGAATTTTCCAATTGTCCTTCTAGAAATAATCATAGTTTTAGAGCCTTTTTTTGTCTCATAGCCATCATCCTAAAACATAAGATTGTATCCTTTTCTACACATTTTTCCAACACTCAAGAGGTTATGTATTAAACCCTTAACATAAAGAACATCATCAGTATTAAGTTTTCCATCAAAATTGATTGAGCCTTTTCCACATTTCTTAGTAGATGTATCATCACCAAACCTAACTAGTCCTACATATTTTTCAAGTTTAACAAACTTACTCTTATCACCAGTCATATGATTAGAGCATCCATTGTCAATGATCAAGTAGTTCTTCTCTTGTCTAGCATGAAAAGCAAATACCAATGTGCCTTCAACATTAGTACTTTATTCTGGAGCACATTCCTTCACACATCTCTCAAAGTTAGCAAAATTAGTTTCATCTTTTAAAGCTATGAATAAGCATTCACCATCTTCATCATCTCTATAATTATATTCATCATTAGATATACTTGCATCTTCTCTAGCATAATAACATTTCTTAATAATCTTACTTTTGTTCTCCCTATTCTTGTCATTCAAAGCTCTATTTGGACATATTGAAGCATAATGACCTATCTTTCCACAACTGAAATATTTGTAAGGAAAATTACATCTGTACTTTCCAGTACCCTTTTTCATTCTTCTCACAAAGTTAGCTTCTACATCATCAAGATCCTCTTGATATGATTCCACAGTCTTCTTTGATTTTCTAGCCTTAAAAGCAATCTCAACCTTTACACTACTTGTACCAAATTCTCTCATTTAATAAGAAGTTAAAGAACCATACAACTGATCTATGATATATTGATTCAAAATTTGTAATTCTTCAATAGAAAAAACTTTGACTATAAGCTTTAGGAAGATTTCTAAGTACCTTCTTTACCACTTCTTCTTCTTTTAGTTCTCCACCAAGACCTCTGATGTCGTTGACAACTTCATCCACCTTCTATAAGTAGCTTTTGATGTTTTCATCTTCATACATTCACAAGATCTCAAACATGATCTTCAAATTCTGCATCTTATCTTGCTTGACCTTATCATCTCCTTCATAAATGCATTCTAACTTTACCTAAATTTCTCTAGTAGTTTTTAGATTCATAACTTTCACCAATTTAGAATTAGCAAGATCACTTAAGAGAGCATACATTGCTTTACCATTGTTTTCATAGTCCTTGATCTCATTAGTAGTACTTGGACCATTCACAAGTATAGTGTATCTAGTCTCAATAAAATTCCATATTTTAAATCCAAGAGAAACCAAATAACCTTCCATCCTTGTCTTCCAGAATGCATAGTTTGATCCATAAAATAGGGGAACAAATTTATTGTGCACCATCCTAGATCTACCTCAAGCGGTTAAGCTTTCTTCTAAGGAACCTTGCTCTGATACCAATTGTTGAATGCACAAGACAATTAAGGGGGGGGGGGGGTGAATCGGTTGTACCTTAAAACTTCTAAACTCTTACAAACATTTAGATCCACATTAATCCAATTAACCCTTAATCTATTAGGGATTTATCATGAAAGAAGCGAATAACATAAACAAAACTAAAACAACACCATACACAAAGAAACACTGGATTTATGTGGAAAACCCAAGGAGGGAAAACCATGGTAAGGATTAGCTCACAATATAAAGTAGTAATATCAACACTGATTACAAAGGGCTCACTACTAGAGGGCTCATTGCCCAAAAGAAAAAAGAGGCTCACTACTAGAATAGAAAAAGGATAGAGAAGAGTGTTACAATGAGAAAATCATCTCAGTGTAATAGGAAATTCCACTAGAACATCACCAACACCTTCACAGTCTTACTGAAGAATCATAGACACCTTATGCTCATTGCATCTAGTAATCTAACACATTAAATCTCGCACTACACTTCACAAATTCGTACCTCACAACTTTGAAATTTGTATCAATCGCATCTCACACTTCTATATTGTTATCCCTTAACAACTCAACACTTATTTATACCATCTTCAACCTTGAAAACACTCTCCAAGGTCAGCTATGCACCTCAACTGTACAAGTTCAAATTAGATTGGCACCAAAACATTCCTGCGATGGAAAGGAATCAAGGCATACCACAACACACCTTAGCTAGGACCTAAATCCACTCATACATGCCACACCATGCTTTCAAAAACATTGAAGCAACTTTGCAAGTAGTGTAAACACCCAAGGTCAATTGAACCTGTGTTAACACCATCAAACATTTAAGTGCACTCTTCCTCAAAAAAAAAACCACGCTTGAACATGACCTAGAATATTCCACAAACACCTTGAAATCCAACAAATTACTTTGCAAAAACTTTCACCTGAAGAATGTATACACTCAATATACTCAAATAATTATGCCATACACTAGAATACAAGAAACTAGTTTCTGAAGCACAAAACACAAAAAACTTCATCTAAAGAAAGATACAAATAATATCAACATACTTCCAGACCCACAAGACTTGAAACCACTTAGAAATACAAAGCAAAACATTTCTTCCAGACACCTCTGCAATACACAATTCACACATTGGTGAACACACCTTCCTCTACACAATGATTCAACACACCAAAATTTGAATGCAACACCTCTGAACACATCTAATCGACATTTCCAAACCACACAAGTAGATCTTCAAAATAGAAGAAATGTGGAGCCAAACCAAAATTCTACTTTGCAACATAGAACACCATTGCAACACATTGTTTCCTTAGTTTATTCAAATTTTCTCAAAAGCACTTGGAAACCAAGCACTAGAGACACATTATCAACATCTTTAGTACTTCCTCATCACCACCAAGCCAACTGCAACCTTACATCCATAGTCAGAAGCTTATCAAAGCAACATTAGAGGTTGACACCAATAACGTACTAATGACAACATAATGCAACTAATCAAAGCATCATCAAAGACAACAACTCAATACCAACTTCTCACACTCTTGCAACAATCTCTTGCTCATGCAGTTGACACCAATGACAACACAAGCTTGTTGACATCAATGACAACACCAACTGCACATACTTGCAATAGTATTTATATTTGGTTGTATGATTGGATAATCTTCAACTAGACCCTTTGATCACAACTACATCAATTATATAATAAATTAATCACAAAGCATGTATATTATTATGTTATTCTAAATAGATCTTACTCTCTTCCTTTTTTTGTAAGTAATAGATAATTTAAACTAAATCATCATATTCAAGCATAATATCACATATACATAATATACATGAATAAACTTTAACAAGACCTTAGTTAGGGTTTATTCACATATAAAGCAATGTAAAACATAATAACTATAGAAAACCAATACTCAACCATGGTAACATCTTTCAAAGTCAAATGATACTGAAGCTTTCAAAAGGAGAAGAAAATGAACAAGAACTTACCTAGATAATGAGTCTAATCCCACCAAAACACAAAAAAAACACACATTGGACTTGATCCATCCTTCATAAATGATATATATCACATAATTTGTATAAAAAAATAATATTAAAATATGTGATTAATCCATCATCATTTTATTATGAACACATTGTCTCAATGAGAAAACTCTAGTGTCCCCTCACACAAAGACTTCTATCATTACTCCACTTTTATGATTAGACTCTTCGTCAATAAATTTTGGTGGTTTTATTCAACCAATTCATCAATTTAAGTTTGAACATTTAAGCTATTTTGTCCTCTATTAATTATGCCAAGAGATGTAACCTACAATGGTAGAAGGGGAGAGAAGTATCTAATGTCATTACCATGAAAAAGCTAGTTTTAGAGCTTACATTTATTCTTCAAATATAAAGACATCAATATTTTAAAACATAAATTAATATAGAACAATTAAAAGTAACACAAGCATATAATATTTATAACATTTTTCGAAATAAAAATTAAACAAAATAATTACCCAAATAATAAATGATGACTTTATGAAAAGTAAAATTAAAAATTGCACACAAAAATAAAACATGTATACTACCAAAAATAATTTTTCAAATTAAAAAATAAAGTTAAAAATAAATAAAATAAAATTTTATATATCCATATTATATAATAAATAAAATAATTGATATTTTTTAAATATACATATTTAAGATATCTATATTATTCTTATTACCAAAGAATATATATATATATATCTTTCTCCTAAAAAAATCCTTCACAATTATACAAATGTGTATATACTGTTATATTTTATTTTAAACTAATTATTAATCTATTTTAATATATAAAACTTTAAAAGTATTTTGACACTCCTATCTAATAAACTATAAATACCTACCAACCACTTTATTATTATCCATTTATGCTCTTTGTATTCTTTTGTCTTTGATTAATAATTTTTTTCTTGTCTTTCCTAAAAAAATTAATGATGATGATCTTTATTTATCAACAAAGTATACATCACTTTTAGTTTAATAATAATACTAAGTTATTTTAACAAGAAACATGGTTCTAATATGCTGTTACAACATTACTTTCATATGATTTGACCTAGTGCAACATAAAAAATATTTTATCTTAAAAGATAATGGAATGCTTACATTAGATTATACTCCCAAAAGATTTTTTATTCTTTATTTTTGGTTAAATTCTCCTCATGTCATTTTTCTTCCCTTTTGGTCTACCTTTTTAAGCTAAATGCAATTACTTTAATATCATGAAACCTTAAAATATTACAAATAAAGTCAATAAAATAACTTTCATAATGTTATGATTTATATTATAATTGTTAACATATTCTCGTATAGATTTTCAATGCCACCTTTTTATATCATGTACGAAGAGTATAAATAGAACACTTCATAGGGTTTTTAATGATTTCTTAAAAATGAATATTTATTTGAATTAACTAATTTATAATGAATAAATAATTTTAAAAAGTTAGATAATATTATTGAATAAATGTATGAGATTCAAATTAATAAAATGATATCTTTTAGTTTTTAATTTGATGTTGATTTGATTATAATAGATGTCAGTAATTAATTTGTTGATATGTTAGAAAAGTAGGACTTGTTTGATGATTAAAAAAGTATATTATTCAAATTTACTTCAACATCTATGGAACTAATCTCTATGTCTATGTTGCAAGTATGTGCAGACTGGTGTTGTCATTGATGTCAACAAGCTTGTGTTGGCATTGGTGTCAACTATATGTGTTGAGAGAGATTGGTGATGAACAGTTGGTGTTGTCTATGCTTTAATTTTTTGTAGTATGTTGTCATCAATTAAGCTACTAGTGTTAACCTCTATTGCTACTTTGATAAGCTTCTATCTATGGTTGTGATAGTGTTGAAGATGTTGTGGATGAGTCTCTAGTGCTTGGTTTCCAAGTTCTTTTGAGAAAATTTGATAAAAAGAGGAAACCGAGTGTTGCAATGTTGTTCTAGGTTACAAAGAGTTGTTCTGGTTTTGCTCCACATTTCTTCTAGGTTGAAGATCTACCTATGCGATTTGAGTATGTTGATGACAAGTGTTCAGAGCTGTTATATTTGTTACCTGATTTTGCTTCTAGCTAAATTAGGTAGACTTATGATTGTGTTTGCATTTAAACAATAAAAGGTACATATCATTTTCTGCTAAGTTTCATCCATGCGCATAAAAGAGATTATCAAAAGATTGAATTATTACAGTCATGCAATTGCATACAATAGAAAAGAGAGTCAACATTTATTGCAAATGTAGTCTTTATTGATAATCATAAGTGTATAGTGTCCCTCACAAGCCGAGGGACTGACTATTTTAATGCATATAAGGAAAAAACTATACATTTACAGATAAATAAAAGAATGCACATAAAGAGAAGGGGGACCTGTCATTGCTTGAATGATGAATCCTGGTTGCCTTGTCCTGCATCATCTTTAGTCTCTCCCACTTGTCCTACTTCTAATTGTTGTTTTCCCTTGCTGCTCCTAGGTTCCCTGCATCTGTAAGAAGAGTGTTGTTAGAGCAATGAAGGGTCACCAATCAAAATATGTGCAAACATCCATAAACATATAATCTGATCTTCATAAACATTAAAATAGCTAGCATATCATAGATGTCCAAGAAAAAAAGAGAGTTATCAAACACACCTATCATATGCTTTGTTTATCTAACATATTTGCTCCTTGTACAAATATAGGACATATCTTTGTTACGGTTTTGTTTCAGCTGACTACAACATGTGGATTAAAATGTGGCTCCCATGAGGGTTGAGCCCAACATGCTGCCCTCTTGTGTTTTAGGAGGGATAGGAAATTGAGCAACTTGATCAAAATGATGACAAACCTATTCTTGATGCATTAAATCAACATGGAATCATACTAGTTGATCAAATTTCATTATCATATTCAAATGATGCAACAAAAACTAGGTGAATTATCAAGAAGGGTTACTCTTCATATTTTCACAATGAACCGAATAGTAGGCTGCCATCATGGTCCTCAACAACTTTTTCTTCTTGAAAATCTTACTCTACTGGATATGTCTTTCAATCTTCTTAAGTGGATCCAAAGTCAAGTTAAACAGTGACAAGTGGAGCTTTATTTGATTATGGATATGGAATTTTATTGATAGATGCATCAAGTTCAATTATAGAAAAGGGTTATAGTTCAAGCTTTTTCTATGTGACTGGAAGGAAAGTTGCTTGCATATAATTTATGGTAAAATTTGCATTGTATTTCTAGAGGTTATTGGGCATCATACAATGGATAGAAAGCAAGTCCACCTAAGAAGGAAGGTGCATCAATGGTTTGCATAAGACAGAGCTAAGACAAGTGATATAGGACAGTGACATATAAATGACAGCAACAGTGTTAAAGGGGAGTGAAAATCCAATTTAAGGTATGTATATGACAGACTTGCTTGGTGTCTTGAATCTCCTTACAAGAATGATGATAGTGGAAGCAATAGTGATAGAAGTATAAGGGTTCAATCTAGGTAGCCATCATGCTTTGAGTGAGAAGTTTACAATGTGTGAAAAAAGAAGATACTTATGTTTGGAAAACATTGCAAGCAAAAACCTGAGAATGCATCAAAGACCAAGAATAAAGTTTTCTGGTCATGCCATTTTATCATTTCTTCAAAATATAATAAATAAATCTTATTCATAAAGCAGAGATATACTATGGAAAAGACAAGAGAAAATCCACTTTTTGTTTATGAAAATAAAACCCTCAAAATTACTGAGGCCATAGCAGACACGTAAATGAATTAGATATACAAAATGAAGACCATGACCTACAAGTTAATGAAAAGGGGTATTGCAAATGAAAGGAATGCAAATAGATGCAAGCTAGTTTGTCTTTTGCCTAGAATACTTTTATACAAGGAAAGCAAGCAAAATAGAGGATGGCTTTAAAAGGAAAAGGTGGTATTTGTGAAGGAATGAAAAGCTGCATGGAGTCTTTGACTCATACCCATACGGTGCAATGGCATTGAGTCATTTTGCAAACCATTTTTCTTCACATGTAGCAGCATTGCCTTGTGGAACGGTTGACAAAGATAGTTTTGGTTTCAATTGAATAACCTCTCATGAAATGACATTCATATTACAATCTTGCAAAATCTTATCATAGTAAGAGATTATTTCAAGAAATGTAGAAGATAAAACCCTCGAACAGAGGCATGAAAGTGAAATGTAGAATAGGGTCGAGCCACAACATGGTTATCTTCTTAATGGCCGAATGCAAAATGCATTTGAAAATGAAAAATCAGAAATCCACAACAGGCCAAACCTAATACAGAGTATTTATCATCATTCCCAGAGAATACAAAATACGAAGATGCACAGAAAAAAATCAAACATATTCATCATTTCATTTCCTTCTAGAGCTCAAATTGAGCTTATATTCACAAAAAATGGAAAAGAGTGCAAGATTTCATGCACAAAGGCTTACCTAGCTCGTAGCTCCAGCTAAACCCTCGACTCCATGAAGCTCAACCTTGGCGGCACAAAATGCACAGTGGATTTTATTATTGCCAAAATGAATGAAATGAAATGAAAAATGTGTGACTCGAGTCTCTTTTAGGGTTTCTTTACCCTAATATTGGTTAGCCAAGCTTAGGCATTTTCTATTTTTATTTTCTTTTATTTTCTCCATAACTATTGCCATGTTTTTCCTAGTATCATAAACTTATGCAAGGTGGCCCCTTTAAGACTTGTGCTTATTTTGTTTTCCCAAGGATGGCTGAGTTTGGGCCTTTTCCTTTTCTTTTGCAATACAAAACAATTTGAAATGTAAAGAACATTATTTAAGTGATATTATTACAAATCACTTATTTAAATGTTTTATTTATTGCAAACTAAAACATTTGTTGATAGAGCATGTGCTTTTAAGATTTAGTCAAAGGACGTTTAGTTGAGTCCCGTGCTTTGCAAACACACTAAAGGTGTGAGTCAAAGAAATTTAGAGGATCTGACCAACATGTGGAAAGCATGAGGGTTGCTTTGACTATATTTTTGGAGGAAATGAGTGCATTTGGGGACAGTTTATCATGCTTTTCTTGTGGGTCAAGTTATGGCTTGACTTTTTCCACTTTGGAGGCATTTTGGAGGATTTTTGGAAGCTTCTTTTTTGGCCTTTCTGCTGCATCCGACTAGGAGTTTCTAGAAGGATATGTGTGAGATAGTTGTTTAAAAAATTGCTTAATTATCTTCAAACTTAAGGTTTTCAGGGAGTTCTTTCTTTCTAGCAGTGTGGTAGCTCATTTTCTAGAGTTATCTTTTAAGCAAGAGTAGATTGTAACTCTTTTGACAGATTTGTATAGTAGTTCATACCTTGGTTTTAATAGAGATAAGCACTTTGACCTTCTCATTTTTCTATTTCATTGTATGTATTTTGATTATTTGATGCAAATGCTTGTGAATTTTATCATTCCTAGTTTTCTATCTCATCAATGGCATCTTTAAATAAAATGAATATGTAGTTGCAGGTTGTAATTGTGTTGTGTAGCAGAATGTTTTAGTTGTAAAAGTTTTCTTTCCTTCTACGAGTGTGCATTGCAGCCTTCTTGCAAAATACTAATGCAAAACATATCAATGTTGAGTTGTGTTTATCAGGCTTACAGTTAAATAACTTGTGTATGCAAGATGTTTTACGAGTTTTGGTTAGTGTTTGGTGTATCACCCTTTAAAGCTTTCAGTTAAGTTTTATTTTCATGTTACTCTCTTACTCTTTCCTCAGAAAAGCATTAGTTTAGCAGTAGTTTAGGTGACACCAATTAGGAGCTAGCCTTATCTGGAGGTCCACTCCAAGCTTAGGTGACCCACAGACTAGGAGTGTTCCCATGTTGCTCCAAATTTGCTAATTTCCACAACTTGGCAGGGTTGCAAATTTGAAGAGTTAACAATATTCAAGAGATATAGTATGTTGGATTGTCATACAAAAGAAGTTGTGCTCACCAGTGTGTGACTACACACTACATAGGTGTTTGGGAGAAATGTTTTTTCTCTATGTTTCTCCGTAGTTATGCTTCAGGTCTTGTGATTTTGAAGGTGTGTAGATGGTGTTGGTAGTTTACCTTATATAAGAGGATTTGAGGTTTGGTTCTTCAGAAGATGGTTTTTCAAGTGACAGTGTTTGGTAGAGTAGTTTGAGTGTACTAGGTTTGTACATTCTTTATGTGGAAGTTGTTGCAAAGGAGTTTGATGGATTTCAAGATGTTTGAGGAATATTCTAGATTGTGTTCAAGTGTGGTGTGTGGTTCGCAATTCATCTTTGGGTTTGAAGAAGCATGTACTTAATTGATTAATGGTGTTTGCACAGGTAATGGTCAGCTTGGTGTTTACACTACATGTGAAGGATAAATATTGTTTGAGGTAGCGTGTGATTAAGTGGTGTTGTTGATTTGGATCCCAATTAAGTTTTGATGTGGTCCGCATTCACTTCTATCTGCCACAGAAGTGTTTTGGTGCTAACCTAATTTGAATTTGCATATTTAAGGTGCATTGCTGACCTTAGAAAGGGTTTCAAGGTTGAGGACAGTATAAGTATGAGTTGAATTGTTGAAGGAGGTAAAGATAGATGAATGTGTGAAGTGTGTGATGTGAATGATGCGAAATTGAGCAAATCAATGCAAAATTTCAAGTGTTGGATTATCGGATGCAATGAGAAGAAGGTGTCAGCAATCATTCAAAGAGTCCGTGAAGGTGTTGGAGCTATTGTGGTGGAATCTTTGTTGCATTGAGATCATGTTCTCTGTGTAACATTTCTTCTCTATCTTGTTTTTCGTTCTGGTAGTGAGCCTTGGCTATGAGCCTTTTTGAACAGTGTGTCCTATTTTGGCAATGAGCCCTTGTAACCGGTTTTGCAATTACCTATATTGTGAGCTAATCCTCACCATGATTTTTCCCTTCTTGGTTGTTCCACGTAAATTTTGTGTTATCTTGTGCATAGTGTTAAAGTGTTTTCAGTTTCTATTATTTTTTATTCCTAGTAAATCATCATAATAGTTTAAGGGTTTAATGGATGCATGTGGATCTAAATATTAATAAGGGTTTTTATTTTTTAATAAGATACAATTGATTTACCCCCTCCCTCTCACTTTTCTTGTTCATTCAAAAATTGGTATCAAAGAAAGGTTCCTTGGAGAAAAGCTTAACAACTTGAGGTAGATCTGGGATGGAAAACAAGAAGGAGATCCCTATGTTTGATGGCACATATTATGCATTTTGGAAAGTAAAGATGGAAGGCTATTTGGTTTACCTTGGATATGATGTTTGACAGTCAGTGAAGACTAATTACACTATACCTGCAAATGGATCGAGTACAAGTGATGAGATCAAGGCCTATGAAACAAATGGTAAAGCAAGGTTTGTTCTCTTGAGTAGTCTTGCAAATTTTGAATTAGTGAAAGTTATGGATTTGAAAACTGCTAAAGAAATTTGGGATAAGCTATAAAGTATTTATGAAGGAGATGATAAGGTTAAACAAGCTAAGATGCAAAATCTGAAGACACAATTTGAGAACCTATGAATTTATTAAGAAGAAAATATCACAAGCTACATGTAGAGAGTTAATGAAACTGCCAGTGCAATAAGAGGTCTTGGAGGAAAGGTCAAAGAACCTAAAGTGGTAAAGAAAATTCTCAGAACTCCATAAATATTACAGTCATAAAGTTTCTGCTATTGAGGAAATTTCAAATTTGAATACTTACACTAGAGATTAGTTGTATGGTACACTAACTGCATTTGAAATGAGAGATTTTGGTTTGAATATGGGTGTGAAATTGGAGACTTCTTTTAAGGTTGGAAAATTAGAGAAGAAAAAAAGATTCAGATCAGGATGATCTTGATGATGTAGAAGCTAACTTTGTGAGAAGGATGAAAAATGGAACCGGTAAGTACAAAGGTAAATTACCTTTCAAATGTTTCAGTTGTGGACAAATAGGTCACT